>CAOLHI010001655.1:0-347545 GCA_948474755.1 Ctenosaura bakeri
TTCACACATAAAACATTGTTTCTATTGTGAATTCAAGGCTGATCCTACTAATGGCATTGCCCACCTGTGTATATTGGACTTATCAGCATACTAGGAATAGGTGTATAGGTATGTACACTGGAAATAAAGTGGATCCATTCTCTACTCAGAAAGACAACTCCTCCATACTTGTCAAGGGATAATGGTAATGGAAAGATACAACAATAAATAAGTTAATGGTTGTAGAAACAGGATTTCTCCACAACGTACCACTTAAGGAAAAGCAAGAAGAGTGTATCACTGGCACTGAATTTGGAAAAACTGAAGTTTTCCCTAGAAGACAGGTTTTATTGGGACATATCTCATTAAAACTTCCTGGTCAAATCTGGGCTTTCCCTTCCCATTGCAAACTACCTTTCAGAACTATCTTTCTTAGATTCACGACCCTGTTGACTTCTAAAAGTCATGCAAGAAACTGAGTGGACCAGGCAAGATCAAGACCGGCTGAAGGGAAAGGAATTGTGAGTAAGAAGCACTTACGGTACTAAGTCATCGACAGGGTCAGACTGAAAGGTGTGTGATGGGAACATAGCTGTCCTCATAGGTATCACTCCAGTAATGAGATATTCTCCTGATTTGTAATAATTAAATGCTGGCTGCTCTTTTGGGTGTGAGAAACCTTGATTTTCTCCCATCACTACCCCGAAGGGCAAATAAAGTAGCAGTAGCAAGATCATTTGGGCAGGAGACACAAACAAGCCATCACCACCCTCCTCCAATTGGCTCAACAGCCTATTTTTGTCCAGCTGCCTTGCAAGTCCCATATCAGCACTGACTGCGTAGATGAGAAGCCAAACCTGGGTTCAGCATTTTCCAGCATCAGACTGATGGACTCTCCACACTCAAAATGCTGACCTTCAGTAACCCCTGGATATTTATTCATGTAGAACGATTCTCTTTCAAAGATTGAGGCAAGAAATTACTGTTGATCTCAAAAGTGACCACTTGAGTGGAGATGCTATGGGATTTTGGCCAAAGAAAGACAAATCAACCACAGTCATTGGGATAATGACAGAGGAAGTGTAATCATAACCTCAGAGCTGCCTATTCCTTTGCAGCTGCGTGCAAACACGCAGAGGAGGAGAAAACATGTTGACAAAAATCCATCCAGGCTTTCTGGTGTTTTACTATGAGCCATTGGCCAGCATCGTATTAGTGCCTTACATGCATGTAAGTGCAGCTTCTTCATGCGTAACTTCTGCGTTGGACGTGTTGCACCCCAGTTTCAGTGCAAGGGTGTGTATGGGAACATAATGTTGAAAGGAAAGTCTTTCCTGTGCCTGCAGGCGCCCCCTGTGGAACTCAGATAGTCTAATTTCCCTATCCTGAGAGGAGCCGAGAGGAGAGGGGGGGCAAAATGTGGCCTTCGGAGGGCATGAGGCTCCCATGGTTGTTTTTGTGGTCTTTGATTCTCTTTCTTTCCAAGAGTAAAAAATGAATTATCCCCATCTACATTGTTCAAAATCCCCTCCTTCCAGAAAAAAAATAGCCTCTTTTCTCTTGGGGATGGGGCATTTTCAGCAGCCCTTTGGTCCCTAGGGTGTTCCAGGGGCATAGATATGGCTCCAAGCCCTTTACAGCTACTCACCACAGGCCTAGAGTATATAGCGGGCACCCTTTTCTCATTTCTCTCTTCCCTTCCAGAGAGCAACACATGAAGGTGAACATATGTGGCAGAGTATAGGGGGAATGTTATCCTGAGTGATAGATAAGCCACACAGTGGCAGGTTGTTAGGCAACTAACTATGGCCACTCCAGAGGAAAGGCCAGCCCCTTTTACAGGGAAGGATGGGGTACAGGTCTGAATGAGAATGTATTTACAGCAGATGCACTGCCATGGTTGGAAGAGAGAGAGTGCGTGTTTCAGAGTGTTCCATTTTCCCAAATCTGGGAAGTATAATTTACATTTATCAGAATAAAGCCCTCCTGTGTCTCCACCCATCCCATTGCTGCTGTTATTGCTCTGGGTTATGCTGCCATAGCCAATGGGATGGAATAGATAAATGGGGTGGAACAGATAAAACAATACAAAAAAAATTAAGCAATTTGAAATTACAGTCAACAAATAATTTAAACAAGATAAAACAGACTAAATAATCGAAACAAATTAAAAGCTCTTTTAAAGGCTAAAAGAATTAAAGCCATGTGCATTTTAAAAAGTATATTAGGCCCCAAAGGTTTAGATAAAAAGCTATATGTTGATCTAGCACCCCCCCACACACACACACACAGAAAAAACACAATTTTGGTGCTAAGTGGCCCTTGACAGGGGAAGCATTCTGTTACCCTGATTTCTGGGGGTCCCGGGAGGGGCGCCCAAATAACCAAAACACAAACAATTCTGGGGAAAATTAGCTGGAGCACTCACTAAAGCTAGCAAGAGGCAGGGTAACTTAGCAGGATCTTGCAACCCAGCATCTACGGGATCAGGTCATTTCAACAGCCAGACGGGTTAAAATAGCAAAAATGATGTTTATTAAGTACAGACAAATATTAAAGACACCACAGTCACACAGATAACTAAGGAATCAGAGATTGACTTAGGGATAAGGATCTTCAGAGCGAAATGGGTGATACGACACCCGTGTCGTAGTTCTGGACCTTGAGAGCGAAGTTGGAGTGCGATGAAGAAGCTCAGCACATAGGGCTGAGGGGAAGCTCACTGGGCAAAGTGGCAGCAAGATGGTCTGGAACTCGGGAGCGATCCTGGGTTGAGCAGTCTCAGTTACTGGAACCGAGGGGAAGGCTTGCCAAGCAAAGCGGCAGCAAGGCGGTCTGGAAGTTCGGAGCGATCCGAGGAGAGTCTCGAAATCAGGGGTTTTTATAGGGTGACTTGTCACTGTAGGCCATGCCTTACTCAGTGAGAACAATGCATTTTAGGCACGGGACAAAGCTTTGGAAAGGTCAGAATTTAGCATGATTGACTTAGAGCCGAATTAACAATAGTGTAGCCAGAATGCAAATGCGGAGCGCTTAGTACAGCTTTGTCAGGTTGCCTGCTCGGGGCAGGGAGCCTTTGTTAGTATCACGCATAAGCAAAAGGATGTTTGCCGGAGAGGTCCCTGAAGCGACGAACCGGCTGTATCTGGCCTGCCTGGGTGGAGGATGGAATGTCCAGCAATTATCGGTCACACCTGTTTACGTGCTTGTCCGGTGGCCTCACAAACATGCAGAGCAGGGTGGCAGAGGAAAGCCGAATTGTTTGATATCAAAGTGATATCGAGTGCTATCTCCGGGTAGGCCTAGACTGCAGTAACAATTCCACGAGTGTGTTTCCTCAGTGGATAAGGCCATCTCTTGTGGTCTCTACCATTATATTCCCTTGCTGATGGGACACAGAGAGGGTTCTGTCTGGCAGATTTCAGACTCCAGTCAAGTACATAAAGGAAGAGGCATTTCTTTGAATGTCAAGATCCCAAGCCGTTTAGATCTTTCAATGTCTCTCGACCACCTTGAATTCAGTCTGGAAGTGAATTGGCAGCCAGTGCAGTTTCTTCAAGACCAGTATTATGGGTTGTCTGTATGGCAGTACAGTCTGCAAGCTTGCTGCTACATTTTGTGCTGGCTGCAGTTTTTCAGTCCTGCTTAAAAGTTCGATGGCAGACCACCAATGACAGACCACCAACCTCCATCTTTATAGGTTTTCAAACAGAGGCTGGATGGCCATCTGTCGAGAGTGTTGGGAGTGCTTTGATCGCATACTCCTGTATGGCAAGGGCTTGGACTGGATGGGCTTTGTGGTCTCTTCCAACTGTATCATTCCATTATTCTATAATTCTGTGAAAGACTACAAGGTGCTGTAGGCTGTATTTCAGAGGAAGGAATAGGCAAACCATCTGTTGAGTTTTCGTTATGTAAGAAAACCCCATGAAATTCATGCGGACACCATAAATCAACAGGTGACTTGAAGACACATACACCCCCACAGTCATACTCAAGGGCAGTCCCATGTGAAGTGTGTTGAAGTAGCCTACAGCAGCTTTACGGTATTTTACCCTGTTTCTTCACTAAGCTTGTTCTGATTAGATTCTTCCAGAACAAACATGGGAGAATGGGTTTTTCTTTCTTTCTCCTGTGACATGGTGAGATTTGCCTATCCCTCTAAACATTTTACCAAGAATGAGAAAAAAGTTTGTTTTTTTTACATTTAGAAAATATGCAATCTTTAAATATGCAGTAAGAGTTGTCTTTTTCTGTTTTTCTGCATAAACTAGATGGCATTGGATATTTTATTCCATCCCTTGAGCCTAGAGAACATGCTATTAAAAATCCAATCACTGATTTCTAAGAGGGCAGCCTATTCTTAGTTCAGCAAGAAGGGATTTTGCAGAAGTTCTATTTATAATCTACGCAATTTGTGGCAAACATAAAGAAAAAAAACCTTTGGCATCTCAACCTTCTACAACAATCAAGAAAACTCTTGGGAACAGTGAGATTTTTCATACGCGCAATATCAGAAAATATTATATGTAATCTATATTACAAAACTGATGAATTCAATTACTTTCTCTTTATTAAAGAATCAATTTTGTCTTATTAGTAAAGGATACTTTAACAGCAACCAACTCTTGTACTTCATGCAGGAGGAATAAGCTACCAGCTAGAATAATAAAACTTCCAATACCTCTTCTTTGTTTGCGTGTTTTATCTTTTTTTGAAGGATGAGAATTGACGCCAAATGTGTGTTGGGTTTAGACTACCTTTCACCAAGAATCCTCTTCTATGGAAACAGTCTGTTAAGCCACGCTGTTACCAGTGAAGCTTCCCAGAAATGAGATCTAACTGATAATGTTAATATATGTCCCAATATCTCTCTAGTGTTGGTATAGAACTAATGGTTCAATAATGAATTTGCTACTTTGATAATGCAAGTAACCTTTTCCACAGAACTTACATAGCCTGAGTTTCAGATTAATGAACTGACTGCAGGGAACTGTATATGAAGTATTGATCAAAAAGAAAAGACCTCATTTTTAGAGAAATGAAGTGAATAGGCTTTATTATCTGAATACCTTCTAAGGATCAGAATGTTACCCAGAATCCTATACAAAGCTACCTAAACTCCCAAAAAGAGCTGGAAGAGGGCTTTAGGTGGAAGGAAAACATCTGTGAGGATATTGGCTTCCATCACAAATCCATGGATGGATGGATGTCAGATACAAACAATTTACCAAGTACATATAAGCTTCAGTAACTCTTAAAGTTAAAAGAAAAGTAAAATCATTTTATTAGCTTTTTATCATATATCTTTCCTCATCAGAAATGGAGATACAACAGATAAAACACCCAGGTCACTAACTATCTTACTTCATTCTTATTACTACTCCTTATAGCTTTCCTTGATTTTTTTTTTCCTGGGCAAAGAGTTGCAGCACTCTTTTCCAGTTCTAACAGGCATGGGAGAAATTTACCATCATCTGGAAATAGACATCTTGTTCCTGCCCCTGAAATTTAACCCTTAACTGGATTGTGAGTTTCTATTTCATAGCCAATGTTTCTATGCCAATGCTTCACAATCCTGCTCGTACTTTTGTTCTCTCTCTCTCTCTGATGAATTCAGCTGTTTAAAATGCATGTTGCTGTTGTTGTTGTGTGACTTCAAGTCATTTCTGACTTATGGAGACCCAATGGCAGTCCTATCATGGGGTTTTCTGGTACTGAGGGTGTGTGACACGTGTAAGGTCGCCCAGTGGATTCCCAAGGCCAAGCAGGGAACCTCTTTCCAGGGTCAAAGTCCAACACTCCAACAATCGGACCACCTTAGCTCTCATTGCTGTGCTGTAATGAGTGGTGGAGAGTTATACTGCCATTGGTTTAGCTGATATGAATCCCACACCTCATTTGTGTGTTCCCTTCTAGAATCTGTATTTATACAGTTTGTATATTTTTCTTTTCTCCAAAATATACCTCAAGTCATGTGAAAATATGGAGATTTCTGAGAGAAAGGGTCCTTTGGCAAACAGAAGATGGGTACATGTTTTAAGCCACTTTGAGTATCTTCTTGGAGAAAGGTGGGATATCAATGAAAACAAATGAACAAACAAACAAATCTTGTTGAAAATCATAGCTCTGATGAATTTCTTTTCCATTCCTGATTGGCACATTAAAGAGCATACAATAAGACTTTCTTTAGTCATCTCAGTGTGGTCACAAAGTGAGAATAGAAATGTGCATGCTGGCTCCCCAACAGATTTCCTTCTGTTCAGGAGAGAAGTCTAAACACAAATTCAACTGATATTCACATGAATATGAGTATCGATCTTCAGAAATCAGTGCTGCCCAAAAGAAAGGTTGCAAAATTAAGTGGCCCGGCCCCTGTGCAATAGAGGTGTTAGGAGCAGATCCGCCATGAATGTAACTTACCACATTTGGAGCTCTCATATGTTCTTCACATTGTTTGAATGGAGCTTTTGTGGCATCAAAAGTCATAAAAGAATCAGCAGCATCTTTGTCCCGGACCATGTCCATAGCAACGATGTCAATATTGCTGCTATACAAAATATACACCCACATACATACACAGACAAACTCAATATCAGTGAATGTCATAATATAAAGGAAGGAATTAAGAGCCAGCTAATTTGTTCTCCTCTTCCTTATGACCTGCTCTCTTGTATTTAGATGAGGCCTCAGTACAAGGATGTAGAATTTAGGAAGGAAGATGCACCCCAGTAATCCAGCGCTAGAAGCCAAGATGGAGAAGACCTGCACAGCTACCATGGATTTGCCTTTGGTGCTCAGGTAGGTGGGCACAAAGGACACCCAAACACTACAAAAAACGAGCATGCTGAAGGTGATGAACTTGGCTTCATTGAACCTTCCAGGTAGCTTCCTGGCTAAAAAAGCCACAAGAAAAGAAATGGTGGCCAGAAAGCCCAGGTAGCCAAGGGCAGAGTAAAACATGGTGACCGAGCCCTCATTGCACTGCAGGACGATTTGCCTGAACTGGGAATTCCTGTCTAGTTCTGGGTAGGGAGGGGAGATGCCAATCCAGACAAGACAGATGACAAACTGAATAAGGGAGCAAAATAAGACAGTGGCATTTCTCAGATTCTTCCCCACCCATTTCTGGATCCTGCTCCCTGGCTTTGTGGCCATGAAAGCCAGAACCACAGTTATTGTTTTGGCCAGAACAGAAGAAATGGCAACTGAGAAGATGACGTTAAAGGTAATCTGGCGGAGCAGACAGGTCACCTTTTGTGGTTGGCCAATGAAGAGGAACAAGGACAGAAAGGCAAGCAGGAGAGAGACAAGGAGGACGTAGGTGAGGTTACGGTTATTGGCTTTGACTATTGGAGTGTCTTGATATCTAATGAAGATTCCTGAAACAAGACATGTTGATAGGCACAAGAAAAGGGAAAAGAAAACCAAGGTAATCCCCAGAGGTTCTCCATATGATAGAAAGATTATAGTTTTATGGACACATTGGTCTCTGTCATTGTTTGCATATTGATCTTCAGAACACTTGTGACAATGATCTGCATCTGGAGAAAAGAAAGAGTGAAAGAAAGAGAGAAAGAAAGAAAGAAAGAAAGAAAGAAAGAAAGAAAGAAAGAAAGAAAGAAAAAGAAAGAAAGAAAGAAAGGTGGCTCAAACTCTAAAAATATTTCATATCAATAACTAGTGAAATTTCCCAGCTCTGCTCAGCTTAAAAAGCTATCAGTCACCCACTTCAGCCCTGTCTCCCTTCTCTTCCCCTTTTCCAAATCCTTTCCTTTGGTGGTGGTGTTTCCTTTGCGTACACCTAGTTTTCATTTTACCTGCACCAAGTTCTCCTGGATTAGAAATCTCTTTTACTACTCCCCCTAGTACTGTTTCTCCCCTCTTTCTTGCTAGTCTTTTCTTCCATCTTGACCTTCGTTCATGTTTCCCACCTGCTAATTCTCCTCCCTACCCTTACTAGCACCAGGTCTCTCTCTCTCTCTCCCTGGGCCTTTCTACACAACACTGTTATAGTGCTGTTATTCAATTTTCGACATCTTGTGGAATTCTGAGGTTTGTAGTTTACTGGGGCCAAAGAGCTCTCTGGCTGAGAATTCTAAAGGCCTCTCCCTAAACTGCAAACCCCAGCATTCCACAGGATGTAGAAGTAGAATAATAGCACTATAACAGTGTAATGCAGAAATGGTCTCTCTCTCAGTGATCCCTATCTTCTCCTCTCCCCCTTTTGTCTCTTCCTATACTCTTTCCCCCAAATCAGGCAGCCACATTTACACAATATGCAGATTATTTGCTTATTATGTATATCCTGGAAATGGATCATTACAGAGTTGACCAACATGCAGAATGGAGAGGGAATACAGATCTTCTTTCAGAATCCTTTTTTTTCTTACTGGCTGCAATCCATCCAGCCCACTTACCCAAAAGAGAAAGCCAGAAACAAATCTATAATATTCACCGGCTACTATGGTGTTACCCAGGCCATCGGATGTCCTCCACTAATAGTTCATACCACTTAGAAAAGAGAATATCTGTTTGCTAACTGTTTTTTTGCAAGAAAGTTACCTAGTCCTCTGCAATTTGACTCCTCAATTTTGTCCTTTTATTCCTGAACCAGGAACATCTCTCACAGCTACCACATCTAGAAACTGAGGGAATCTTTAGAACTGATTGTTGTTAGGCCTGGGCTGGTCAAAAAATGTGGTGTAGCCCTCCAGGGGCATTTGAAGCAAAATACCCTCTAGAAGTCATGGGGGATATCTCCAACATTTAGGACCCATCCTGGGGTAATGATTTAGACCTAAGATATGCCTTTTGAAAATAGGAAGTGAACAGGAAGTGTCTTCTACTCATTTCCTGTTGTTAAAAGGGTCCCACGGGTGTAACATGGCCCAAGAAGGAGCAAAAGCATGTTCAAAACACCCTCTTGTCCCAAGAGGGCATTTGGAGACAAAAATTAGTATGTTTGTGGAGCGGGTGTCTTGTGGATGTGACATTTCAAGGTTTCCTTGACATCAAGAAGGCTTTGTGACAACATCCTGGACGGGTAATTTCGCCCCCTACCTTGCCACACTTGCCCATCCCTGCCACCTACCTGTGTGGGTAGAAATGGTCCCTTCCATGCATGAGATGCAATCATAGCAGCAAATAGGCTTCCCTTCTGGAACTGCCTTCCTGGATCCTGGTTGGCAGCTGGGTGTACAGACAGAAGAAGGCCTTGTCTAAAGGGTGTGAAGAAAAATGTGTGTTTTGTCTGTTGAAACAGAATTGAGCAAATATACTACATGCTTCTATGCTGATGGGTCTGTGGTTCCGGTGATGAGGAACCTCTGGCCTTCCAGATGTTGATGAACAACTACTCCCACAATTCATTGCCACTAGCCATTCTGGGTGGGCATGATGGGAAATGGAGTCTAGCAACACTTGAAGCTATTCTAGGTTTTCCAGCCTTGTTGCAGGGCTGGCAGAACAGGTGATCTCTCTCGTTCTCCATGCACTGTGTTCCAAATATGTATCCCAGAGTGTAGGATTTGCCACATGTGATACAGAGGCCTGAAAACCACTCTGTTCTAGGCCCTTTTTGCATGCAGTTTTTTTTTTTTTTTTTTTTGCGTGAGGATCCCTTGAGCGTCGTGTAAATGGGAGCGTCAGTCTGTATGACACACTCTCATTCACGCGACGCTCAGTAGCCTAAAGCAGGACGCACGCTCATTTTCTTATTTTCGGCTCTAAGCCAAAAATACTGCACAGTCGCGCAATGCTCACGGGGCCCTCGTGCACTTACCTGCATGCAGTGCGCCAAACAAGCCGACCCAGCCACGCTTCCTCCCCCAGCGCAGCCTACAACTCCCAGACTGCGCTGCAGAAGGAAGGGGCAGGGCGCTAGCATGATGGTCGCTCTACCAGGAAGCGACCTGCGGGATGAAGGAGCGGGGAAGTGGCAGTGTTCTGGATGAGGCTTTTCGAGCAAGACGCCCCCCCCAGCTGCGCAAATGGGTAACGTGCAAAAAGGGCTTTAGATTGGTCAATGACAACCCATGAAATGCTCTGAAGTGGTGGATGGAGGGAAGGCAAAAGAGAATAAAAACTGTTAACTCAGGAATTAAACAGCTAGGAGGAAGCTGGTGACTGTTTTTGTTTTAGTTGTTTGGGAGGAAAGTGGTAGTAGTCAGCTAGGGTTTGGGCCAGTTGGGAAGTGACAGATGTCTATGTGAGTTCAGGGTTTGCAGTTTGATGTTTAGGGAGGGGCATTTAGAATTCTCAGCCAGAGAGCTCTTTGGCCTCAGTAAACTACAAATCTCAGAATTCCACAGGATGTGGAAAGTGGAATAAAAACACTATAACAGTGTTTTGCAGAAAGGTCTTAAAGAGATGATGATGACGATGATGACGACGACGACGACGACGATGACAATTTCCTCCCTTTCTCCCAATAATGGGACTCAAGGCAACTAACAACATACTTAAACAATACAAATTTAACCACAATACAAAACTTTTATAAAGTTATAAAATTTAAGAAACAATTTATGAACTCAAAAACATTGTGCTTTAAAAATATTAAAATGCTTTAAAATCTATACAGTTGGGAAACAGACCCAGACAGGTAGTGTTTTGAGTTTAAAGCAGCAGAGAGGAGGGGGATTTTTCTGTGAATTCATTGCCTGAGCCTATTTTGTCAGGGAACTTACTTAGTCTATACCTCATACCTAGGGAGACATAGGCCCTTTTCACACAGCGTTTGCCATGCGAAAGCGTCCATACAATGCACTCGCAATCACGCAAAGTTCCAGGGACTGGCAGGCACCAATCGCACACTATTTTATTTTCAGCTTTGAGCCAAAAATGGTGTGCGATCACGCATTGCTCTGGGTTCCCGCGCGCACTTGCCATTTGTGCAGAGCTCCGGAGCCATGGCACTCATGCTTCCTGCCCCAGCGCAGTCTGGGAAAATCCCAGGCTGCACTGTGGAAGAAAGAGGAGGGTCTCTCATGCTACCTGCTTGCAAGGAGGCAGCAGCTGTGCAGCTGATGCAATGGGGACACAAGATCCTCTCTCAAGAAGCTGCTTGTGCAATCTCCACAAAAAGGTGAGTTGCAGAAAGGGCCACAGCAAAGTAGTATGTTTGCATTCGCATGATTTCCATTCAGTTAACCAAACAGTGTACTCAAAGAAAGAGTTAAGGCGGGGTAGAGACTGCAAAGTAAAACATAAGAATTGACCTGGGATCCTGTCATACCATATTAGTCTGTTGCTGCAAAATAAAAAGTTGCTGTGTAATACAAAGGTGGAGAACATTTGTTCTTCAATCTATTTGGGACCATACCTCTTCCAGGCATCTACTATTCGCTGGGCTGGGTGGTTCTGAAGGGAATTTAGCCCCAAAATGAGACTTCTTTACCCTTGTGGTAGCAACTTGAAGACTAACAAATTTATTGTGCCATATACTTCCATGGACTGCTGTTTACCTCCTCAGATTATCTTAAGCCCTTTTCGCACGGGCTTTCCCGGGCGAAATAGCCCCGTGAGCCGTGCGGGAGTGGGAGCGTCGCTCCGCACGACGCACTCCCACTTCCGGCGCTCTCACGGGGCTGCAGCGGTGCGAGCGCGGGGTTTTTGATTTTCGCTTTCAAGCGAAAATCACCCCGCGCTCGCGCTACGCTCCCGGCGCCCACACGCACTCACCTGTAGTGCGGTGCGTCGGGGAGGCGGCCGGGTCGCGCCTCCTTCCCTCCGCCCGTGCGGAAGGAAGGGGCGGGGCAGGGAGCTAGCTCGGCGGATGCGAGAGCATCCTGCTTCGCACGGGCGGGGGGCTGCTCGCGACAGCTTCCCGCTTTGCGTGCGTGCGCGCGGGGGGCGGGCGCGACTGCCTTCGCTTCTCTCGCGTGCACGGGGGGCAGCGCAACTGGCTCCTTTCTCGTGCGCGCGCGGGGGGCGACGCGACTCCCGCTTCTCGCGCGCGCGGGGGGGCGCGAGAAGCGGGAGTCGCGTCGCCCCCCACGCGTGCGAGAAGGAGCCCGCGCCGCCGCCTCCCCGCGCGACTGTCTGTCGCTCCTGGCGCGCGCGGGGGGGCGGGCGCGACTGTCTGTCGCTTTGCGCGCTTGCGGGGGGGCGGCGCGAGCGGCTCCTGCGTCTCGCGCGAGCGGGGGGTGCGGAAGGGACAGGCTCCTTTCTTGCGCGCGTGGGGGGGATGGACGCGCGAGCCGCCGCCGCCGCCTCCGGGAGGCTGCCGCTTCCCCGCTGGTTCCTTGGCGTGCGGAACGAAGGAGGGGGGAAGAGACAGCCTCCCGGAGAAGGCTTCTTGCGCGAGCCGCCCTCCCCCGCTCGCGCAAGAAGCCTAAATGCGAAAAGGGCCTTAGTCTTTAAGGTGCTACAAAAAACTTCTTATACATGGTCCCAGCAGTAGCTTCTTACACTTCAGAAGTATTACCCCCACATTAAAAATGAGGGGTTGAGAGGCTAAGAGACAGTAATCTGACATAGGCAACTAATGAATTTACCATTAATTTGAATTGAAGATTTCCAGGCATATATTTCACTTTCATAGTTACTGCACTACACCAGCTTGTAGAATATGAGTGCATTTCCTACCTTGTTAAACCAGTTGGGCCACACAATGGCCTCTTCCTGAATGGTCATCTCTACAGATGAGGAAACCTGGCTCTCCAGCTTCCTAACTTTCACTCTCCTCGCAGATTCATTAGGAAATGTGACCAAATTCACGACATCATAGTTGGCCACCAATTCCCCATCCTCATCAAAATGCACCTCTTCCAGGGTAGTACTGTTAAAGTGCACATTTCTCAGAAAAGAATGAAGCTAGAAAGAAGAGGAAATGCCAGTGTTTAGAAAATGGAGTTAGGAATGGCAATCATTGCTTCTGCCTTTCTAGACATAGCAGGGGGATCTAGGGTGTGGGACTGAGTTAAGAGATCCAGGTTTCCAGTTCCAGTTGAGCCATGAAACTCACAGGGTGGCCTTGGGCCAGTGACTTGCAGTGGGAGCTATCTCACAGAGTGATTGTGAAGGCAAAATGAAGACGTATGAGTTATATATCCAGGTTTTATCCATGATGCCAAGCCCTGTGCCTAAAATAGGTTCAACACATTGGAACTGTGGCTTAAAGTGTGAAGTAACACTCAGAACAGAACCACTGCCCCATGGAATGGAGGGCACTAGCAGATTAAGGATCAAGGAACCAGTGTGATGTAGTGTTTTTAATGCTGGACAAGAACACCAAGAGATCAGAGTTCAAATTCCTTCCCAGCCATGAAAACCCAGTGGGTGATCATGGGCAAGTTACATGCTGCCACCCTTAAGGAAGTCAATGGCAAAACTTCTCTAAATAAATCTTCTCTAAATAAATCTCTAAAGAAAACCCTATAATTGGGCACCATAAGTTTTAGTCAAACTCCAGGTCCATGACCATCACCAACACAAAACTGCTTAGAGGTCAAAGCATTTATCTGTCTAGAGCACCACACTTTCTTCTGGCTCAGAAGCAGAGGTGTATCCCTTTGCTAATTTTCTTCTTGAAACAAGCATTGCTTAATTTTAGCAATGTTCTTCCCACTGTGAGAAAGAATTTGAAAAGTGTGTAATTTTCAAGACTATCCACTGCTTAGGACCATAGTTGTTTTGCATAGGAAGCACAGAGCACTTTATGCACAGAGAATAATATTTCTATTTGTAAAAATATATGATTTTTGCACAGATTAAGTCCCTAACTACACCATTTTCTGTGCAAGAAATAGCATTGTCTTCCCAGACAATCATATTTCTTCACAGAAATATTGTTTTCCAAGCAGGAAAGGCTTTTCCCATACAGAATATTCTGTTTTCTGCACTAATAAACCGACAACAAATTTTGTATACTGTAAGTCCTGAAATGTAAAAATTATCATCAGTCTAGGATTTTTCTCATCAGGGTTTCCTTCACACTCAAGAAATGGGTTTTCTAACATTTTTCAAATATTTTCAAATATTTTTTCCATCACTCATCAGAAGTACTTTCCTGCAAAGGAAGCACTTTCCTGTTGCTTATTTCCCTGGATTCTTTTGGCTGGAGATGCCAGAGCTTCATCCTGGCATCTTTTGCACTGAAAACATTGGCTGGGCTCCTATTAGGGACATACACAAAAATAACTTTCCCTTACATGTATGTATGTCCTCTTTTGGGCACTGCAGGAGCTGATATCCCCTTCGTCCCTCTGCAGTACCCAAGATCTACCCCCAACAATCTACTGAGCAGACTGTGAGGCCCCTTGCATGGCCATTCCCTGCTTCATGGAAGTGTCTGGCTCTATCAGCTGGGGTTTTCTTTGGATCTCAGCACTGATGTATCATTTCTTGCCTGCCTGTGGGGATATAGCCAGACACTTTGTGATCTCACCTGCTTCCTGTGAAGCAGAGAATGCCCACACTGGGGTATGGGAAACTTCAGAGGCTGCTCAGCAAGTCAGGGAGGTAGCATATGTCTCAGTCTAATGTAGGTCCACATGTGGACCAACCACATCATGCTTAGCATAAAGGATTGCAGCTGCATGCTTTAGCTACCACTGAACTATAGACCACAATCCTGCTGGGAAATAATGTATATGTAATGTATATGTACATATATGTACAGTACACATACGTATGTAACCTACAGTTATGCATTTGTGACTGCTACATATTGACAATTGCTACATAGCTCCTATTTTAGGGGCTACATAGGGACTGTGAAAATCCCCTAAAACTCTGTTACTGGTAAGTAGCTTCCGGGTTTGACAAGGGTCCAGTCCCCTGTTGATCAAGAAGTGGTTGCCTGATGCCCACCCCTCATCCTCATGCAAGTGATCTCTGGCATGAGGAGGTTTGTGACTGGGGTGCTTTTTTTTTTCTGTCATGCTAGAAATGGCTTATTTGAAGGGGTGGGAATCTCATGCAGCCACTTCTCAATTGACAGGGGTTCACAGCAGCTGCATACTAACAAGTAGAGATGGTGGTGGGAGTGGGGTCTGGCTGGAGCCCACTATGTAATACCATAGTTAGAGTGTTATGTGATATGTAAAGGTCACAACGGATTTCCCCAACAGTTTCTTACAACTACAACCACAAACATGGCAGGAAGATCCATGGATTCCTAGCATGAGTGAAATAATGTGGCATCTGAAATGGAAACAACAAGATGCAGTTTAAATTAGTCTTTCTCTTTCTCACCTGCCATGATTGGATTCTGTTCAGGAGACTCAATCCTCCATTTTTGGCTAACTTCGAGTGACTAGATAAGGATGTGGTCATGGCATGGAAGGCATGTGCCACAGCATAGACAGCATTGTAAACACTGTAGCTCTCAGCAGACAGACCTTTCTCCAGCCAAGCTGAAAAAAGGTCTTCCAAGTTTCCTTTCATGATGCATCTTTTCCAGGTCTTCCATGATGATCTTTGGTTGGAATCATAGCAGTCAAGTGTTTGTGACCAAGCACATTCAAGGGAATCATCACTCTGAATCAGGAAAAGTTCCTGAAATATTGACTTCCTGTCTGTTTGGATGGTGAAGGACAATGAACCCTGGAAGGATTTGATATCACAGTAAGAAAATGATGTGCTTAAGGTAAAGCCCCACAAAGCTGTGGAGATCCACACTTTTCCTGGAGAGGCATACACATCTTCTTCAGTTTCGACTAATGCATGAGGCAACAGAAGCATTGAATCAGAATCACCATAAAAAATGAACACATTGGATTTCTTCTGCCTAAGATGTGCTTGGAATTCAAACAATTCTTTAAGTGTACCATGAATACCATCAGTATATATTTGTGGAATTCTACCTATGAAGGCTACACAAATCTCACTCCCAAAGAACATTTCCTCCAAGGTTTTCAGAAACAGATCTCCATCATCATTTCTTGGAGCAAAAAGACTGACCCAGGTCCACCTAAAATACAGGAGCAGCTTTACAATCCCCATGTACTGTGGCCTTTCCTTTGGGCTCATCCAGTAGGAAGAAGGGGAGTGTGATTTTGTACTCAGAATATGATTGATGAAGCCATAAGTGAGCTGATGAGGAACAGAAACAATCTTTAGTGATGTAAATAACATTCATATAATGCTCAAATAATGCTCAAATAAGGCTAACCTAAAATGGTTTCTGTCTAACAGTGCATTTCTCTATATAGTTATTGAAAGTTAACACTCTCTGAATTCAGTGGGATTTGCTCCCAACTCTGTGAGCATCAATCTCTTACACACTTGTGGTAAGAATATGTCTGATTATACTCAAATTCTGAGTACACATATATGGGGTTGCATTCAAAGAGCTTCTTGGAGTTCAGGTACAAGTTAAGTCCAAAACTGTACTCTTTGATATATTTCTGAAATTTAAATATAACTTCTTTGTTTTTAATTGCACAATAAATACAAATATATCAAAGTTAGGGACAAAAGCTACTGCATAGGAAGATAATGAAGCACAGTTTTTCTGATAATATTTTAAATGTTTCTTTTTGAAAAGAGTACATTTTCCATCTAAATCAGAATAACTTCTCTATAATTAGCAAGAAAGTATATAATCTGCAATTTATGCCAACCAGACTTAAGCAACTGGGATATAACAGCAATCCATGGCACTATTTTAATTTTTTGTTTTAACAGTGTTTCTCTATATTGGAATGCGTTTTCCATGCTGCTGCATAACATTTAGTGGATTGCACTAATAACCATTAATAATACTATTTAATAAGAATCTCCTCATCCCTTTCCGCTCAGACTTTCCATTTTTCTGTGTAGGGCTTCAGGGAAGAAGGGGCAAAGTATTGCCCTTGGTGAAAAAGTGAAACAAGACTGAAAAAAAGGATTTTTTTTTAAAGGGTGTGGCTTGAAAGCCTAATATTTGCAAAATACATCTAACATATTGTTCTGGAGACGCTCCTCTTTAATTTCTCCAAACTTTTCATTTGTCACTTAGTAGTCCTCAGGAAAAAAGGTACAGCAGAAAAAGTATTTTTGACTCATTTACATAGATATTCAAATAAAAAAGGCAAATGACATGACTTTACAAAGCAGATGTTCATCCACAGCTTTCTTGGAACAAACAATAGAAAACTCCTGAACCAAGAAAAGATTTTATATGTTTTGAATTTTACATGTAGGGTTTTACAGGTTTTCCAGCATCTCAAAAACACTAACATTTCTGAGGCGACTACAACTCTGGCTACTAAGAGTTGGGTCTGAGATATACTCAGGTAGTTATTGCCGTCCTTACCTGAGGGACTTTGTAGAGCTCTAAGATGGTTGCCATCTGAAAAAAGGTTTCAAAGTCCCCTCCTTGGATAACAGCCAGGAGCTTTTCTTTCCTTCCACAACTGAAATTAGGGACCGTCCAACACCCAGTAGAAAGGAGGTCTATTGTGGCTTCATAGACTGTCCTTAAACTGAAATAATTTTCATAGATGCTGTAGCCTAGTGTAACATTGGGTAAGAGCTGTAAGTTTTGATTGACCTCATTAGTAGCCATCAAGATGGCCAGGACATGCTGATAATTCCTCTCCAATAACCTGAATTGAAAATTAAACAGAACATCACCTGATAAAAACAGTATGCTCTAGACCAAGGGAAGAATTTTTGGACTACAAATCCCAGCATCACTGACCAATAGTGGGGAATGCTTGGAGTTCTAGTCCAATGTCATCTGAAAGGCTGCATGATTGCCAGTTCTACTCTAGTCCTTCTCCTTTAACTAAAAGTGCCAGTGAAGTTCAGATTTACAGTGGGTTGCTGCTTGAAGAACACACTATAACCATGTATCTTCCTGTCCATTCAGAACATAAAAATTGTTCTGCAAAGTCTGTTTTTCCATAAATACATGATTGGCCATTGCAAGACAAAATAAAAAAAATTTTAAAAAAATAATAAATACTGGACTAAATAGGTTTTCGGTCTTATGTCTGTGAGCTATATTTATCCTTCTAACACTCTTGAGTCTTCTGTCTCTTTCAGATTCCTCAGGGGGGAAAGGGTCAAGATGTTGAACTGATGAACATGCTAAAGTGATGGACAAGTTTTTAAATTGCTTGTATTTGATAGTTAAATTATATGGTAACTTCTGCAGGTTTTTACAGATTTGAACTTTTATCTGTATCTAGCTTAATTTTGAGTCCTAAGACAAGGAGGAAGCAGAATTAAACACTCCTTTTCCATCTGCATGAATCTGTTTATCTGTTAATGATGAAGATCACAAATGTAAAGCAACTGAAGATTCTTTATTTTCTTCAGTTTGAGTCTGATTGTCTCCCAGCTTCATCCTTTGCAAGAAAAATTGAATCAAATGCTGGGCCAGCCATTACACTTGCCCACTCAAACCGAGTACACTAGGGCTTGATTTTCAATTTATTTTTGTATTTGTTTGAAACTTAGGAACTCACATGCCCCAAATGCCTCCCAAAAACTGTTTTAACAGAAACGAATAGAGGCTATGACCCAGGAAAATAAGAGATGCATTTGTGCCAGATAGGGTTTAAATCTCTAAGTGACACCTAGGGTTTCACTATTACATTGCAAAACATTTTTTCCAGAACTAAAGAGCTCAGGAGCCTGCTGTTGTCTGGCAAGTTACTGAGAATTTAACAGGGGAAAACAGGAAAAATCCGAACTGTCTGAGAACAAGGAGAAGCTAGCAACCAAAGACTTACGGTGAGAAGTCATGGGTAGGATCAGATACAAAAGCATGTACTGGATACACAGCTGCCCTCGTAGGTATAACTCCCCCAATGAGATAATCACCTGGTCTGTAGTAGTTATAGGTTGCATGCATTTGCAGATGTGAGACATCTAGTATTGCTTCCATCACTACCCTGAAGAGCAAATGAATTAATAGTAGTAGCAGGATCATGTGGGAGGCACAAGCAATCCACAGCCACCTAATTTCAATTAACTTGGTTATACTCAGAGTATTACAACAGAAATGTGCTACCTAAGAAATCCAGCTCTTAAACAAGCCTCTTACTGAAGATGACTTCAGATGACAATCCAAATATGGCTTCTACCTGTCATGCATCAGATTGAAATTAGCTGCCACACCACCAACTAGTCTAAACCCAAGTTTTTCTCCAAAGTATCCCTGAACATATGTTTAGATGTGTAACAGTTATTTTTCTCAATATGCTGCAATGAATTATTGTTGATCTCAAGTGTGACCTTTAGAGTAGAAAATATGGTTGGGACTTGGGTACAAGACTAATCACAACAATTGTAATAATTACAGAGGAAACACAATCATTACCCCAAAGTTGAATATTCTCTTTGTGGCCTGTATGCACACGAGCTGTGCAGCAGGAGAAAATATGTTTACAAAAGTCCATGTTTTGCTGTTAAGAGAGTATGTGCAAATACTTAATGAAGGAAAGTTCTCAGTGGATCATGGAACATGGCTTTTGGATATGCTTCCGCATTTCGCAGAGTATGGGACCCAATTCAAGAGTTCCCCCTTCATGTGCTTAACAATTTCTTCCTTCTACATTTCCAGCACTGAGTTCATAGATGTCCTCTTGAAAATGCAGGGCAGCCAGAACAGGAACTCCCAACTGGTAGAGACACTCAGACACAAACAGGCCATAGACAGAGACAGCCCAAGCCAGGGTTGCTCATGCTAGGGATTCTCCTAGTCCACTGCACTTCCTCAGGGAGTCATGGCTAGTTTAGAACCTGATATCTGAAAATGCTAATGGTAAAAGCAGGCATCAGGACCTCATAGGCAGAGTCTCCCACTAAGCTCCTGGTGGTTATAGGAGCAGCCCAAAATGTCCTCCACCATGACTTAGCTGCAAGTGGGAACCCAACCTCCAAGACCATGGCATTTTCCAGGTATGGAGGAGGTTAACACTATGCTATGCTAACAGATGGGACAGAATCTCCCTGAGTGCAGATGAGCTACAGACAAAAATCAGGGTATGTGAGAAACAGGACATGACAAAACCAGGGAGAAGATGACAGCATTCTAGGAATACCCTTCCTTTGCACCCACAACTTGACTGTGAACATGGCAAATGGATTTCTATGGCAGACTGAAAGCCAACCCCCCTCCAAAAAACCCCAATTCTGATATATACAGATATGCAGCCCTTAAGGCACCATGACCACTGCACCTCATTATGAACAACCCCTGGATATCAGTTCCCAGAGGTCTGGATAAAAGACAAGGCTGAGTGTGGCCCCATGAAGAATGCCTGTGTCCTCATAGAAGAGAAAGATCCCCCTCCAGAGCAACAATACAAATATCCCTTTGAAGCCAAGGAAGAAGGGAAAACCATAGCAAGTTTGCGAGAAGGAGAAGCAATTACTCCCACGCAATGCATCTATAATGCACTCCATGGCTCGTCCCCAAGTCGGAAGGCAAGACTTGGTGGAAGATGGTGGATTTTTGAGCCCTCAGTGCCACAACCCCTCCTGTTGCCTCTGTGGTGGCCTAATACAATGACATCTTATCAGCCATAGCTGTGGGTGGCAGATATTATAGTATGGTGGATTCAGCTAGCTCCTTCCATTCCATAAAACTTCCTGAGGAATGCTGGTACAAGTTCATATTCACATTTCATGGCCAGCAGTATGTTTTCAAAAGAATCTCACAAGGATGTCATTCCAGGCCTAGTATTTGCCATGAACACACTGTTAAGTTGGAGGACAAATTAATAACAGAGTCCAGGGCACGCATCCTCTTGTATGTAAATAACCTGAGAAATAATTAGGGAAGTCCTTGGTCTAATTAAGGATACTGGATTTAAGGTGAACATGGAAAAGGCCTAATTAGTTAAAACCAAGATGAAGGTCTCTCATTAGGAACTGAAAGCTGAACTCTTGACACACAGTGAGTAATAGTGATTTCCAAACTTCCAGTGCCCATTGACATTCACTCTCTCACAGCCATGCTAGACGCCTTCAATTTCTCTAGGGTCTTCACTGAGTCCTTTGCAGTGAAGGCCCGTTCTCTTTGCACCCTCCTTAAAAAGAATGCCTCATGGAACTGGAGACAAGCACAGTAGAATGCTTTTGCTGAATTAAAAAGCAGCTTGGCAAAAGCATCCACATTGGCACACCCTGACATGACAGATCCATTTTGTATACAATTGGTTTCCAACTTATGGCAACCCTATGGCAGCCTTATTACTTTTTTTGGGAGGGGGGGTTGAGAGTGTGTGATGTGCCAATGGTCATGCAGGAGGTTCCAAGGCTGAACAGGGAATCAAACCCTGGTCCCCAGGTTCATGCTTCAATGCTCAAATCATTACGCCACCCTTGCTCTCATTGCTGTGCTCTAATGAGGGGTTGGTGTATGCTGCCATTGGTTTGGCTGATATGAATTTCAGACTTCTTTTGTGGGCTGCCTTCTGGAACTTGTACTCATATGGTTTGTATTCCTTTCATTTCTCCTAAATTCACCTCAAATCATGTGCATATAGGCAGATTTCTGAGACAATATGCTTTGCTTTATTGGGTCTTTCAGTGGATAGAATATGAGTATGTATTGTAACCCACCTTGGGTACTTTCTTGGAGAAAGATGGGATATAAATTAAAGAAACAAAAAAAAATTTGTTGAAAATTTTAGCTCCAATGATTTTTTTTCCATTTGCAATGGGCACGTATACAGAATATATAATAAGAGTTTCTTTAGTCATCTCAATATGGTCACAAAGTGAGAATAGAGAATTGCATGCTGCTCCCTCAACAGACTTCTTTCACCTGAACAGAGACATCTAAACTCAAATTCAATTTACATTTACACAAATATGAGTAGTATTGATCTTCATACATCAGTGCTGCTCAAAAGGAAGGTTGCAAAATTAGGTGACCAGGACCCTGTGTGAATGGAGATATTGGAAGCAGATCCACAGAGTATGACAGAGTATAGAGGGAATGGTATCTGGAATGGTAGAAAAACCAACGAGCAACAGGTTGCCAGGCAACCAGAATGGCCACTCCAGAAGAAAATCCAGTCCTTTTACTGGAAGGAGGGGTTGTGTTACTGTGGTTCAGGCCTACCCGGTGATAGCACTAGATATCTCTTTTTGATATCAAATCATTTGACCTTTCTCTGCCACCCCACTCCACGTGTTTGCGAGGCCACCGGACGGGCACGTACACAGGTGCAGCTGGTAAGTGCTGGGCATTCCAATTCCCATTCAGGCAGGCAGATTAACACCACTCCGTTGCTTCAGGGACCTCTCTTGCAGACACCCATTGCTTGAGCGCGACTCTACACAAAGAAGCTTGGCCTCGAGCCAACGCCCTTACAATGCCAAGCCATTTGCATAGTGGCTACACTATTGTCAAACCTGCGCTAAGCCGATCATGTAAAACTTAACCTTTCCCAACACTTTGTCCCGCTCCAAACTTGCATTGTTCTCACCGAGTATGGCATGGCCTGTAGGCACAATCCACCCTATAAAAAATCCCCGATTCTAAGCCCACCTCGGATCGCTCTCACCTTGGATTGCTCCTCAGTTCCATCCAGCCTTGCTGTCGTTTTGTCCAGAGAGCTCCCCTCAGCCTCCACGCTGAGCTTTCCTCCCTGCAACCTCCAATCTCTTCAGGACTACAAGAAAAGGTGTCGTATCACCCATTTCCCCTGAAAACTCTCATTTCCAATTCTCAGTTAGCTGTGTGCTTGCATTGTGTTATTTGTTGTTTGTCTTTTAATAAAGATATCATTTTTACTGTTTTAAAACCTGTCTGACTACTCTTCTGACCTGACCCCGTAGACATTGGGTTGCAAGATCCCTGCTAAGTTACCCTGCCTCTCGCTAGCTTAAGAGAGCGCTCGAGTTAATTTCCACATCTTGTGTTTTTGCTTGGTTATTTATGCACCCCTCCCAGGACCCCCACAATACAGGGTAACAGTTGGAGGCCGAAGTGGAAATGTATTTATAGCAGGCAAATTGGTTTGAAGAAGGAGTCAGAGTCAGACTTTCAGGGATGAAGGGCAAAGTGTGGATACTTCAGCCAGAGAAGTTCTCATTCAATCAAATGTGGTTAAGTAAGGGTGGTATTTTCTCAGGGAAAGCCTAGAGAAGGGGAAGAAAAGAAATCAAACCACTGTTACATCTGGTCGGAAAGAGTGGCCTAGATTTGGGAACACAGATTTCGGAAAGAGGGAAGCCAGAGGGCTCTGTGTGCTTGACAAAGAGACCTGTGCCTTTCTGCTATTGTAAAGAGATAAGAAACTTTTGCAATGCACTCTGAAGATTTGTTTGAACTTAGACATACAGACAAAACCAATATGTTATTCTGTCTGTTGTTTTAATAAAGATTATACTATATTTTCTTACAAAGTTGGTTTCCACTAAGTGATTCTCAGTGGTTATACCCAACCAGAACCACACTAGCATAAATCATTAAAGGGGTGTAAAATAACAACTGAAGGCTTGAACCTGGTTACACAAAGGTTGTGTTTTTATGGAAAGCCAGAGCTGTGCAAAAAATGGTGGGACACTTTGGAAGACCACAGGTGGGCAGGGAGGAGCTGCCATTCCAGTCTGAGAGAAGAGAAAGCAGGCCTTGTCTGTTGTCTCCACAATATCCTTCCACATTTGGAGCTCTCACATGTTCTTCATAATGTTTGAATGGGGCTTTTGTGGCAGCAAAAAACACAGAGGAATCAAGCAGCATCATTGTCCTGAATTGTGTCCACAGTAACAATGTCGATATTACTGCTATATGAAGTACACACATCTGTATACACGTAATCAAAAAATACCACAATATTAAAAAAAAAAAAAGATTAAGAGACAGCTATTTTGTTTTCCTGTTCCTCATGACCTGCTCTTTTGTATTTAGATGAGGCCTCAGCACAATGATGTAGAACTTAGGAAGGAAGATGCACCCCAGTAATCCAGCGCTAGAAGCCAAGATGGAGAAGACCTGCACAGCTACCGTGTATTTGCCTTTGGTGCTCAGATAGGTGGGCACAAAGGACACCCAAACACTACAAAAGACTACCATGCTGAAGGTGATGAACTTGGCTTCATTGAACCTTCCAGGTAGCTTCCTGGCTAAAAAAGCCACAAGAAAAGAAATGGTGGCCAGAAAGCCCAGGTAGCCAAGGGCAGAGTAAAACATGGTGACCGAGCCCTCATTGCACTGCAGGACGATTTGCCTGAACTGGGAATTCCTGTCTAGTTCTGGGTAGGGAGGGGAGATGCCAATCCAGACAAGACAGATGACAAACTGAATAAGGGAGCAAAATAAGACAGTGGCATTTCTCAGATTCTTCCCCACCCATTTCTGGATCCTGCTCCCTGGCTTTGTGGCCATGAAAGCCAGAACCACAGTTATTGTTTTGGCCAGAACAGAAGAAATGGCAACTGAGAAGATGACGTTAAAGGTAATCTGGCGGAGAAGACAGGTCACCTTTTGTGGTTGGTCAATGAAGAGGAACAAGGACAGAAAGGCAAGCAGAAGAGAAGCAAGGAGGACGTAGGTGAGGTTACGGTTATTGGCTTTGACTATTGGAGTGTCTCGATATTTAATGAAGATTCCTAAAACAAGGCAGGTTGATAGACACAAGAAAAGAGAAAAGAAAACCAAAGTAATCCCCAGAGGTTCTCCATATGATAGAAAGATTACAGTTTTATCAACACATTGGTCTCTGTCATTGTTTGCATATTGATCTTCAGAACACTTGTGACAATGATCTGCATCTGGAGAAAAAGTAACAAATTATGTGGTTCAAACTGTAAAAGTATTTCATATCAATATGTATTGAAAGTTTCTAGCTCAGCTCAGATTATAAACCTATCACCATGGCCCTGCCTCTCTTCTCTTCCCCTCTCCAAAATCCTTTCAGAACCCCTTTGTCTTACTAGCTGCAATCTATCCAGCTCACTTACACAAAAGAGAAAACCAGAAACTATAATATTCAAAATATTCAAAAGCTTCTATGTTGTTACCCAGACCATCAGGTGTTCCTCCACTAATAGCTCACACAACTTGGAAAAGAGAATAACTGTTTGTTAACTGTTCTGTTCGAGGCAATTACCTAGTCTTCTGTCGTTTGTCTCCTTACTTTTGCCCTTTTACTGCTGAACGAGGAACATCTCTCATAGCGACCATGAACAGAAACTGAGCAAATCTTTAGAACTGATTGCTCTTGAGTCTGAGTTGGAGAAGAAATGCCCTCTACAGATTGTGGGGGCATATCCATAAAATTTTGGGCCCATTCTAGGCTGGTTTACTCCTAAGATATGCCTTTTTTAAACAGGAAGTGACTTCCACTCACTTCTTTTTGTTAAAAAGTCCTCACTCGGGTGTGAAATGGTTCAGGAAGGGGCAAAAACATGGTGAAAATGCTCTCTTGTTCCCTAGAAGGCATTTGGGAACAAAATTTGATATTTTTAGTGAGAGTGGGTATCTTGTGGGCATGGCAGTTCAAGCTTTCCTGGGGCACTAATGCAGCTCCCTACCTTGCCACAGTTGTCCCCCCGTTACCTTACCTGTGTGGGTAGAAATGGTCCCTTCTGAGCATGAGGCACAATCATAGCAGCAAATAGGCTGCCCTTCTGGAACTACCTTCCTGTATCCTGGCTGGCAGCTTGGTGTACAGATGGAAGAAGGCCTTGTCTGAAGGGCATGAAGAAAATAAGTGTTTTAAAACTTTGTGTTTTGTCTGTTGAAATAGAAGCCATTTCCACACTACACCGTTATAGTGCTATTATTCTGCTTTCAACATCCTACAGAATCCCAGGGTTTTCAGTTTTGGGGGAACTTTAGAATTCTCAACCAGAGAGCTCTTTGGCCTCAGTAAACTATGATCCCCAGAATTCCACAGGATGTTGAAAGTGGAATAATAGCACTATAACAATGTAGTGCAGAAATGGCCAGAATTTGAGGAAATTAACTATATCTTTCTATGCTGATGGACCTGTCTTTCTGGGGATGAGGAATCTTTGGCCTTCCAGATGTTGATGAACAACTACTCCCACTGTTTGTTGCCACTGCCCGTTATGGATGGTCATGATGGGAAACAGAATCTAGCAACACCTGAAGCTTTTCTAGGTTTCTAGAAAAGGACTTGTAGAATAGGTCACTTCCCCCGCTCCCTCCCTCCCTCTCTCTCTCTTTCTTTCTCTCTCTCTCTCTCTCTTTTTTTCTCTGCATTGAGTTCCAAAGATGCATCCCACAGTCTAGGATTTGCCACATGTGACTAGACAGGACTAGAATCCACTCTGATCCAGGATGGTCAATGACAACCCATGGGATGTTGTGAAGTGGCGGATGAAGAGAAGGTAAAGAGAAGAAAAACAATAAATTGATGAGTTAGCCAGCTAAGAGGAAGCTGGTAACTGTTTTAGCTTTAGCTGTTTGAGAGCAGGGTGGAAATAGCTAAATAGTGAGAGAGGTCTGTGGGAGTTAAGGGAAAAGTTTGCAAAGGATAGAAATTATAACTGAGTTGCTGTTGTTGTTGTTATATCCCACCTTTCTCCCAATAATGGCACTCAAAGCAGCTAACAATGTACTTTAAACGATACAAATTTAACCACAATACAAAACATTCATGAAATTATACAATTTAAAAAACTATTAAACAATTTATGAAGTTAAAACATTACACATTAAAAATATTAAAATGCATTAAAAGATGATACAACTACGAAAGAGATCCAGCCAGTAATGTTTTCTGTTTAAATCAGGAATTAAGAGGGACATTTTTATGTGAATTCACTGCCTAAGCTTATTCTGTCAGGGGACTTACTCAGTCCAGACTTTATACCTTGGGAGATGTAGAGAAGCAGCATTTATTTATTTAGAGTATTTATAGCCTGGTGTTCAGCCACTCTCAGAGCAGCCTACAGATTATTAATTTGATAATTCCCTGCTCTCAGACTTACGATCTAAATAAGACAGACACACAAAGTAAAGAGAATGGCAGTAGGGGAGAGGATGAAATCCAAAAATACTTCTGGTTCTCCTCTCAACACCAGGGCAGTGGCAGTTGGGGTAAAGGGAGGGTCTTTCATCTGCTTCTGGGCTTAGTTTGCATATATTTCATTCACTTGGTGTAGATAAGCCAGTAGTGCGTTCAAAGGAACGGTTAAGGTGGGGTACAGACTGCAGAGAAGACATAAGAACTTACCTGGGGTCTAGTCACACCCTGTTAGTCTATTCAAGCAAAACAAAAAGTTGCCCTATAATACAAGGTTGGGGACCAGTTGGCTCTCAATCTGTTTTGGACCACAACTCCCTCAGGCCCTAATCTGGGTGGTACTGAAGGGAACTGCAGCCTAACTTCTTTACTCTTGCATAACAACTTGAAAACGAACAAATTTAATATGGCATGTACTTCCATGAGTTAGTGTTTACCTCCTCAGACTGTCTTAGTCTAAAGACTATACATATACTACATGATCTCAGCAGTAGCTTCTTACACTCCAGTAATATTACCCCCATATTGCAAATGAAGGGTTGAGAGGCTAAGAGACAGTGGTCTGACATAGGCAACTAATGAATTTACCATTAATTTGAATTGAAAATCTCCAGGCCTATATTTCGCTCTCATAGTTAATACATTATACCAGCTTGTAGAATATGAGTGTATTTCCCACCTTGTTAAACCAGTTGGGCCACACAATGGCATCTTCCTGAATGGTCATCTCTACAGATGAGCAAACCTGGCTCTCTAGCTTCCCAACTTTCACTCTCCTAGCAGATTCATTAGGAAATGTGACCAAATTCACAACATCGTAGTTGGCTACCAACTCCCCATCCTCATTAAAATGTACCTCTTCCAGGGTAGTACTGTTAAAATGTACATTTCTCAGAAAATAATGAAGCTAGAAAGAAGAAGAAATGCCAGTGTTTAGAAAATGGAATTAGGAATGAGAGTTATTGCTTCTGCCTTTCCAAAAATAGCAGGGTGGATCTAGGCTGTGGGATTGAATTAAGAGATCCAGGTTTCTAGTTCCGCTTGAGCTGTGAAACTCACAGGGTCATCTTGGGCCAGTGACTTGCAACGGGAGCTATCTCACATAGTGGTTGTGAAGGCAAAATGAAGAAACATGAATTATGTATCCAAGTGCTATCCAAAATGCCAAGCCCTGCCCCCAAAATAGGTTCAAGACATTGGAACTGTGGCTTAAAGTGTGAGGTAGCACCCAGAAGAGATCTACTGCCCCATGGAATGGAGGGCACTAGCAACTTAAAGATTAAGGAACCAGTGTGACATAGTGTTCTTTGTGTTAGACAAGAACACCAAGGGATCCAAGTTCAAATTCCTTCCCAGACCATGAAAACCTACGGAATGATTGTGATCAAGTCACATGCTGTCAGCCTTATGGGATTCCCCTAACAGTTTCTCACAACTAGGACCACTAACATGGCAAGCTGATCCATGGATTCCTAGAATGAGTGAAATTAAAATGGCATCTAAAGTGTAAACAACAAGATGCAGTTTAAATTAGTCTTTCTCTTTCTCACCTGCCATGATTGGATTCTGTTCAGGAGACTAAATCCTCCATTTTTGGCTAACTTCAAGTGATTAGATAAGGATGTGATCATGGCATGGAGGGCATGTGCCACAACATAGACAGCATTGTAAACACTATAGGTCTCAGCAGACAGATTTTTCTCCAGCCAAGCTGAAGGAAGGCCTTCCAAGTTTCCTTTCACAATGCATCTTTTCCAGGTCTTCCTTGATGATCTTTGGTTGGAATCATAGCAGTCAAGTGCTTCTGACCAAGCCTGTTCCAGGGATTCATTGCATTGAATCAGGAAAAGCTCCTGAAATGTTGACCTCCTGTCTGTTTGGATGATAAATGACAATGAACCCTGGAAGAATTTAATAGCCCAATATGAAAACGATGTGCTTAAAGTGAAGCCCCACAAAGCTGTGGAGATCCAGACTTTACCTGGAGGGTCATACACATCATCTTCAATTGCAACTAACACAGGAGGCAACAGAAGCATTGCATCAGAATCACCATAAAAAATGAACACATTGGATTTCTCCTGCCTAAGATGTGCTTGGAATTCAAACAGTTCTTTTAGCGTACCATGAATACCGTCAGTATATATTTGTGGAACTCTACCTATGAAGGCTACACAAATCCCACTCCCAAAGAACATTTCCTCCAAGGTTCTCAGAAACAGATCTCCACCATCATTTCTTGGAGCAATGAGAGTGACCCAGGTCCACCTGAAATACAAGAGCAGCTTTATGATCCCCATGTACTGTGGCCTTTCCTTCGGGCTCATCCAGTAGGAAGAAGGGGAGTGTGATTTTATACTCAGAATATGATTAGTAAAGCCATAAGTGAGCTGATAAGGAAAAGAAACAATCTTTAGTGTCATAAATAAATTTCATTTAATGCTCAAATAATGTTAATCTAAAACGGCTACTGAATGACAGTGCATTTCTGTACATATTTATTCAGAACTAACACTCATTGAATGCATTGGAATTTGTTCCCAAGGTTGTGAGCATTAATCGCTTACATACTTTAAGTGGGAATATCTCCCATCAAACTCAATAGCATTTAATTCTGAGTACACATCTATGGGATTGCACTCAAAGAGCATGTTGTAAGTCAGGTATATATTAAGACCAAAACTGTATTCTTTGATATATTTCTGAAGCTTAGATATATATTCATTGTTTTTAATTGTACAATAAGTACAAATATGTCAAAGTTAAGGACAAAAGCTACTGCATAGGAAGGTAATGAACCAAACCTTTCTCTCAGAATGCTTTAAATGCTTTTTTAAAAAAGTACATTTTCCATATAAATCTGAATTACTTCTCCATAATTGGCAAGAAAGTATACAATATGCAACTTACGCCAACCAGACTTGTGCAACTGGGATATAACAACAAGCTATGGCACTATTTTAATTTTCTATTTTAACATTGTTGGTCTATATTGGGATTTTTTGCCCATGCTGCTGCATAACATGTAGTGGATTGCATTAATAATGATAAATAATACTATTTCATCAGAATCCCCTCACCCCTTTTTCAATCAGACTTTCTAGTTCTTCTGTATTGGGCTTCAGGGAAGAGGGGGCAAAGTATTGCCCTGGAAATATTTAAATAAAAACAGTAAAGAAGGACTGAAAAAATGATAGAGAGAGAGCGAGAGAGAGAGAGAGAGAGAGATGTGGCTCAAAAATCTAAAATTTGCAATATATATCCAACATATTATCCTGGAGAGCCACATGTTTAACCTCCCCAAACTTTTCATTTGTCACTTAATAGCCCTCAAGAAGGAAAGTACAATAGAAAAAGTATTTTTTACTTATTTACATAGATATTCAAATGCAAAAGGCAAATGATCTGACTTTACAAAGCAGATGTTGACCAGCTTTCTTGGAATAAACAATAGAAAACTCCTGAACTGAAGAAAGATCTTACATGTTTTTGGTTTCAGATGTTGTGTTTTACATGTTTTCCAACACCGCAAAGGTATACATTTCTGAGGGAGCTACAATTCCAACCTCTAAGAGTTTGGTCTGAAATATACTCAGGTAGTTATTGCTGTCCTTACCTGAGGGACTTTGTAGAGATCTAAAATGGTTGCCATCTGAAAAAGGGTGTCAAAGTCCCCTCCTTGGATAACAGTCAGAAGCTTTTCTTTCTTTCCACAACTGAAATTAGGGACCATCCAATGTCCAGTAGAAAACAGGTCTATTGTGGCTTCATAGGCTATTCTTAAACTGAAGTAATTTTCATAGATGTTGTAGCCTAGAGTAAGGTTGGGCAAGAGCTGTGGGTTTTCATTGACCTCATTAATAGCCATCAAAATGGCCAGGATGTGCTGATAGTTCCTCTCCAATAACCTGGATTGAAAATTAAACAGAACATCATCTGACAAAAACAGTATACCCTGACCAGGGACAGAGTTTTTGGACTACAGATCCCAGCATCACTGACCAGCATAGCCAATAGTGGAGAATACTTGGAGTTCTAGTCCAGCATCATCTGGAAGGCTGCATGATTCTCACCCATGTTCTAATCCTTCTCTTTTAACTAAAAGCACCAGTGAGATTTAGATTTGGAGTGGGTTGGTGCTTGGAGAACACACTATAACCATGTATGTTCATGTCCCTTCAGAGTGTAAGAACTGTCCTGCAAAGTTTGTTTTTCCATAAGTACATGATTGGCCACTGCAGCACAAAAAATGCTGGACTAAATGGGCTTTTCATCTGATTTCTCTGAAGTATACTCATGTTTCTAACATTGTTGAGTTTTCTATCTCTTCATTTGCCTCAGGAAAAAAAAGTCAAGGTGTTGAAGTGATGGATAAGTTTTTAAATTGCTTGTATTTGACAGTTAAATTATATTGTAACTTCTGCATGCTTTTAGTGATGTGAACTCTTATTAGCATCTGTTTTAATTTTGAGTCCTAGGACAAGGGGGGGGGATCAAAATTAAATTCTCCTCCTCCTCCTCCTCCTGCTCCATGAATTTGTTTATCTATTAATGATGAAGATGATAAAGGTAATGTGACTGAGGATTCTTTATTTTCTGCAATTTGAGCCTGATTTTCTCCCAGTTCACCTTTGCAAGAAAAATTAAATCAAATGCTGGGTCAGCTGTCAGCTATTGCACTTTTCCACTCAACTCTAATACGTTAGGGCTTGGTTTTGTACTTTTCAAACATGTTTTGAATTTGTCTGAAAATTTAGGAACTCACATTTACTACCTTTTCAAAGAGCATTCCCCAAATGCCACTAAAATTGGTGTTTTAACAGAGATGGCAAACAGAGGCTATGACCTTAGAAAATAAGAGATGCATTTGTGCCAGACCACATTTAAATTTCTAAGTGAAACCTAGGCTTTCCCTATTATATTGCAAAACATTTTTTCCAGAACTATTTAGTAGCCTACTGTTAGAAAAGTTATTCAAAATTTAGCCAGGGGAAAAGAGGAAAGATCAGAACTGGCTGAGAACTAGGAAAAGCTAACATCCAAGGACTTACAGTGAGAAGTCACAAGTAGGATCGGACTTGAAAACATGTACTGGATACGGAGTTGTCTTCATAGGTATAACTCCTCCAATGAGATAATCACCTGGTCTGTAATAATTATATGGTACATGCATTTGTACCTGTGAAAAATCCAGACCTTGTTCCATCACTGCCCCCAAGAAGAAATTAATCAATAGTAGTAGCAGGATCATATGGGGGGCACAAGCAACCTGCTGCCACCCTCTTTCAAATCACTTGGTTATGTTCAGGGTATTACAACAGAAATCTACTACAGAAGAAGTCCAACTTCTATGCAAGCCCCTTACTGAGAATGACCAGCTGAGAATCCAAATCTCATATCAGATTGAAACACTATCACACCATCAGCTAATCCAGATCCAAACCTTTATCCTAAGTATCCCTCAACATACGTTTAGATGTGCAACAGTTCTTTTTTTCAATATGATGCAATGAATTAATGTTGATCTGAAGTGTGACCTCTGGAGCAGAAAATATGGTGGGAACTTGGGTACAAGGAATACAGACTAATCACAACAATTGCAATAATTACAGAGGAAACACAATCATCACCCCAAAGTTACATATTCTCTTAGCGTCTGATGTACACCAGCTGCACAGGAGAAGAAAATATGTTTACAAAACTCCATGCCATGTTTTGCTGTGAAGAGAGTATGTGCAAATGCTTAATGAATGAAAGTTCTCAGAGGAGCATGGAGCATGGTTTTTGGATATGCTTCTGCATTTCTAGGAACATGAACCCCAATTCACGAGTTCCGCCTTCATGTATTTAATATTTTCTTCCTTCTGCATTTCTTTTTTTAAAAATGATATTTTTATTAAAGCACAAAATATTTCAATAAAGTAAAAATAAAGATGTAAAAACCAACAAACATAAACAAACCTAAAAAATCTTTTAAAAGCCCACACTATTAAACTACCAACTAAATTAACTTCTAACCTAGTACCATAGATACTAATTGACTTTCCACTCCACCAAAACTAAAATATATTAAGAAGTTACTTGTACTTCACTAAAATGTCAAAACTTAAATTTAAATTTTCTCTTGTTGAAGTAAGATTACTAAACGCTTATTGATATTTAACATCTTATATGAAATATATATCAATATAGTTCTACTAATGTTAACCTAACTATATCCTTTAATTGAATCCTCTTACTGCTTGTCTTCCCACAGTCTCCCTGAAAAACATTATAATGTTCTGCATTGGCTTTTATATTCTGACATTAACTTCTTCATTTCAGCCATATCCAATACTTTCAACACCCACACTTTTTGTGATTGTATCTGGGAATCTTTCCCTTTCTGTGCATATTATATTCTTGCCGTGATGATCATATATCATATAACTTTTATTTATTCTTTATTTAACTGGCTGTGTATCAGTCTTAGAAGAAACAATTCAAGTGTCAGTTGAATACTGATCTTCAGGATCTTCTCCATCACACAGTGTATCATCACCATTCAATACTTTTAGTTTTATCACAAGTCCACAACATATGAAAGCGTTAAAATGTTCAGTTTCAATTTCCAAATGTTCAAAATGCCTTTATACATTTTAGAAAGCCTTTCAGTTGTTAAATACTGTTACCCTGTATGTTGGGGGTCCCGGGAGGGGCGCCGAATTACCAAATAAAAACACAAGTTGGGGGAAATTAAGCTCGAGCACTCTCTTAAGCTAAACGAGAGGCAGGGTAACTTTAGCTAGGATCTTTTACCCTATGTCTACGGCTTCAGGTCAGAGAGCAGGCAGGCAAGTTTAAAAGTAACAAAAATAGCAGTTTTATTGAAAGATAAACAGCAAATAAGACAACACACACACTAGCTAACTTAGAGATAGAAATGAAGAGATTCAAGGGAGCGGGTAATACGACACCTTTTCTCGTAGTCCTAGAGAGAAGCGGGGATTGAAGAGGAAGAAGCTCAGCGTGGCTGGCTGAGGGGAGCTCCTCAGACAAACCGGCAGCAAGGCGGGATGGAAGTCCAAAGTAGTCCGAAGACCGTTTGGAAACAAGGGGTTTTTATAGGGTGGATCGTGCCTACAGGCTATGCCATGCTCGGTGAGAACAAAGGGATTTTAGAGTGGGACAAAGGAGTTGGAAAAGGTCAAGTTTGCATGATGAGCTTAACGTTTGACAGCAATGGTATGGCCAGTATATAAATGTCTCATCTGAAAGGAATAGTTTGGCTGAGAGCTGTGCGTCTATTGTAAGAGTTTGCAATGAGGTGTTCCCTGAAGCAACAAAGAGGCTTGGGTTGCCTGCCTCAATGGGGTCTGGAATGTAAAACCATTAACGGCCGCGCCTAGTACGTGCTTGTCCGGAGGACCCTCACAAACATGTGGAGTGGGGTGGCAGAGAAAGGTCAGGTAAAGGCCAAATTGTTTGATATCAAAATGATATCTAGTGGTCTCACCAAATGTGTCATAACTGGAGTAACAATACCATCTATATACATCGACTTATAAAAAATGTACTTCAAGTCATAACTCAAAGTAAACTTCAAATCCACATTTTTCCCCATTGATCCATCTGAACTGGATGACCCACATTTTGAGCAAGTTTAACCATACACTTTGCAACCTGTTTTTCTTCCAATTCCTTTTGCATTCCTAGGAGCATGGAACCCAATTCAGGAGTTCCCCCTACATGTGCCTAACATTTTCTTTCTCCTTCATTCCCCACCACCACTTCAATCAATGCATTTGGCAGAGCATATGTAGAGAAGCATCTCTGTTACACATGCAGGCTTTCTCACTGATGTGGAACTCTGATTGTGCAGGATTCCACATCATGAAAATAAATTATGCATGTAGAACAGGCTCTCTGTACACATGTACTCTTTCCCAAAATACAAATAGTGGGAGGACAGGACAGCAAATGCATATAAAGGAACACCCAAGTTGGACTCCTGTCTGGATATTGGTTCATCCAGCCTTTTAGTCTAGTGTTATTGTGTCCCTTTGACTCTCAAGCCTTCTCTTCATTGCCTTCCCATGGATCTCTATTCTCTCATATATCTTGAGATAAACAGAAGAATTCTGCATTGTGTGGCACAAAGTAAAGAAGATTTACCCTCTCTCATACCAGGCTTCAATTGTTCTTCCCTTGTGAAATGAACTCCGTTCCCTGTCCTCCACATTTGATACATGTATAAGGAAGGACTATCTCCAGAGTTGTTGCCCTAATGCACTCTTTAGCCATATTTCTGACTGCCATGGATTGTTGCTGTGTTTGGTAACATGCAATTGTAAGTTGCTTGTGAACCTCATATGTATTTGGAACCCTTGGACTCACTAAACTTTTGACATCAAAGAACATTGTTTTCCTTTAAAATGGAAAAACAACAACACATTGCTAGAAACCTCCAGGCATGAAGATTCTTCTCTAAAGAATGGCAAAGGACCTTGTTTTACTGTAATTTGCCCTCCTCTCTTTTAAAAGAAGCAGAAATTATATTCCTATCACTTCTGGGCTGGTTAAAAGATTTTTTATAAAATTATCAGGGATATTGTCCATTGGTGGGAGGATTGGTCCCTGAGCCCTTCAAAGTTGTTTATTCCTTCAATGGGCCCATGTCTAACTTCACCACAGTGAGGCAGCTGGTAAGCTTTGTGAAGTCTAACACTTCTGAAAGTTGGCAGATTGGAAAGGCTACAAAAGCTCTAACACTTGACTGAGAGTGTGGAAGGCACAGCCCATAGACCACATGCCCCCCCCGGACCCCACTGATGTGATATTACTTCTGGTGCAATTGAACACAGCAGTCCACCATGTGGGAGGTGTGTGAAAGTTGACCCCTGCCTCACAGAGTTGCCCACCCTTGTTCTTTTCACGGCCTTTTGTAGGCTAGAGGGTGGGATGGATGAGTGTTATTCTGGCCACCAGTCATTACTCCTCTGTACAGCAAGAGTTTTGAAGAGACAAGGAAACTAATCAACTCCACACCTTCATGCTTGTCCAGCTTTGCAGCAACCCTTGCACTGTTTATAGCAACAAGAGCCCAACCACTCTTCCCCCCCCGCTGTGTCAAAGTTTCCATTCCTACAAGTTCCCCTGCGCACCACAGCTTCATAGGTAAATTTTGTCCTTCTTCATAAGCAGCTGACTAACCAAGTCCCTAAGACTGACAATAGAGAGCCAGGGTGGTATAGTGGTGGGTGTTTGACTACTACCCTAGAGACCAGGGCTTGATTCCCCACTTGGTCATGGAAAATCAATGAGTGACCTTGGGCATGCCACATACTCTCAGCCCCAGAAACTCCTGTGATAGGTTTGCTTGGGGTCGCCATAAGTTGGAAATGACTTGAAGGCACACAACAACAATAACAACAACAATGGTTGACAAAAGGAATATCTACTTCTCACCCTCTGAAAAAACCCACAAGTGTAGGATCTATATCTGGCATCAGTCCTAATTAGGAGACATGGTCAGACTATATATCAGAATCAGCACATCTGTGCACTGATGCAATTCAGCAGCAGAATATGCTGCCTCCAAGTGTGCTGGAGCCTCCATCTTTGGACCTTTTTTACGTGTTTTAAGTCTTTTTTATTCCAAAAAAGGCAAAATGGACTCTAACATCATAAGTTGTTGTATAAGAAAAACATATTCCTAGTGGTCATATAGCATAGCATTGTTAGCAAAATTGGGTTAAATTAGCAAAATTGGGTTAAATTACAAAAAAATAAGTCAGCGGCAGGAAAATGCAATACCACCAAGTGATCAAGACCTAATGAAAATAAAACACTGAACAAAGAATAGTTAGAAACAGAGAAAAAAAACAATTAAATACATTTCAATACAGATCAATTCTTTCCCTTCTTGCTGTACAGCCAGTTATCAATTATATGTTATTCATCATTGAGAAAATCAGTATAAGTACATTGATATAACTCTACCTCAAATGAACACATTTCAGAGTAACTATAAAATTATGACTTACTTAAAGTCAAATATACATGCACTATTCCTATCATTCATCAGTAAGTGATATTTCTTAATTATTCAATCCCCATAAATTTACTTTACATAGAATCCCATTAATTAGTAAATGTTTAAACCTTTATTGCTATTCTAGCCAAATTCCCCCATTTGGAATCCCAAATGGTGCAACCAAACACACTGTTTAACAGAATGGTCAGCTGGGAAAGTTGTCAATTTATCTAATGCAGCCAAATCATATAATATATTTCAGCAACCAATCACCTATGCAAGGAATTGAGTCTTGTTTCCATCTTTGAGTACATCTCTGGAGGTTTTTAAACAAAGGGTGGATGGTCATCTGTCAGGAGTGTTTTGTTTATAGTCTCTTCCAAGTGCATGATTTTATGATTCTCTGCATGCTGCAGAACTTCTTTCAGTGTGAGAAAGAGTAGTCCATGGCCCTTTCCACATGTGGGGTGTGAATCGGGTAGAAATGGGAGTCACCGGATTTTTCCTGCATCTGGGCGAGTCCGTCGTGAAGAGCAGCAGGGCGAGTCCGTCACTCCACAGTTCTCCGGTGTCCAAAATGGCAGCGTCTGGTTGGTGGAGGCTCTCCACCAACTGGAGAAGCTTGCCGACCAAAAGCCTGCTCCCAGAAGATCTGCAGGCACACACTTGCGCACGCCTGCGAATCTGCTCCAGAGCGTGGGGACACAGCTACACGGAGTCGCGCGCTCCATGTTTTTTAAATACCTCTAAAAAGAGGTTTTTAAAAAGCAAGCTGTGCAACCAGTTCCAGTCGCACAGAACCAGACTGGGGTATGGAACTACAAAAAGTAGTCCGCCCCAGTCCACTCTACGGTGTAGAAGACCTCCGTCAGAGGTCACTCTACACCATTTTAAATGCCCGGTGCGGAAATGGCCAAAGTGCTCAAGATTTTGTTTGGGATTAGAGAGACATGTAAAAGAAATTTTCATTTGTCCATTTGACCTCTCTAAACTCCAAGATACATGTGTATCTTAGAAGCTAAAATTTGGAAGGGACCTCAAGGGCCATCCCATGCTTGCCTTGTAGGAATATATGGCTAAAGTAACCTGAGAAGATCCAAGGTGACCAATATTGAAAAACCTCCAATGAAGAACTACCTTCTGAGGTAGTTTATTCTCAAACAGCAATCACTATTTTGAAACCCATGCAGGTTGGGATAGGCTGCACTGTAATCAACAGGTTTTTATTCCTCTGGGTGAAAATCCTGAAAATGGAGGGGCAGTGATGTCTGATGATGAAAAGGACAGTATTCCCGATACACATGAAAGCTCTGAAAATGGAGGGGCGGTGATGGCTGATGATGAAAAGGGAAGTTCTGAGGAACTGAGTACTGAGGAAAGTACTGAGGATGTAAAGCCTAAAGTCTCACATGACATCACACCAAGAAGCTCAACACCGCCACCTAGTGTTAAACCTGCGTTTTTGGTCAAGAAAGAGCCTCACACTGAGTTCAGCACTAGTACCAGCAGTGGTTCCAGTGGAAATGAGTCAGGAAGTACTCAACTTGCTGAATCAGGAAGTACTTTTATGCTTATCCCTAGAAGGTCTTCAAAGGGAGGACATTTTGTGGTCCAGTGTGGCTGAGGCAGAAAACTTAAAGTGTAGGACTAAATACATTGGGGTACACCAAAATGTGAGGCAAATGATCCAAGATGGGATTTTGTGTTTGCGGTATTGTCCATCTGAACACAATATCATGGATTTGCTCACAAAGACCCTTCCAGTAGCAAGCCATGAGAAGGTGGCAGGTAAACTGGGTCTTGCCACCAGAGTGTAAGGTGAAAGATGAATTGTACCCTTGACTTTATGTACTGTATGCATTATATAACATGTATTGGTGAAAATGTCCTACACAGTGGCCTGACCATTTTGGAGGGGATTCAGCAGGGAACCCTGGGAAAATGTTCAGCCCACTGCTAAATGTTGCATCATGCTCCAGCTGTCAGTGATTGCAGTACATTGCATCAGAAGATGGAGTGGGGTGCAAAAGGTACAGGGTGGTGTGCAAACCCTCTATCTGATTGGTTGTAGATATGTACATAAGGAAGCAATCCCCAGTCCATATTGCCTGTTGACCAGACCTGGTGCCTGGCGCAAGCCTTTGTTCGTCTACTCTATGTTTTGTATATAATAGAACTTTGATGCAAGATAAAGTGCTTCCTGTTTGGAAGAAACTCCTCTATGTGAGAATATCCTTATTGGGGAACAAGGTTGCTGCTGTTGGCTAGCTGAAATCTGGCTTTTCCACTGCATTTCCGTGTGGCTGAAACTCCTATCATCCCCCAACAAGATCTTCCCAATGTTTTGTTGGAATCTCCTTTCTTGTAATTTGAATCACTGCTTCAAGTATGAAAACAGTAGAAAACAGGCTCACTCCATCTTCTACGTAACAGCCCTTGAGATACTTAAAAATGGCAGTCATCATCATGACAGCCAGCTTGGTGCAGTGGTTTGAGTGTTGGTCTAGACCAGGGTTCAAATACCCTCCCAGCCATACAAACCCACCAGCTGACATTGGGCAAGTTACAATTTCTCAACCTCAGAGAAAGGCAAAGGGAAACCTCCCCAGAACAAATCTTCCCAAGAAAAACCCATCATAGGTGTGTCTTTGGGCTGCCATGAGTTGGAAACAACTTGAAGGCACAGAACAACAATCATTCAGGGTGTTCTCACACTTTCACACACAGTTTTTAAGCCATTAAACAGCATTCCAACCAAGTTTGTTCTGGACCTCAGAAGGATGCACTTAGTCACATAAACCAATGTTTCTCAGACTATCTGGTGTGGTGCCCCACTGTTTTTTTTCCTAATGTGCCAGGCACCACTTCTGTATTTGTATCCATTGGCTAGAACTGTTTCTTTATTTCTTAGAAACTCTGAGGAATAGCAGCCAATGGCTTATGGGTTGGCACTGGTCCTGGGACCACCTCTTTGAGTAGCACTGACTTGAACCATGTATTAATAAATATTGCAATAGATATACAATTGGATTCAAAAACACTGGAAACAAAATAACACTGAAATGCTGTAGAATAGGCTGTTGAATCAACTGCTGAATGTTGATTCAATACATAGGGAAGAGCTATTGATTCAATGGGTCTCCTTTAGACAGCATTTGGGGCACTGAGTCAATGTTTTAACTTCATATGCCCTCTGCCTAGAATACAATACCTCACATTACTCAACCGCAACACATGACATACTTGGGAAATTTTAATCTGTCTGGTAGAATCATAGAATCATAGAGTTGGAAGAACCCCAGGGGCCATCCAGTCCAACCCCCTGCCATGCAGGAACCCACATCAAAGCATTCCTAATACATGGCCATCCAACCTCCACTTAAAAACCTCCAAAAAAGGAAACTCCACCACACTCCGAGGCAGCATGTTCCACTGCTGGACAACTCTGGCTGTCAGGAAGTTCTTCCTGAGGTTCAGGTGGAATCTCTTTCCCTGTAGCTTGAATCCATTGCTCCTTGTCCTAGTCTCTGGGGCAGCGGAAAACTAGCCTGCTCCCTCCTCGACATGACAGCCCTTCAAATATTTAAACACGTTACTGGTAAATGGGCTAGTTACACAGTGCCCTTTGATTCAGTTGAAGAAGGCAGAAGATGAACCATTTCAGTATTTCTGTTGGATTAGTCACTGTGCTAGATGGGAAAAGTTACAGATAAATTTATATATTGACATACACTGTTGTAGTGGTGTGCGCTCAAGTTGTTTTTGATTTATGGCAACTCTAAAGTGACCCTATCATGCAGTTTTCTGGGGCTGAGAGTGTGTGATGCACTCAAGGTCACCCAGTAGATTTCCATGACTAAATGCCATAGTCTCAAACCACTACACCACACTGGCTCCTACTGAAGTACATAGATAGATATAATGTTACCTTATATATCTATCCAATTTATATCCATTTTCGTACAGTATAAAAGTCTTAAAAAACTAAATAAACAATTTTATTAAAAATGAATTTAAAACTTTTAAAATATGTGTAAAACATAGTGAAGATAAAAGACAGCACATCTCATTGAAAAAATCACCTATCACAACCGATCAAAAACTAAATGCCTCCCTAAATGAAAAAGTTTTTGCTTGTTGGTGAAAACAGAGCAAAGAGCCTCTTGTGGGAGTCAATGTGGAAGCAGCCACTGAGAATGGTCTCTCCCATGCATTCCTGTGACGGTGGTGGAATCAAGAGAAAGCCTTCCCTGCAGAGTCTTAAAACTTAGGCTCATATAGGGAGATATGGTCTTTCAGATAGTCTGGACCCAAGCCATGCAGGGCTTTATAGGTCATAACCATAGACGGATACAATATAAAAATCTGCTTGTCTAGATGCAGATAACTATAGAGATATACAGGATATATCAAATATTATTTTTTTAAAAAAATTGCAATATCTTAACAATGGAACACGGACAGACAGCCATAATCAATGAAAGCATATCAAAAGTTGGAATGAATATATTAACACCAATAGATCATAGAGTTGGAAGAGACTCCAGGGGCCATCGAGTCCAACCCCCTGCTATGCAGGAACACCCATCAAAGCATTCCCAACAGATGGCCATCCAGCCTCTGCTTAGAAACCTCCAAAGAAGGAGACTCCACTACACTCCGAGGCAGCATATTCCACTGCCAAACAGCTCTGACTGTCAGGAAGTTCTTCCTTAGGTTCAAGTGGAATCTCCTTTCCTGCAGCTTGAATCCATTGCTCCTTGTCCTAGTCTTTGGAGTGGCAGAGAACAAGATAAATATCCAATGGTAGTAAGACCAACATTATATCCACCTTCATAAATTTGAAATGTTGAAGAAATCACAGATCAAGTGTAGTTGCAGTCAATTACACAGTAGTCTTGCCAAGTGATTTAACATTGAGAAATCAGCCAAATGCATTGTGGTCATTTCCTTACTTCCAATTAATGTCCTACTGTTTTTCTCATTCCATGAAAGGAGAGGATGGACCACGGTTGACATATCAGCTCAAGTCAAGAGTGAATCTCCCTGGTGTCCCACAGCCTTCTTTCCTTGGATGGCACTCAAAATTATAAACATGCTAGAATGTAAAAGGAAGAGATTGTCAGTCTGAATTGGCTCATGTACACCTGTTGAGGTTTCAACACAGATCCTTGTTACTACCTCTAATTTTCACTTTAATCCAGGAGTGTCTTCATGTGAAGGTGCTCCATGTGTGTGCACCTGCTTATTTCCCCTTCACATAGCTATCCAATCTATAGTTTGTGGGGTGTATTGTTAGCATACATCTACCCCTACTTCACTTAGTTCTTTAACCCAGCTCAAAGAATCAGGTGGTTCAACCATGCCAACTTCCTCCTGCTCCTCCTGCTCTCCAAGTCGGGGAAACTGGGACTGAATTGCTAGGAACTCAGAGAATCAAAAGCTGCCTTTTCCCAAGTCAGACATGTAGATCAGTATTGCCTAGTGCAACTGGCAGGGCCCTTCAAAATGTTACATGAAGATCACCTCCTCACCTGGAGTTGCCAGGATCTGGACCTGGGACCTTTGGCCTTCAGAGTAACTACTCAGCTCTCCAACTGAGCCGTACTCCCTTACTCAGCAATACTCCCCATGGGACAAAAAGTGTTTAAAAACGTATTTCCTAATAATGCTTTTAATGATAAATCCAGGTTGGCCATAGATTCCTGTGTACAGAAGACAACAGTCTGAAGGTCAACCAGTCCTCTGTTTGAAGCTGTCCTCTATATGAATGAAGGATTTCAGCCCAAATCTAGTGCAGAGACAACATAAGGTGGAATGACCCAAGGACTTGGAGTTGCCCATCAACAAGGAAGAGTACCTGGACAGGTAGACATATCAGGAACACAAGTCAGTTGGCCATAATCTGCCTCTCTGAGGTAAGATGTATTGTGTTTCTATTTAAATCACAGTCCTTAGAATTATGAACCTTTCAGATCTTTAGGGGAAGCCTTTCTCACCATCTTCACATGCCCTTTTGCTGAACAGATGAGACAGAGATTTCTCACTAGCTGCTTTGCAGCTGTAGAAATCCCTGCCATGGAAATCTAAGCAGCTCCACTCTTTCTTCTCCTTCTGCCAGCAATCAGTGGGAAATATACAGTTAAAGGTACATAATAATTCATGCAGATTTTATGAAATTTTGGGGGACATGCTGCACTCCATCTGTTTTGGCAATGTCTCAATACTAAATCTTGGGAAATTTACTTTTTCGGGTGACAGCTCCCAGAATGCACTGGCAAATCTGGGAATCTGAGAGAGGTAGTCCAAATCCAGCCTCTACAATATAACATTTACCTCCACAACGACCAGCCCAAGAAAGCAGAGAATAAGGCAGGCCAAGACCATACGAATTGTTTTCTCCATGTTGAATTTTCTCAGAGTTCCTGAACCTGCATGTGGACAAGGGAATACACAAGTGAATAGGAGGGGAACAGAGTGTAGCATCCAGGATGAGGCCTCACCTAGAACCCTGAAGCCAAGCATTCCATGCTGCAAAATGTTGTTGTAGCTCTCACTTCTTTTTAAATTATTGCTCCAGATAGCCTAGATAACTTTAAGGTACCAGATCCCGCTTGATTGCATACATTAAGCACTATGAGGTCTGCTCATTGCTTGAAAGGGAGACATCAGGGACTAGAACATGGAACAGTGGCTTCAAACATCAGAAAGAGAGATTCCATCTAAATATTAGGAATAACTTCCTGACAGTAAAAGCAGCTTGATAGTGGAATGGCCCTTGTGGTCTCTTCCAACTCAATGATTCTATGATTCTTTGAGTTCATGCCTACCAGGTACTCTGGGCTATGTTCAGAGGAAGGCACTGTCAAACTACCTCTGAGTATTCCTTGCATAAGAAAATGCCAAGAAATACATGGAACTGCTATAGGTTGACAATCAGCTCAAAGGCACATTGTTGTTGTGGGCCTTCAAGTTGTTCCCAACTTATAGCAGCCCTAAGGTGATTCTGTAATGGGGTTCTCCTGGCAAGATTTGTTTGGAGGGGGTTTTCTGGAGAAGAAATTCAGCAAGCATATTACAACACATGGCCAGAGCAGCATGATGGCTATATGTACAGAAATGGAAGAATACAGAGATCTCAATGAAAGAGGGAGGGTTGATAAAACAATTGGATTTAGCCATTTTGGCCAGGTTTCTTCTCCTTGTCAGTGTCAATTAGGGTTGCCAGACTGGATACAAGAGGGACTCTTGTAATCTACAGCCTGAATAAGATGGGGAACCAGGATGAGGTACTATAAAGCACTGTGAAGCCAGGCTGTGAACTTGTCTTCCCTCCCCTTTCAACCTTAAAATTTCAGCCACTGCCACTCTTTCCTAACAATGGTTCTGTGGAACAGATTTCCCCTGCCTGAGAGCAGGCACTGAAAAGGCTCCAAGCACTGTTGACAAATGTGTTTACAAAAGGTTCAGAAATGATAAATGGACTTATATTACATGCTGTGTTGATGATCTGATCCTGTACAGTCAAGACAAAGCAGTTAGTGAAAAGATAGTCAATAATCTCAAGGAAGAGATAGATATCAAGGATTTGGGAGACACCTCACACTACAAGTATAAATAGAAAAAGGCAGCAATGAAAATTACTTTCTTAATCAAAAGCAGAAGTTAATGGATCTTCTGGACTGCCTTGGTCTAAAGGATGCCAAAATGATGCCAACCCCAATTGAAGTGGGGTTCTTAAAGGACACTGAGAAATGTGAACCTTTGAGAAATGGAGACAAATACAGGACTGCAGTTGGTAAGCCCCTATACATAGCTAATTTCACAAGACCTGATATTGCAAATTCTGCTAGAATCTTCTGTAGAATGGTTAACTCTCCTACTGAAAGGGATCTCATCGCAGTGAAAAGTGTCACCAGATATTTGAAAGGAACTGCAGATTACAAGCTGATGCTGCCACCCTGTGACCAACCACAACTGTTTGCCTACACAGATGCTAAGTGGGCTGTAGATCTGGCAGACAGGAAATCAACCAGTGGAAACCTGATCTTTTATGGTGGAGGAGCCATAAGTTAGGCAAGTAAGAAACAACCCACAATTACAGATTCCACTGGTGCTGAGTGTGTTTCAGCAAAGACAGCAAGTGATGAAATAAAATGGCTGCATAACTTACTTCTGGACTTTGGGATAACAGAGCCCAAACCAACCATTATGATGCAAGATAACCAAAGCTGCATCAAGATTTCTGAGAGTGAGAAGCTACTCCGGAAGAATATTGACATTGCTTTCCATAAGATGCAAGAGATGTGCCATAAGGTACTTGTTCTACTGGAATACCGCAATACAGAAGTGATGATTGCTGATATTCTTACAAAGCCTCTACTGAGAGACTATTTCCAGAGACTATGAGAAGGCATGAAAATCCTCGATGTGGGTCCAAGAGAATGAGAAGGGGACTGTTAGAAAATTCTGGAATTATGTCTCCCCCACACTTTGATCTAGGAAAAATGGGGCATAGCTAGCATAGGGTTAATTTTCCATTGCATGTAAAAGCCCTCTGGCCTCTCACCTAAAGTCTCAACTGTGTTATTTCAAATGATTGGCTATGGTATCCAGACCACGTGAGTCAGGATACACTCTGGAGTCAGTCACTGACCATACATAGAAGACCACACACCTCTCTCTCTCTCTCTCTCTCTCTTCCCCCCTTTGCAATCTTGCTTCTAGCACCTTCTGTCTGCTATACAAGCTATTCACCAAGAAGCTGATGCATTTAGAATGAAGCTACTACCTCCCCTAATTCTTTTGTTGGATCTAGTTTCTCCAATGCATATGTAATTGTGAAATGTATTAATAAATCTTCTAAGTTTGGAACCTGAAACTGCCTGCCTTGTTTTGCTTTTCAAGTCAGTATCCTTTCAGGGAAGCCACACAGAGATTGGGATATGCTTTTCCTGCAACTCTGCTAAAAGAAGGCTGATTCCTAACTCATAGAATTTCCCAAAGGGCTAACACCCTGGAATACTCTAACTTTCAATAGAAATGGTCAAACTGTGATGATACCAATAAGAGACAAACCAGTGGTGACCTTTCCGAAAGATTGGGAACCTTTAATACGCTTTTTGCAAGAAAAATAATATTGTAAGATTACTGTAGCATTTGAAAATTAGTATTTCTGGAAAAGTGATTGAAGCATCTGAATGGTATATGTAGCTAGAGAACTTGTTTTTATGTAGAATGCTTAATAGGAAAGCAGATACTACCTTTAAAATGTATTTTTATTGTCTGTATCTAATTTTTAGCATTTAGCATTTAATAGGGATGAGACGAATCCAGAATTTTCTGAATCCGGATCCAAATCCCTGGAAGGTTCTGGGAATCCATGAATCTCACAAACCTTGAATCTTTCAAATCCTTTTTTAAAAAAGAGTTTAAAAAGCAAGGGAAAGAAGGATAATCTTGGGCAAGACACACTCTCTTAGCCTTAGCAAAAGCCTAGTCAAAAGCAAACCTCCCTCTGAAGAAATCTGGCCAAGACAACTGTCATAGTTTTGCCTTAGGATCTCCCCAGATTGAAAATGACATGAACACCCTTTCTACATAAGCAGGAAAATGTGGATTAATTCCACATTTTCCTGCTTGTGTGGACAGGGCCACATACTACAGTAGAGAGATAATCCAGGTCAAAACTGGCTTTTCTTTGCATAGCTCCTTCTGGCATCCTGAGGTTTGTATTTTGATGATGCACCAGTACACTTTGGCAGAGAAGGCTGTGACACCTTGTAAAACTCCAAAGCCTAGAATTGTGTCTGAAAGCGGTTTGCAAGGGAGCTATGCAAAGCAATGTTTCAGCTGTTCTTGAAATCTCAAGCCTGTAGCTTCCAGTCAAGTGCTGAACTTAAATATGAAACCTTCAGTTTCAATATTTTAGAATACAGGCCCAGCTGTAATTTATGAAATTGTTAGCAAAAGCCATTATTACTCCAAGGGAAAAATTCACCTATTTACTATCTTCCCTTGTATATCTGATTGCCCTTGTTTTCAGTTGTCCCAGGCCTTCAGGAGTCCTGGCCTCCCAGGTTTTCAGGTGCCCCAGTCTCCCTGGTTTTCAGGTGTCCCATTCTCCAACAATCTATTTGGTTGGTGGATTCGAAAGATTTGGTTTCCCTATTTTGGCACAGGGATTCGGATTTGGGAATCCTGAATCCTTATCCAGGATTTAAGGATTTGGTAATTCAGTTGGCCCATCCCTAATATTTATTACTTAGGATTCTTTCTTGTATTCTTTCTTTCCTTACTTATTTTTTTATATCTATTTGTTGCTGTAATTTGTTGCACTTTTAATATAGTGAAGGACCTATTTTGAGGTTAGGGCTCAACACCATAGTTAGTTCCATTAAGCTGCAGTCCTCCTTCCACGTTTGTGGGTTTGGCCTTTGTGAATTTGGTTATTCATGAGGCACATGCTTGCCTCCCCACTCCCAATTTTCCTCCTCCCACCCCTTGCATTCCTCACTCACTCGCTCTTCCTCATTTTCTAAGCTTAAGATGGAAAGTTCTTCTTTTCTTTTTGGGTAAGCAAAGCCCCTTTCCCACTTCTGGAGGCATGTCCTCTCTCCCACCTGGCTGCACTTTCTGCTGTGTAATGGTTGCTGGTTGGTCAGGTGCTCTCTTTGCTCCTACCACGTCCTTGTCAAGATGGCCACTGGAAGTAAATAGAACCCCAAGAACTCTGCTCTTCTCCATTTGAGGAGAAAGCCCTGGTAATCCCTTTACTGTGTCTTTTTTCTCCTCCCGCCTCAGCGCTGGGGCCAGAGGCAAAGGAATGGGATGAGGGAGCTCTGGAGTGGAATCCCAGAGTAGAGTTATTCACAATTTTTCCAATTGTGCGAGGGTCCTGTGTCCCTAACCCTCACAAATGTGGAGGGGCTACTGTAATCTGGATTTGCTTTCACAGTGAGCTGAGATCTAGCGGCTGCCCCTGACCGGGACTAAAGAAAATGGGAGAGGGGGTTCCATTGGTGACTGATGTGCTGCATTAATAATAGGTAGTGTTATTTTGCTATTCTTACTCTAGGTGGACCTGTGTCCAAACTAAAGCAGTCAGCTGTGCTGCTCTTGCAGAACTCTTGCCTGCAATCTAGTTCTCATTCTATGAGGCAGTCATTTTGACCCGGCTTCTTCTCTGAAACAAGGTTGTCAGTGTCAATTAGGGTTGCCAGACTGGATACAGGAGGAGTTCTTGTAACGTACAACCTGAACAGAGGGAGAACCAGGATGAGGTACTATGAAGCTCGGTGAAGTTAGGTAAAGTAACAGTGGCAGAATATGGAGTGTGGGGAGGGTGGGGTGGAAAGGGGCAGGGCTGCAGCATGAGGGGCATGACCAATGTGAATGGGGGCATGACTGCGGTGTGTAGGGGCTTGGCCAGGGCATGTGGGGGCATGGCCAGGGTGCACGGAGGCATGGCTACAGGCTGGGACGCTCCCAAAACCTTGCCCACTCCCATTCCTATCATGACCATAAAGTAGCCTGCCTTCTCTCCCCTTTGAACTTTAAACTTTCAGCCATAGTCACTCCTTCCTAACAATGGTCAGTGACAGCAACGAGAACAGACATTCTAGTTAGATTATCCACTTTTCCCAAAAATTGGGATCCAAACCAGCTCAGCCTCAGAGGAAGGCAAAGGCAACCCCTGCTCTGAAAAAATATTGCCAAGAAAACCCCATGATAGATTTGCCTTAGAGTCACCATATGACTTGAGCGCACACAACACCACAACTCCTTTATGCGTCCTTCTGTCTCTTACCTTCAGTAACTGTAAGATTTACAGTTGCAGTATGCATTACACCGTAGGTTCGTATAGTTGCTTGATATATCCCAGCATCATTTATCTCCACAGGGTGAATCTTCAATGTGCCGTTCCTGAGGATATCGGCCCGCTGCTGATACACATCATCCACCTCTTTGTGAGCGTGGCATTCCCTTTCCCACCATTGGTGAGGGATTCCATCCTGCTTGCATCCATCTAGCAAGTACACAAGGATAGGGATACTCTTGTTGATGGTGATAAATTCCCATTTGATGCTAATGAATTCCCAGGAGGGGGTGGGAGGGTGAAAGGTGAAGGGGAGCAGAGCTGTCTGGTGGACGGCAGCACTGACCCAGTTCTGGGCAGTGGAAACAGCTGTTGCTGCCGACATACCTAGAAGTGATACAGAGAAACAAAATGTCTCAATTGACAGCATTTTCTTGTCCACTCAAGAGCAGGATATGCTCACAAGGTATTGGGAGAAAGGTGGGATATAAATTTAATAACTAGTGTTTTATTTTTTTATTTTTTTATTTTTTATTTGTATCCCACCTCTCTGTATGAATCGAGGTGGCGAACAACTTACAAATAGCATGTATTTCGAAACATTTCTATACATGCCCCCAACAAGCTGGGTACTCATTTTACCGACCTGCGAAAGGATGGAAGGCTGAGTCAACCTTGGAGCCTTATTTATAGACCACTTTTCTCCTAGCACAGGACCCAAGGGGACTTGTGAAAATGTTAAAACCAAACAAAGTTTAAAAACCTAATAATAATAAAGTTAAAAGACAGTCAAAGAAAGTATCATATTAAACAACAGGGAAGTTGACAACATATAAATCCTTTTAAAACATAACAAAGTTAAAAATGCAGCATAAATTCACACCCATAGAAAAGACTCCCTGAAACAATTAATCATGAAATGCCTGTTTGAAGATGGGTGACAACTGGTTTGACCACAGTGTAGGTGAAAGCAATCTGGAAGTCTTAGTAGATCACAAGCTGAATATGAGTCAGCAGTATGATGTTGCAGCTAAAAAACCCAATGGGTACTACAGGGCTTTCCAAACGGTATGCTGTGACACATTAGTGTGTCGCCTGAAGTGTGAGGACATGTCACCTACAATCTTGGAAATGTATGTTATTATTTATAAATCATATATTTTTAAAAATATACTAAAGGTTTTCATAAGATATCTTGTGTCCTCATACAATTTGTTATTACAGTTTATGTATGTGTGTGTATCTCTTATAAAGGGTTAGCTTAACTAGTTTACTAATTTACTAAACTATTGTTGTAGTAATTTTTATTAAAAGTTTAATCTCAAAAATAACTCTCACACACACACACTTCCGCGCTTAAATCTTCCAGTTGCAATTGCTTATTTCCATTCCATACAAACATAATTTCCATCTTACAGAGAGAAGAACAGTTACATTATTTCTTCTTTGATTTCTTATACATTTATATCCTTACCCAATCCAATACTACTTTCCATTCTTTCTCAAAGTTCTGGATAGATTTATTCTTCAAAGAAAATGCTATTTTTTCCATCTCTATCATATCCAGAACTTTTAACTTCCATTCTTCTATTCCAATATATTTCTTTTCTTTCCAGTGCTGCACATATTTCAACCTTGCCAGAGTTATTAAATATAATAATATCTTCTGATAACTTCTCATTTCCCTTTGTTACCCTAGCATATTTAGCAGATAAAGCTCCGGTTTCATTTCAAAATTCAGCTTACAAATACTTTGAATTTCATAATGTACCCCCTTCCAATTTTTTTTTGCTATCTTACATGTCTACCACATAGGAAAAAAAGACCCCATCTTTTCATCACATTTCCAACAATTTGAATTCCCATTTTTCATTATTTCTTGTAATCTTTCTGGGGTCATGTACCATCTATAAAACATTTTATGAAAGTTTTCTCTTAGGTTTAGATTTAATGTAAATTTTATATCTACCGGTATTTTCCACACTCTTTCCCAAGTTTCTAGTTCAACTGAATGTCCCAAATTCTGTGCCCATCTAACCATTGTATCTTTAACTACTTCTGATTCCATCTCTCTTTTCAACAATAATTTATAACATTTGGAAATTCTTTTCTTTTGGCTTCCTTTCATCAGTAAGGCTAACTCATTCTCTTTTCTCTCAAATCCATATAATTTTTGGTCCATTCTAAATCTTTCTCTGATTTGTCTTCATGGAAACCAATTTAGTTTATGTCCTTCAGCCTTTAATTCTTCTTCTGTACACATTCTTGGTTTGTCACACTCCCATTTCAATAACTCTTGATATGTTAGTAAATTTCCTTGTTTTGTTGGGGTGATTTTATAAGCTTCTTGTGGTGAGGTCCATACTAGTAGTTTTGTATAAAATTTTTGCTTTATATGTGACCAGACTTTCAACAATATCTTTCGGATACAATGGTTTTTAAACTCTTTATTCACTGCTGATCTATCATAACATAAATATCCATGCCATCCAAATCTGTTGTTTATTTCTTCTAATTCTTTGATAGTTGTATTTTCCTATTGAATCCTATCTTTGATCCAACCTAAACAGCATGCGTAATAGTAGATTTTTAATGATGGTAAATTAGGTCCTCCTCTCTCTTTTGCATCTTGAAGTATTTTAAATCTGATTCTTGGTTGTTTTTTTCCCTTGCCAAATAAATTTTTATAAGACCTTTTCCATTCCTTAAATATCTTCTCTTTCCCTCTTGTTGGTAAGTTTTGAAAGAGAAACATAAGCTTTGGTAGTAAAGACATTTTAAAAGTATTTATCCTACCCAAGAAGGATAAATTTAAATTGTTCCATCTTTCCAAATCACATTTAATTTCTTTCAATGTTTTTGAATAATTATTTTCAAATAGTTCTTGATTCTTTTTCGCATAATAATTCCCAGGTATTGTTTTTCTTGGTCAGTTGATATCCGGATCTTCTCTTCAAGTCCACCTGCTCTTTTTTAGTCATATTGAGAGTCATCATCATTGTCTTTTCTCTATTTATCTTATAACCTGCTTTTAGTCCATATCTTTGTAAAGTTTCCATCAACATCTGAATTGATTCTTGTAGATCCTCCAGGACTATAATTACTTCATCTGCAAATGCTTTTACTTTCAATTCTTTTTTCCTTATTTTCAAACCTCTTATCCATGGATCTTCCTTTACTGTTATCAGCAAAACATCCAAAACAGCTATAAATAATAGCGGTGATAGCGGCACCCCTATTATAGCCCCTTATTTCTTACAAAGCTTGCTGTGGTATCTCCATTTATGATTAACCTCGCTGATTGGTCTTGGTAAATTATCTCCATCCATTTGCAAAAATCTTCTCCCAATTCATATTCTTTCAGAACTCATAACATAAAATCCCAGGAAATATTATCAAAAGCTTTTTCAGCATCCCCCCACCCCCCCAAAAAAAGAAGAAAAAAGTGCTGCTTTCTTCCCCAGGTTTTAATCATTACCAGTTTACTAAACTAGTTTACTAGTAAAATTGAAGTTACTGTGTTGCGAAATGATGCATGTCTAAAAAGTATGTCACCAACATGAAAAGTTTAGAAAGCGCTGGTGTACTGTGTCCATTTCTGGGCACCACAGTTCAGGAAGGACATTGACAAGCTGGAGCATGTCCAGAGAAGGGCAACCAAAATGTTAGAAGGCTTGGAAACCATTCCCTATGACGAGTGGCTTAGAGAGCTGGATATGTTTAGCCTGGAGAAGAGAAGGTTAAGAAATGACATGTTTAAATATTTGAAGGGATGTCATATGGCGGATAGAGCATGCCTGTTGTTTGCTGCTCTAGAGACTAGGACTTAGAAGAATGGCTTCAAACAATAGGAAAAGAGATTCCACCTAAACATTAAGATGGCAAAAGCAATTTGGCAGTAGAATACACTGCCTTGGAGTATGGTTGAGTCTCCTTTGGAGGTTTTTAAACAGAGGTTGGATGGCCAGAAATGTTTTGTTTGTGTCTTTCTGCATTGCGGGGCGGGGGAGGCCAACTTGATGGTGGTGAAAGCAGAGCAGAGAGGAGGCCCCCTGTGGAAGGGAATTCCACTGCTTGGGAGCAGCCACTGAGAAGGCTGTTCATAATTAAATAAATGAAAGTTAATCCAGATATCTTTAAGAAATGCATCATTGAACTTCTTTTTATTTTCAAATTATTTTCAAGAGCCAATCTCACTCTCAGTTCATAAGCCATATAATATATTTGATTGTCTAGATTATTTCTATTTATAATGTAGTTTATATACACAAGTAAATAAGATGATTTCCTTATAACTTCTAATATTTAAAGAGATTTGAAGATTTTCAACAAGAGTACATACTCAGGTTGGACGAATCCTCAGTTTGATCATGTGGGGAATACTTGCTCCTTAGGTAATGGGTGAGTCACATGGGCCCACTAGCCTATTTTCTTCGATCCTCACAGCCTCCAGGACTACATAGATGAACGAAAATGCTATCATATCTGTGCAGTTTCCTCTCCCTGCTGCTGAAATGGGGCTTTTTGTGAGGGGCATGTGTGACTTTACCCCTTTTTTAAATTAGTGTACTTTTTCAATTCCTTTTAATTGTCTTTTTTTCTGTATAATAATCTACTTAATTCTGTCCTAATATTGTAACTTGAATAGCTGGAATCTTATTGGGGAATGACAATCGTGTTAAGTTACACTTATGCAATTGCAACTGACATTTCTGGTCGTTATAGGTATCTGAATTCTCTACCAGCTACACAACAACCAACCTGTCTCCCACCCACCTTCTGAGTGGTTCAGTCTTCTGAAACATGACCGTTTCTGTCTCACAAGCGAGCAGGGAGAGGATTGGAGACATAACCAACTATCTTCCTGTAGTTGAATGTCTTGCAAGAGTATCATCTTCGGTGACCTTCTGACAACTTCTGGAGGTCCCTGTAGAGACCAGTCACAGTGCATCTGACTACAGGAAACAGTTGTATTTCCACTACTCTTCAGTGTCACAAAAATGTCCCTGTTTAACAGGGCTGGGCTGTTTAAAGATGGGCTTGAAGCATCAGTGCTCTGAGATATAGCTACAGAGATGTGACTAGAATCATAGAAATGTAGAGTTGGAAGAGACCACAGGGGCCATCCAGTCCAACTCCCTGCCATGCAGGAACACCCTCAAAGCACTTCTGACAGATGGCCATCAGCCTCTGCTTAAAAACCTCCAAGGAAGGAGACTCCCACTCCGAGGCAGCATATTCCACTGCTGGACAGCCCTGACCGTCAGGAAGTTCTTCCTGAGGTTCAGGTGGAATCTCCTTTCCTGCAGCTTGAATCCATTGCTCCTTGTCCTGATCTCTGGAGCAGCAGAAAACAAGTGCCACACAGACATTTCACAGGGCAAGATTCCTGCCAATGTATGTTAATATGTCTTCATTTTTATCTGTCTTTTATTTTGAGTTGCTTTGAGTCTCATTTTGGGTAGAAAGGCAAACAGTGAGTGAGTGAATGAGACTCTTTTAAGATAGGAGTTGCTTCCACCTTGAGAGACAGGGCTATCACATTAGCAATCAGAAGGCATTGTGCAGCTGTTTCGTCTTTTTTGTCATTACTGGGAGATCTGAATTAAGAAGAAAAATATGGAAGAAGTTATGGAAAAACAAGAAAAGGCTGCTTGTATATTATGACGTTATCTGGACTAAAGGGGCCCTTTTACAGCGCACAAGTAAAGCCATATGATTTGATTTTAAGTGCCCTGGAAATATCCCTTGAATCTCTTTTGAAGATGAAGTGTCTACACCTTGGGTTCCTCTGAAGCCTAGAGTAAAATCTGAAGCGGACTCACCATCTCACTGACTTGGAGGGGATCTGCTGCCACTGCCCTGAAGAAGCACTGGGAAACTCCCTTCTAACCATGAGGTAAAATAACTGAACTTCATGTCACTAATCCGTCTATTATAGGAAAACAAGTTATCCTACAGTTTGTCTACCAATACTGATTCATAAGAAATAAGTTTGAAATACAGTCTTCATTTGCTTTTTACTTACCCTTGAGGACCAAGCAAAGCATCACATCAATCATTATTCTGCAAAGCAGCACCATTATGTGTCACAACAAATCCAATGTCAGGAGCGTCTCTGTCCAAAATCCTTTCCTCTTCTTCAACAAAGGAAAGTAAGCTGTTTTCTTAATCTTATTAAATGTTTCTTTCTTGTTATTTTCCTCTGCGTGTGAAGTTTTTTCCCCTAAAAATGAGCAATGTAGGTGATTCTTGAGCTGTAGCCTGCTGACACGCTATTAGCAATGAAGAAAGGATGTGGTCTAGCAAACCAGCAGTCTAAATGCCTGCTACACAGAATTTCTGGGGTGGGCAGCCAGCAGTAGAACAGAAAGTATTCTTTGCATCATTTCAAAGAATCGTGGCACTTAGAAGCAGAAAAGGGAACGTGGCAGCTTTGCTAAGCTGAAGTTGTGGGCAGGAGAAGAACTGAAAGTGTGGCCACCATTATGCCTTTCACTTTGTTGTTCTTGTTTTAACTTTAATTCTAATTCTAAAATGAGGCCTACCATATCACACCCTCTTAGTGTGATATACCATGCAGTCAGTTCTGTCTATACAGGAGGCAATTACCACTGGTTGGTATTGTTTTCCTTGGTCTTACCATCTTCCAACAGTGAGAGAAGTTCCATGGTTTGGTTTCCTTTGATAGTAGTTTGTTGGAGGCTTGTAGTGTCTTGTAAGTTTCCCAGGACTTACCAATCAGCAAAAAGAGCAATGAAGAGCTGCCTCCATAGAATCACAACATGGGGCAGGGTTGATTTCAGCTTGTTGATGGTTGGTTGGCTGACTGGTTGGCTGCCTTTCACTTGGGCCACAGGTTAATCAGCCACATCTGCATAGTGGCAGATTGAGTTGATGGCAAGCTGTAAGAAGGCTGATAATAGCAATACAATGGCAAGAGGAGGGTAAGGAAAGCAGCCAGAACCAGAAAGTAGAATGATTGGTGTGACAAGAAAGAAGTGAAGCAACTGTCTATGAAGAACCAATCCAGGAAGCATTGTTACTTCCGCTATGGCATTGTGGGTGAGGACCCCAGATATCATTTTGATATCAAACAATTCGGCCTCAGCTTGATCTTTTTCCAGCCACCCCACTCCACGTGTTTGCAAGGTTCTCTGGACAAGCACGGACAGGGTGTGGCCGCTAATGGTTTTGCATTCCAGACCCCATTGAGGCCAGCAACTCAAGCCTCGCTCGTAGCTTCAGGGAACTTCCAGCTGCAAACTTCACAATAGCGGCACAGCTCTCAGCTGAGCCATTCCTTTATGTTGGGCCATTAACGTACCGGCCATGCTATTGTCATCAAGAGCAAATCCTATCATGCTAAACTTGACCTTTGCCAAATCCTTTGTCTAGCGCTAAAACTCCTTTTGTTCTCACCTGGCTTGCCATAGCCGGTAGGCACAAACTCCCCTATAAAAACCCCGCATTTCCAAACAGTCTTCGGACTACTTTAGACTTCCATCCCGCCTTGCCACCGGTTGTCTAAGGAAACTCCCCTCAGCGAGCCCCACTAAGCTTTCTTCCCCAGATCCCCACCTCTCTCCAGGACTACGAGACCAGGTGTCATATTGCCTATCCTGTTGCAACTCCCGTTTCTATTTTCCAGCTAGTTAGTTTATGTCTTGTCCTTCGTGCTTTTGTCTTCAATAAAATATTGTTTGTTATTTGGAAAAACCTTGTCTAGCTGCTCTCTGACCCGCCGCTGTATACATAGGGTTAAAGATCTCGTTAAGTTACCCTGCCTCTCGCTTAGCCAAGAGAGTGCTCCAGCTAAATTCCCCCAACTTGTATTTTTAATTGGCAATCTGGGTGCCCCTCTGGGACCCCCCCAACATACAGGGTAACAGCATGCCCCTTGGGCCAGGGGCAACATTCTGCCCTGCCTAGAGATGTAAAATTTCTGGAAATGTTTGAAGCCATGCAGTAAACCTGGTTTGTTCATTTGTTTGTTTTTTCAGGGAACAACAGGATTTTTTTTTTAAAAAATAAAGAATACAATATTAGGACAATTTAAAAATTCAAAGTCACTTTATTACTTTAGGAACATAAAAATACATTATGTTTGACCTGGATTGGTATAAAAATTTTGCATGATTTTTGTTAAAAGTACAGTTTATTCAGAAAACAATACAAACTGAATTTCCTTATTTATAATGTATTTATTTTGTTTTAATTGTTGCAAATGGAGCTGTAAGATGTTGAATAGTAATCAACACCTGAACTATAAAGGAACCTCTTTGCTCTCATTATCCTTGTTTTCCCTCCTTCTGATGAGCTGGCCAAAGAAAAAGACAAGTAACATCAGTAAACATTTGTAAAAGAAAGCACATTATTTTTTTCACTTTCAGTTGTCCATAGGTGCCAAGTAGACAAAACATACTTGTTTCCATTCAAGAGAGAGAGAGAGAGAGAAGAAAACTGAGACGAGGAATTACAATGGTGTGAGATATTGTACATAGTCTTATGTAAACGTCTACCTGGTACATAGTTTTTAAAACTCACGATGTGATGTTAAACTTACAGACACCCTGGGTGGAATTCAGTATAAGAGGAAGGACACACAGGATAAGAAAGGATGCTGCAATTTGCTTTTGCCTGAGTCTACAGGGAAGGGCAAGATTCTACTCCCTTCTCTCCTCTCTGCAGAGTTAAAGGAGTGCACTTTGAGCTCAGTTTGCAACAACTGATGTAAGGTAATGACAAAAGGAGAAAATCGGAGGAGGAGGAGAGAAACTAGACATTTTAAAAGCTGCCGAGAAAGTCAGGAGACAGAGGATTAATCAGGAGTGCCCTTGCCAAATCAAGGTAGTTGGAGGATGTGTTTTACACAACTGTTTAAGTATGGTCCAAAAGAGCTTAAATATTGACCAAGCTACAATGCGGCCCATGGGGTGAAGAAATTATGTACCTCTTTAGTTGCAGTGTAGGAAATACAGTCCTCCCTCTACATTTGGTGGGTTGGACCTTCACAAATTTGATTATTCATGAGGTATGTGCTTGCCTCCCCCTGCCCCCTTCTACTCATCTCAGTCCCTTCCATTCCTCACTCAAGGCTTGTGTTTAAAATGGACATTTTTTTTTCTTTTTGGCTGAGAAAAACCCCCTTCTCACTGCTGGAGGTGCATCCTCTCTCTCCCACCTAGCTGCACTTTCTGCTGCATAATAGCTGCTGATTGGTCAGGTGCTCTCTTTGCTTTTCAAGATAGCTGCCAGAAGTAACTTGAAGGGAAGAACTATACTCTTCTATCTTTGAAGGGAAAGTACAAGTAAGCCCTTTACTGTGTCTTTTTTCTCCCCCACCCACGAACACTGGGGCCAGAAGTAAAAGAATGGGAGGGGGAGCTGTGGAGGGGAATCATGTAGGTGGGAGTTATTTGCAATTTTCCCACTTTCGCAAGGGTTCTGTGCCCCTAACTCTCACAAATGTAGAAGGGCTACTGTACAACATAACAGTTTGGTTCCAAACCATTGATGTCTTGTAGTCCCTTCACAATGCACCCAAATTTTGTAGTAGTCATTTATTACTGAATGAAAAAAGCACAAATTTGATCAAGGTGTTTTCAAATAAAAAGTTTTTACAACATCAGCTTTTGAGAGTGTTATTTAATTCTTAGCCCTTAAGGCTGTTTATTGCAATTAAAAGCTTTTTAACCACAAAAGTTTCATGTTGATCAACTTGTACAGGCAAATGACAGTGTGGGTTTTCCTGCGTGATCAGCACAACACCCTAGCTGTTCAGAAAAGTCTCACATCAGTTGTCAGCTGTCATTGCTTCTTTGATGCTAATGCTCAGAAGGGAAATCAGAACCACATCCTCCCAATATAGTTTTCTTTGAATACCACTTAAACTGCTCTGGGTCCATCCAACAGAATCCTGAGATTTGTAGGGAACAGAATTTTCTGCTAATGAATTCTGGAGCTGAAGCTCAGGGAATTCCAAGTGTCTTATCAAACTATAATTCCCAGGACTGTTTAGGTGAGAGACATGGCAGTTCAAGTGCTATCAAACTGTTTTAACAGTGTGAATGACTGGGGCTCTTGGGCATCTCTTTTTCATGGAATCATTGTAAGTAAAAGATAACTTGACAGTGAATAACAACAATACACCCTAGTACTATTTTTGTACTGGGCACTGGAGACGTACAGTCATACAGAGAGAAAAAAAGAAAACTGTTAAGAGTGTTTAACATAATGTTTGGCTCTGAGATACTCATAGGCAAGGGATAAACTGGGGAAAGAGTAAACGCTAAGGATGTTATTGTTATTCATTTGTATCCCACTTTTCTCCAAGTAATGGGACTCAAGATGGTTAGCAACATATGAGAGGATGGGCATTTGAGAGTGAGAAAAATCAGCTTTCCCCCAAAGATTCCCCTCCTCCTTCCCTCTCATGTGTACCTTTCCAGCCCTTCAGTTATGCTACCATCCTTCCTTTCATAACTCATTCTCTGGAGTAGACAGGTTCAGACACAGAGAAGTCAGATTTCCTGGAACTTATGGCTCCTGAGTGCCCTCTCTGAGTCTGAGGAGCTGAAGCAGTTGCGGGGAGGGGGCTACTCCCCAGCAGGAGGTGGCAGACTCAGAGGACAGGCTGCCATCCCTTGAAGATTGTCAAGGAGATAAGGAGCAACTACATAGATCCCAATGGCTGCTAAGTGGAAGACTCTGGTTTATTAAGCACCCGGTGTCTTGAGACAGCTGCCTATACATCTTCCAGGCACTCTTTGACATCTTTGTTGCTTGGAACTGTTCTATCTTGGTGACTGACAGTACTTGTCGACATTAGTGTTTTCTTGACTTTGGACTAGCTACAGCTGACAACTGTGTTTTATTTGTTGCTGGCTTTGTTTGTGTGGACTACTAACTTTCTGTAATGACTTCTGGATCACCTTACCACCCTCTTGTTTCTGCCTTCATTTTTTGGATAACCTGTGACTGTCCTGTCCTGGACTGAATTAAGTACTTGACTTCTGGGCCACTTTTGACTAGAGCATAGGATGCTTCCAACCCATTCCTTGAAAACAGGAAACTAACAGGCCTGGTCCTCTTATGAGCCAAGATGAGACCATTATCTTACACCACAAGTAAGGAAAGTACAGCCAGCAGATTCACTTCTATGTGATAATCTGGAGATGTCCTAAAGCCCTGGAACACCTTCAAAAAAATTTCAGTGGGTTTTCCCTGAAACGGATCCCAAATTGTCCACAGATGCAGGAGCCTACCTCATCTCCTGCACCACTCTGCCCCGCCCCCCAAAAAAGCCTCGTGCATCTGAATGTAACAATGGGGGCAGTGTGGGTACAACTGCTCACTCTCGTCTTGAGCAGTGGATCAGAGGTGGGATGGTTTGCTCCTGCTCGTTTCCCTATCACCATCTCTGTTTCATCCACTGTGACCTCTGACAATGGCTGCCTCATCCAGCTTCAGCCCTTTCATACCTTGGATGGCTACCCCTTGCCTCAAAAAGCCATGGCACATCCAATGAGTGAGTCATCTCAAACAACTCATTTCTCCAGCTGATATTCTTGGGCAGCAGCAGTGCCAGTCCTCCAATCTGCCACCTTCGCCATTTGTGCAGCATTGTACATTTGTGCAGCATTGTATCATAAAAATGTAAGGTATGAAATTATACAGGCAATTTGTTTCTTATTTCTTCTAATTTCAAATTCATGACTTTTCTCCAGAACCAAATAAACAAATATCTCACTCTCAAATCATGGCAAAGGGGGAGAAAAAGCAACTGCAGTCTTGGTGTTGCTGGAAGGAAAGGGTTCCTCTGCATGCTTAGAAGGGAGTATGTGAGGGGAAGGAGGAAGCTAAAATCCTGCCTTGATGGAAGAGGTGTTCTTTGCCAGCTTAGTATTGGGAAATGTGAGAGATTTGATGGATCTCTCTAGCAGAGTACCTTAGAAAGTGCTAGATGAAAGTTGAAGCAGTAACCAATCCACCATCCCCTCCCCCAGCAAAACTCTAGCAGAGAAAATAAACAGGCTTAATCTTCCCTGTAAGCTATATAAAAGTAGTTTGGCTCACAGATACTTGTACGTAACTAACACTTATTTACTGAAGGAAGTAAGAAAAAGAAAATATTACATGATTTCAGAAGAGTTGGAGCATCTCATCCAGAGAGAGCTTTAAAAGGACACCTGCTTAATGGAGGCTGGAGGAAGACAAACCCCAGAGAACAAAGGGACCCTTGTGTGCTGTAGGAAGAACAGGAAGTAGCCATAAGCATGGTGTGCCTAAACTGCTGAAGAGTAAGATGCAACTTAACTCTAGTCAGCATGAGGTATGCAAAGACTGAAACCTCCAACACATAGGGCCTTTCTGCACTACACTGTTATAGTGCTATTATTCCACTTTCAAAATCCCATGGAATTCTGGGGTTTGTAGTTTACTGAGGCCAAAGAGCTCTCTGGCTGAGAATTCTAAATGCTCCTCCCTAAACTGCAAATCCCAGGATTCCACAGGATGTTGAAAGTGGAATAATAGCACTATAACAGTGTAGTGCAGAAAAGCCCTTAGAAGTGGGAGAAGGAAACTAGAATCTTGCCTCAGAGGAAGAGGTTTCCTTTGCCTGCTCAGAAGGAAGAGGAGAAGGAGGAAGAATCTAGGAACTTTCCATGGGGGAAGAGATTTCCTTTCCTGCTGGAGGAGTGTGAGACGGTGAAGAAATTGGAAATTTTAGAGTTTTTGTGTGGCTGAAAGAGATTTTCCCTGTTTTCTTATGTAAAGATAGGGAACTGGAGTCCTGTCATCTGGAAGGGAGAGATTTCTGTAGCCTGGAAAATGTATATTCTGTCACTTTATCATTTAAACTTCTTTAAAATTGGTGCCTGTAAATCACTAATTTGTAGGTATGTCACCTCTGTCAGAACACATTCCCTTGGTATCTGGTGATTCCTTGTGGAAGTGGCTCTCTCCATTTGTATTAGCCTCAATATACATTGTGCATCCAGAAATACAACCCTAAGATAAACCAAGATTAATCTGTATAGACTCTGACCATTAGTCAGTTTAGGCCAGTACTATCAACACTCCCTGTTCCTGTGGATTTCAGAGAAGATTCTTTCCAAGCGCTACCTGAAGATGACTGGAACTGAACCTGGAGTCTTCTGCATGCAATGCATGTACTCTTCCCCTAAACTATTGCCTCTCCTTTGACATAGTTCTTAAATAGCCGGCATTTTCCTCTGGCTCTCCTTCTTTTGCTGCTTTGAGTATATAGCTCTCAAAAGCTAAAGAAGCTAAAACTTTAGTTAAAGGTAAAGAAGTTTCACCAATCAGGTCAGAACAGGAGGAATGGTTAGCAACTTTTCATTCTTACCACAATCTTTTAATGACCAAACACTTTGTACCAAGGAAAAACTGCTGAACTGTTTCTCACAGCTACAGAGGCTGTGGCTTCTGAGTGAGCATAGTTGTGCTGTATAAGTGAGGCTGAAGCCTAAAAAAGAAGGCAAAGCAAGGGAGTTAGGGGTAGCACATGTGTGTAAGTTGCATCACGAGGAGCCTGGGGAAGCCAGCCAGCTGCTACCACTGCATATACTGTTTGAGCCATTCTTCAAAGAACTAGTGAGAGGGCATGGCAACACGGCATACATGCTGGTAGTTAAAATCAAAAACAGAATGTTGCAATTAAGGGGCATATTTCAATTACTGAGTTCAGCATTTTCAAATTCTGCTTTTATTTGTGTTCCCCTCTCTCCATCTTTTCTTTGTTTTGGACTTTTTAAATACATGTCTGTCTGTTTTAAATACAGACCCATATATGGAATTGCTTGTGTGTGTGTGTGTGTGTGTTTGTGAGATAGGACAAGACAAGAGATCCAAAATTAATAAACTGGCAGTTGATTTGCAGTATCCTCAAAAGAGATCAAGTTCAGTCATTTTAATTATGTCATTTTTTTTAACTCCCCCTGGATTTTCTGCCATGAGTGCCAAAATAATGTAGGCAAGCCTTGATTATGCATACCTTGGTTTTTGTGTGTAAGCAGCTGTGGTGCCTCCTCACTGCCAAGAATGTCTTGACATAGCCCTGTCAATTAAACAGCAAACTGACTTTAAAACAAAACAAAACACAACCATGATGGACCAATCTGAAATTCATTGCAGACTGGTCTCCCTCTGTTGGTTCCAGAAGATAAAAACATTGTAGGATGGAGAACATCCTGTCTTTACAATAAGCTGTGTGGCAAAAACAAAAACAAAAAAGTACCCTAAAGTGTAGCTTGCAAACTTTTGCTGATGAAGGACTGCCGAAAATGAATTCATTTTTAGTTTGGGAGGAATGACCTCAATAAGAGAAGCTAAGGGGATTTATGAGGCTTGTGAAGAGCCTGCAGGGCTGGTTAGAAGTTCACTCCTCTGCCCCACTCCACAAAATCAAATTAAATGTTATTTGTTGTTACCCTGAAATTCTTGAGGGTTGCCGAGAGATACCTTAATATGCTCCACGTGATGGGGAAAGTAAATTCAACAAAGCACAAGGAATAGTAATGGGAGAGGCAGGGTAACCTAGCGAGATCTTTTACCCAGTTTTTACGGGCTCAGGCCCAAACAGAAATCACACAAAAAGGTCCAATGAATGACTTTATTAAACAGAAGTATCACACATTAATGCATACACTCACACACACACACATCCAAGGGCTAAAGAAAAATAAAGAGTGGAAATAAGATAGCGGAATTGTTAGAGGATTTGTGGTTTGGGTGATACTGCACCCTTTCCTGAAGTCCTTGGTCTGGAAAGCAGCAAAAGAAAAGGAACTCAGAAAAGAGACACCGAAGGGATCACGCGGCTGTCGGGAGGGGGAGCGGTCAGTTGGTATGACCAGAAGATATCCAAAGAACTAGTCAAAAATGGGGACTATTTGTAGGAAAAATTTACCTTGAGGGCAAATCCTTTCCCGAGGAGAACAAAGGGGACAGCAACGAAAAACAACTTCACACCGGCATCCTCTTTGATATTGGAAGATAACAAGGTGTCACCCAAGTATCAGGATCTTCCAGCGCTTTGGCTTGCAGTGTGAGTTTATGTAAATGATCCTTGCCTGATAAGATTTTATTGCTTCCAGTGCCCAATTTTATGAGAAAAACTGTTAATCCCGTCAAGTTGGCTCCTTAAAGGCTGAGGACCTTTTGTCCATCATGGGTTGGCACAGCTTGAGGTCTCCTGTGGCTATGTGACAGGGGAATTTACTGGCCTGACCTGGTTCTTTCGATCATACAACCGTTGTTGCCTACGTGCTCATCCAGGTGACCTCTCTAGTGGGTTAGATTATGTTTTATATCAAAGTTGTAGACCCCAGACAGGGTTTACCAAGGGGGCAACATTGTACCAAATCAGTGGCTGTTGCAGTTTATTCAAGTATCATAGATGCCAAGAAACATAATGAACATAAAAATAAACTAGCACTGACAAAATAAACACAGGTACACCTCAGTTAATGAAATCAATGTATTCTTGTGTGTTACCTCTTTAACAGAACCTTTGGTACCAGAGACAGAAATCACATGGAGAGAATAGGCATAGGTTCCTACACCACATAAAGAAGAGCAGTTCAGGGTGCTTCAGCAAGCTTTTTATTAAAAACTGACAATATGTACACGTGGAAGATAGAACCAGGTCATGTGAGTTGTGTATAAGCAAACAAGAACAATTTGACTGTTCTAGAGACCACCTGAAATCTCCTTCCAAAATGCATTTTTCTTTTTTAACTCTCCATTCTTCCTAATGATTTCCATTTTCATGGACAAGTTTATATATCTATGTTTTGATGCTGGGAGTAGCTTGTAAGGCATATTTGCTCTCCCCTTTCTGTCTCTTTTGCTATTCATGCATGCTCAGTAAGGGATTCTGGAGGCAGCTGTTGTTTACCTTGCCTGTTGTAGGAGGCACACATGGCTACAATAGGATCCAGTGTTACCCTAAATTATGGGGGTCCCTCAGAGGACACCTAGACTGACCCTGATTTTAAGGGGATTTTCAAGTTGCACCAAGCACACGCCCAGCACCACACGAGAGGTAGGGTAACCTTGTGAAACCTTGTACCCAATTTTTATGGGGTCGGGCTCAGTCAAAACCCAGACAGAATTAATTTATAATTATTTTATTTATTTAAAACCTAAGTCACTGCACACTTACGCACCCAGTCACGCAGACCTAAGAAAAATAAAGAGAGGAAATTGATAGGGGATTTAAAGAGTAGTGTTGGGGGAATACTACACCTGATCCTGATGTCCAGGAGTCCAAAATAGCAGCAGAAAGACGGAGGCGTAGAAACTCAGCACTTGGAAGGCTGAGGGGATTGCTCAAATGAACAAAGTGACGGCCCACACAAGAAGCAGGGAGCAATCCGAGAAAGTGCTCGAAAACTGGGGGTAGTTATAGGGGGAAATGTGCCTGGAGGGTAGACAGTCCCCAGGGAGAACAATAGGTGTTTAGGTGGAGACAAAGCCTCCGAAAGGTCAGTGCTTGACTTGATGGGTTTCAGTCAGGGTTGTCAATGGCCCTGACGGTATGTAAATGGGAAGCGCTTGACGGTTGAATAGTCAGAAGCACTAATTCTGTCAAGCTGACGGTTCATGGCTGAGAAACTTTTGTGTGCTTGGTGCATACTTGATTGGGTTTTGATGTGTACTTGCCTGGAGGTCTCCTGAAGTGGTGCACTGGAAAGTTACTGGCCTGACCAGGATTTTTCAGCTGTTCGGCCATGCCTGTATGCATGCTTATCCTGGGGCCTTTCAAGCACGTGGAGGGGTATATTTTTAATAGCCAATTTATATTAAATTGTAGACCCCGGGTTCAGGCTTATCCATCCCAATAACACCAGGATCCCATTCTTTGCCAGCTCCAGCTTTATTGCACTGTTTACTACAGATATGCTGCTGCACCTAATACTTTAATTTTGTGTTTCTCCAGTTCTCCCTCACCATTCTCCCCATGACGATGCTGTGATGAACCCTGGTGGGGGCATGGCCTCCAGAGCAACCAGAGCAACAGAGAGGAGTTAACCTGATTTGTTACCCTGTATTATGGGGGTCCCGGGAGGGGCACCCAAATAACCAAGTAAAACACAAGATGGGGAAATTAACTCGAGCACTCTCTTAAGCTAGCGAGAGGCAGGGTAACTTTAGCTAGGATCTTTAACCCTATGTATACAGCGTTGGGTCAGAAGAGCAGCCAGACAAGTTTTTAAAGTAACAAATGATAGCTTTATTAAAGGACAAACAACAAATAAGACAACACATGCACTCAGCTAACTAGAAATAGAAATGACAGTTTATGGGGGGAAATGGGTGATACGACACCTTATCTCGTAGTCCTTGAGAGAAGCGGAGGTCGCAGGGGAGGAAACTCAGCATGGCTTGCTGAGGGGACGACTCGCTGGATACAGCGGCAGCAGGGCTGGATAGAACTCAGGAGCGATCCAAGGAACACTCAGAATCAGGGGGTTTTTATAGGGTGGATTGTGCCTACAGGCCATGCCATGCTTGGTGAGAACAAAGGAAATTTGGAGCTGGACAAAAGCATTGGAAAAGGTCAGGTTTTACATGATGAGCTTAGCACTGGACGACAATAGTATGGCCAGTATGCAAACGGCTCAACATAAAGAAAGTGCCGGCTCTCGGCCTAGCGTCTTTGTGTAGAGTCGCGCTTAGCAAGGTGTGTCTGCAAGAAAATGGTCCCTGAAGCAACGGAGAGGCATTAATCTGCCTGCCTAAATGGGGATTGGAATGTCCAACCATTAACGGCCGTGCCTAATACGTGCTTGTCCGGTGGACCTCTGCAAACACGAAGAGCAGAGTGGCAGAGAAAGGTCAAATGGAGGCCAAATAAGTTTGATATCAAGCGATATCTAGTGCTCTCGCCAGGCGTATCATAACTGTGGTAACAGATTGGCTCTCTGACTAAGGAGAATCAGCCTAGCCAGAGGGAGGGGCTGTGTGGGGGATGACAGCAGAGAGTGTAAATACTAGAAACAAGGTCTGGGAGGAGGTTCCTTCAGTGAGTTTAAAAAGAGTCAGAGCAGCCAGTAAACAAAGAGACTGTTTCTGGGAGTGGGTTGGTTTCTTAGATGCCTAAGTGTGGGGCAAAGAAGTCACCTGCCCACCTCAGAAAGGGATCAGAGAGGGGGACTTTGAAGGGGAAAATAACCCTTTGAGCTGGGAAAGCCAAAGGAATATATGAGTGAGGTTCCTTTACTGAGAGGGGGAAGAGAGTGGGAGAAAAGCTAAGGGCTTGTTAACCTAGGGAAGTGTTTGCCTGTGGATGTCTGGAAGTCCTTTTCTGTTTGACAGATTGATTTGCCTGATTCCTTTCCCTTGTTAGTTCTTTGAATAAAGATTTCATTCTATTTTTTTTTTATAAGAGCAGTCTCAGTACACTGTTTCTTAGATTTAAGCTCATTTACACACGCTACCACAAGTTACACATTCATTTGGCATAAACTGGAAAACGCTTTGCCTTATATCCACAAGGGTTGTGGGCTTAGGGAAAGCAGAAATGTGATTAAGTGTGGAGAGGAACCCGGGGGGTGGTAATCCTATAAAAGGGAGCTGCTTCTCCAGGGAGGGAGAATAAAAGCAGGCCCTGGTCTGTTCTAGCCCTGACTAGCCTAGATCTCCATGTGACAATTGCTGCTGAAAATTTTTCCAGCTAGACAGAAAATGTGAAGGAGAAGGAGTCTGAGCAAAGGAAAAGGATTTTGCAAAAAGAAGCTTCTTGCTCAGACATTTTGTTAAATGAGGTATAACTCTAATTATATCTAGATCTAGATCTATCCCTTATACAAATCTAAACAATACAACCAAAAAGACCTTTCCAAAGCAGATAAAATCATTAAAATAATCTAACTATAAAGTTGTTTGAATTAAATTTCAAGAGATGGTTTGGGCTTGTATTCCTACCCGTTTTTTTAATCAGCCCACCACAGCCCTGAAGAAAGATATTTACATAATAATCAGGGGAGTGGCCAAGAGCACATCTGGACCCCACTGGCTGTGCATGAAGGGGAGGGGGCCTGAGGAAGGGCAATTCTCCCATTCCCCTCCCTGCCTCCCTCCTTCCCTGACTTCCCAAGGGCTGGGAAGAGATTCAAGAGACCCAGCGCTCAGGGGGTTTCATAGTGGGCATGTTCACATGTTCCTTGCAAAAAGGAAAGTCAAAAGGGCAGATGTGGTTGTGATAATGGGGCTTCCCATTATCTAGACTTAGCTAAAAGGGGGACACTTCCCTCTTCAGGTAAACCAAGGGTTAATAAGGTGTTGGGATTAGATTACATTTTAGTGTGTGGTCAGCATCATAGGTCATGTGGGTCAGCATCATAGGTCATGTGGGTCACCATTATAGGTCACAGGGTAGGACTTGACCAATCAAAAAGGAAAGAGGTGAGCATCTTCAGGATGCTTCCAGATGCTTCCAAGGAAAAGTTATAAAACTTCTTGCGAGGCCATGTGGCAGCAAGATAACAAAGGGATAACAAAGAGACAACAACCTAGGAACCTCCTGGAGGGGGGTTCTGTGCCAGTAGCAGGCTGCAGGCCTAGCCTCGCCTCCTGGCGTCTTCCTCATAGAACATCTAAGCTATGAACATCTGTGAGTACTAGAACTAGTTATCTAGTCGCGTTAGGGACTTTTCTGTTATTTTGGAGCTGGCTGATCTAAAGAATGTATCTGTGCTTTTATATCTGTTCTTTTGTAACTACTTGTAACTAAGCGTGCCTGGGAGGAGGGGGCTTCCCATGCGTGGTAATTTGCCTTGTTTATTTGCATATCTTTAATAAATACTTTCTGTAAAAGACTCTGTTTCTCTCCTTCCCACGCCAAGCTAGGTAGACTGGGGGAAAAGGAAGATCCTTAAGCTTAGGGATGTACATGGTTGGACAGAGGCCCACTGTACTGTCCAAGTGTCCAGATAATTCATAATTCAGTGGGTGGTGGCAGCGAAGATGAATTAACAGCTAAAATTCATAACAGGCTGGAATATACATCCCAGCTTCACATGGTGTCATTTTCCAGCTTCACATGGTGGCAGCGGTGGGATGTGACATTTTCCAGCTTCACATGGTGGCAGTGGTGGGATGTGACATTTCCAGCTTCACATGGTGGCAGCGGTGGGATGTGACATTTCCAGCTTCACAGTGGTGGATGAGTGAGGTGGCCATTTTGTGCAGCTGGTGTGAGGAGGAAACGGGATGGTCTTCTGTCCTTGGATGTCATGTCTTGGCTAACTTGCGCTGAATAAGTTCACTTAGAGTTTAAAAACAGAAGTTTTTATTTCAGAAAAGCAAGCAACACAGTAACACACCAAAATGTTGCTGAGACTGGAGTGATACAGTTGAGCACAAACTTTATATTTTTTATTTGAAATTTAGAGTGCACATTGAAGATTGGGATCACCTCACATGTCAGATCACCCCACCATTTGTGGCAGTTTCCCAGGCATATAATTATTTACATACTTTTCATCTTGGGAGCCAGAAGGTGTTTATCACCATCAAAATATTGTCACATCATTCTGTCTTCCATCTGTTGTTTACCCTCTCATTTGATCTCCCCTCGGCAAATGGCTGTAGCAAGTTGACAATGAACGTGAGGCAACTTGGTAATTCAGCATATTGATGTTACATGGTTAATTGCTACAAACAGATACATTGTTAAAGGTTTATACTGTCAGTTGGAAGTGGATACATGTTAATACTCTCAAGTTCTGCTCTAAGAAATCATTGATGCTAATATCATATTGCAAACACTACCAATGGGTTCTGTGCATGGCAGGATGAAAGCACATCCTAACACTGGAAAAGTCTGGAGCCTCACTTGACTGGACAGGTGAGGACTTTCCTCTTTTGCTCCCATAGTCAGGCTGCTTTCACTTGGTAGCTGCAGGAGCAACTCCTGAAGAGTCCAGTTTCCTTTCTTGGCTCTCCCGACAGGAGTGTTGAGTCCCTGGTAAACCAGCTAAAAACCTTCACACAAGATCTCACATTGTATATGTCATTATTATTTTCTTTGACATTTTACCAATTGGGCAACGGATGCTAAAAACAACTGACACATAGTGGTACTACTAATGAAGACAAAAATATGTGCAACATAGATGGGCCCTGGTTCCTCATCCAGAATGCTGGGCCCTGGTAATAGATACCAGCTTTTCCTTCTCCTTGGCCCAGATGCCCTGGTGAGATAGCAGTTTATAAATAGTTAACTATTTGTGTGAGTATAGAGGACAAAGCTATGGGCCATAAAGTCAACAGCTTCCTCTCCATAAAAATGATTTTGAAAAGAGATTCCTATGTATCAGACTCATTTAAAAACCAAATAGACTGGTAGTTAAATTTTACCACAACACTGGTGATGGGCACATGAAGGCAGCAACCTACATGGCACATACTGGTCCATCCTCTGGCAGATACCTTCTCATTGGTGCCCATCTCTTCAGTATCTGTCCCCTGGGACAGCTGCTCCACTTTGCTTCAAGTTAAGGCATGTTTGGGATGCAGGGGTTAGTGAGGCTCCAGGGATGTCTATGACACAAGAATGCTACTGATCTGACAAATAGGGGAAGAAGGTGGCCAGAAGTCACCAAGGGAGAAAAATATCAGTGAGGAAACATAAGGATGAAAATAATTGCTGTTCCATTAGTATCTAAGATTATCAATTTATCCTCACAGTAAAACCTGCTCTGTCCATTTCTTCTGCCCTTTTGTTTTATTTTATTTTATTGCTGCCAATGGAGCTGCAAGATATTGAACACTACTCAATACCTGAACTATAAGGAAACGTCTTTGCTGACATCATCATTGTTTCCCCTGCTTCTGACAACACATAGTGTTCATGCCTTTCTCCCAGCATGGAATCCAAGGTGGAAACAAGTTTTGCTTCCTTCCCCCAAGAATGTCAGCCAAAATTTACAAACCATCCACTTTTCTTCACTAGAGGACTCTTGTACCCATTGTTTTAAACATAGATATGGTGTGCAGCAGAGGGGTATTTCTTGACATATTTACAACTAGCACAACAAAACATCCATCCTTCAGATTTTTAGACCCCACCTTTTTCTGGACTCAGCTCATGCCACCACAGCTACTACACAAAGATAATGGGAGTTGAAATCTAGAAACATTCACTCGGCCCCTGGTCTAATGTAATAACAAATATCCTGCCATAAATCTTAACAGGCAGAAAAAAACAAAATCTGAAGGCATGTATCTCCAGAGAGGAAGCGAAAAATAAGAAACAGAGCAGCTGGAAGCAATTTTATTGCAAAGGCAAAAGTAACAGGGAAATCCCCTTGTCTTGTCTTTTCACCATTATTAATAACTGACTCATTTCACTAAGCTGTTGCTATTTTTGCAATCAAGTTGTTTATGATTTACGGCAACCCTAAGGCAAACTAATCACAGGATGTTCCTTTGCAAGGTTTGTTCAGAGAGGTCTGCCTTCGTCTTCTCCTGAGGCTGACAGAGTGGGACTTGACCAAGATGACCCAGTGAGTTCCCAGGGCTGAGGGGGATTCGAACCCTGGTCTCCAGAGTCATAGTCCAATGCCCAATTTGTACACCATGCTGGCTCCTGAGCTGATGTCGAATGGTCAACTTCAGTGTAATCTTTGGGTCACTGACCACTATGTATCTCAAGACAACACAAACAAAATGTGCTAAGGTTTCAGGAACATGGCATTTAATTCCTCCATTGCTGTTGATTGTGTGGTTTTGTGTGGTGTGGCAGTGTTCCCCCCCTTTCTTTTATGTTTTGCACAAGAGCCAATCATCTTCTCTCAAACACTTTCCTTGTGGGAAGATCATGTCCTCCCTCACTTTAGAGCAGCGTTTCTCAACTGGGGGGCCATATGCCCCCCTGGGGCCCCTCAGGATATTCCAAAGAGGCCACAGGTGAAAATCATGTAAATGAGGGCCCACAGCACAAGACTAGGGGGCCGCAGAGGGAAGTGAGAAGTGAAGAAAACAGACAAAAGTTTCCACAGCTTTGAAATAAAGCAAAATTGTTTTTCATGGCATTTCCTAGTTTGTATTTGGTAGAATCAGGCTTCAATCATGTGAATGATTTACTCAGCTTTAATGTGGAATCACCTTAACATAATGGATGGAGGTGATCTTTGGTTATCCCTAACAGCAATAGAACCGAATACAAAAAAGCTTGTTTCTGGTCATCAAGCACAAGTATTTCTCACATTGATTGAGAAATACTTAAAGTATAAATTTTTATATAATGGTATTTTGTATAAATTATATAAACTATAAATAAAACATGTCCTTTTTACAAACAAAACATTTAAATAGCTATCTTTCTACCGATAGGACAGGAGGGCCACAGGAAGAAAAGAAGGTTGGAAAACGGTTAAGAAACATTGCCTTAGAGCAGTGGTTCTCAACCTGGGGGTCGGGACCCCTTTGGGGGTCGCACGACCCTTTCACAGGGGTCGCCTAAGACCTTGCTTCAAGCCCTTCTCAGGTTGAGCTTCTGACACTATGATCATGGTTGGGGGTCACCACAACATGAGAAACTGTATTAAAGGGTCACGGCATTAGGAAGGTTGAGAACCACTGCCTTAGAGGATCCTACACACAAACCAAATAATACCAGGTTCTGTAGGCTGTATTTCAGAGAAGGGAACTGGCAAAACCACCCCTAAAAACCCTAAAAAAAACCCCTATGGAATTCATGGGATCAACATAAGTCAACAGGGACAGATGCACATATATACAAGAAAATGCCATTTTTCTTCATTATTTGACCTGTCAGTTCTCATCACTATCTCAGAAGTACTTTTTTAGTGGCATTGGTCTTTATCAGAGAGTTCTCTTTTTTCCTCAGTCACTTTTGCTACTTTTTTAATTTTATTTTTATTATAAAAAAGCATTTCAGTAAAACAACACTTGGTGATTGATACAACAAATAGGTTGTACAACAGATAGGGATACCAACTAATCTACCTATATACTCTAGATCGTCATTTCTCTCTTCCCCATCTGGACCTTGCTTCCAAATGGATGGTCTTTACAAAAATATACTAACATGATAGATGAGGATCTGTTTTCACAGTTTTAAACCCATCAGGACTCTACTGATATAAGCTTGTATGTAATCTTACATATTACTTTATCACATTTCTCACTTTCAAATCTAATGTTAACCTTTATATAAGTTCATTCATATATTGTATACATTAGGACAGTCAGAGTGAAGTTTAACCATATCTCCTTCATCAATCAAGAAAGCTTGCTATCGACAAATCTCCCCATTTGTTTCTAAAATGTTGTATAACTGGATCCCATTTCTTAACAAAGGTACCAAGGGGAATCCCTCTCAGTAGCATTGTCAATTTATCCATTAATGCCATATCAAACCGTTTTATTTCCCAATCATCTACATTTGGTATTTCTGTTTTTTTCCAAATCTTAGCATAATTAATTCTTGCAGAGGCTGTCATATAAAATAAGATTTCTCGATATTTCTTATCTAATTCATCTTCTGGCATACCCAATAAATACATTCGTGGTAACATGTGGAAATGAAAACCCAAATTTTTTTCAATCTGCAAATATATTTCCTTCCAATATTTCTTAGCTTTTTGACACATCCACCACATATGGTAGAAAGTGCCATATGTGGCACTTCCAGCACTGATTGCTACAGTTTGTATATATTTTTGCCAGTCTTTCAGGAGGGAGATACCACCACAGGTGCATTTTATAAATATTTTCTTTTATGTTCTGGCATGCTGTGAACTTAAGTCTTTTCTTCCAAGTTTTCTCCCAATTCTCCAGGTCAATTGGGTGGTCCAAATTTTGAGCCCAACTTTTGCTATTTTTTTAAAAAAGAAAATCTTCTTTCATTGTTTAAGGTTAAAATGTTTGGGCACAATAGTGGTTATGAGACTTTTAAGCAACACACATGTAACATTAACTGACTCCTGTGTGTACATGTATCTTTATAGAGATCGATAAATACACACTATACATATGGGCATACTTTAGTGAAAAAAAGCCTCTGCTTTTTAAGAGATCTTTCTTTAACAAAATCTTTGTGACTCCCCAGCCCCCTTTTTCTCTGTCTAGCTGGAAGTATTTTTTCTTTCTTTAAAAGCAATATCAGGCATTGGTAGAATGGTAATGGAGGATTGGAGAAGCACAGATTTGGTATCAGTTACCACAGCTTGTCTTCAGCAAACAATGCAATAAAGCTTGAGCTGAGAAAGAATGGGATTTAATCCAGCCAGTCACACTGTTACTGGTTACAGCAGCCAAGGCTGACAGCAGCTGTATCCAGAAGCCCTTACTGATCACAAGTGAATAGCAAAACAGAGAGAAAAGGGGAAGCAGATAATCCTATCTCAACAGCTTCCCCCAAGCATGTTTAAAAGCACAGATCTATAGGACTGGCCACCAAAGTAGAAATCATAAGAAGGGTGGAGGCTAGTAAAAGAAAAACTAATCCCTGGTTGCAATTCGGAAGAAGCTTTCAAGTGGTCTCTCTAGAAGGCTCAGAATGCTTGGTCTACTTATGCAAGGCTTATCTTACCACATATCATATGTGCATTTTGTTAGTTTTCATTAAATTGTTTGTGAAAACATGTTTGTTTTGGTGGTGGTGCAGGTACCTCTCTCCTTTTCATGTTATTTGTTCTCTGCTACCAAATTTTCTGTTACAGAAGTAATGGTTACATCTACATTGTTAACTGATTATACATCTGTTCATCCCTTTCTGTGTATGTGTATATGTGTAAGTACTTGCATACGTGGATATACGCCTTGAGAAAGATCACATATACATGTATATTTGGTTGTGCATATGGTTACAAGTTTGTTCAGGATCCTGGTAGGATGCAATTAATCACTAAAAAATGGAGCCCTGGTGGCGCAGTGGTTAAATGCCAGTACTGCAAGCCACAAGGTTGTGAGTTCGATCCTGCCGGGCTCCAAGGTTGACTCAGCCTTCCATCCTTCCGCAGGTCGGTAAAATGAGTACCCAGCTTGTTGGGGGCATGTATAGAAAATGTATCGAAATACATGCTGTTTGTAAGTTGTTCGCCGCCTTGATCCATATGGAGAGGCGGGATACAAATAAATAAATAAATAAAAATGTATTTGTTTATGACAAGGACTAACAAACAATAGTTACATTATAGTTAAATTACTAAGCAAAACATTTCAGTTTAATTTACCTACAAGTTCTTTTTGTCATTCACTGTGAGATAGATGATAGATAAACCACCTGCCCTGGTTTAACATTAACCTTTTTCTGACATATCCCCTCTTCCTGTTGCAGCTCAGAAAAAGTTCCAGTTGCCTAAGGGGAATGGGGAAAATCACTGCGTCATACTAGTAACACACGTATTGTACTGCTGGAATGTTATAAGCAACTGAGAGTAGGGACTTAGCTGAGTGGACAGATAGGAGCTTTGTACTGTTAAGCAAGAACCAACATGTCCTAGAATACATCAGAGATATCTGGCAATGACACACCCTCTTCTTCTGCAAGAAAGTGATGATATTTTTATTTCAACAAGCTTTTAATGTAACATCACATCTTATTGCTGCCCTTTTAGGTGTATGTTAACATTTTTTTCCTTTTCTTTGGTGTTGTTTTCAAAGTTGTAGTTTGTCATTTATGTGGCAGGCCCTTACTTCTCCCAGATTGGTGTGGCGGTTCCTAATTTACTACAGTCTTTACTACGCCGCTCTGCCTCCCCTCTTTATGTAAAAGGGTGAGGGTTTTCAATGTTTATTTAGAACCCCTCAATAGTTTTATGGTAGTATGTTTTCTATCTTTCTTTAAATACTGTCTACAACTCAGCTGAGTCAGTGTTTATAAAAATAAACTAACATTCATTAAGAAAACATACAGAATAAAGAATTTGAGTTCATATGCAGGTGAAAGTTAATATATTTCTTTAGTGTACTTTTAGATGGTTCTCTTGTATCTTTAGATTCTCATATAAACCACAAGTATCAAACAACCCTTTGGCTACACTTCCACTGAAGGCTCAACCCCCAATCTAGATACCACTCTCTGGCCAGATTCTACTGGGGTTCAATTAATCTTCTGCCTCTCACTAGGCTTCCACTAAGAATTAAATCTTCCCACACTAAGAATTAAATCACCCTCCCTGGTTGCCTGAGGGATTGTATTTCTTAGCTCCTTTGGGTAGAAGTCTCACTGAAAGACTCAAAATCAATAACAGGTGCTTAGCTTTATGTAACTTTTCCATTCAGCTACCAGCCACTTCCCTACACTACTGGGCTAGGTTTCTCTCCTGAGGAGCTATCCCGGTTGCCTGGCCACTTGCTACCAGGCTGCTCTGGTCCTTCAGATAGCCACACACCCCAGAACTTCACCACACACACCAGAACCCCCAGAACTTTTAATACTGTGTTTCAAAACTGTTTGTTGCTTCCTTTTCACTAATTCTGTGGGTTAAGAATGTTCTGTAGGCTGCCTCTAGTACTTTCGCTAAAAGAGTGGGGCATTCAACGAGTTTTTCCTCCTCGCTCTCCTCCAAATAACCATCTCTTGTATTATTGAAAAACGTAGGACATCCTTCTTCAACCTGCCATCCTTCTGATATGTCGGATGATAACACTCGTCGTACAGGGAGCGATAGAAGCTGTAGTCCAACTTCCCTGAAAGATGGCAGATTAAAAAGGCTTTTTGCTCTCAACAGCATGTGGTAGTCAGTCTGGAGGAAATGGCTGCTGGCTGAAATAGTACAAATCCAAAAAGGTAACACTGTACATAGCAGGTGTGGGAATCAAGCAGAATCACTGCAACTCCCAGTTCCATCTACCACTGGTTATCCTGGCCAGGGCTGCTGGGACTAGCAGTCCAAGGTTGCTCCATGTTGCGCAAGCTGTAAACCCCTAATCAACAGGGCCGCCCAGTCCTGACCTTGGAAAACAGTACCGGCTCTGGCAGCCAGTCCTCCTTATTTTGATGGCTGCTGCTTTTGAGGTTCTGAGTTCTTGATGACAAACCACAATAAAAAGTTCTCATCAACATGAGGACTTCTATAAGCACATGAAACTGCTTCACACTGAATCTCTTTGGTCCATTCAGTCCGGTATTTTATCTTCTTGCTCAGGTTGCTTCTGCGTGATTTGCCAGTTCTGCCATCTCAAATCCTTTTCCATTATGGGTGGGCAGTTTGTGGCTCTCTAGGTACTATTGGACTTCAACTACCTTCTGTCCTCTCTACACACTATGGCAGTTCCAGTCCAGCAGGATCCAGAAGTAATCCATAGCAGTTTTAAACCAAAGCTCTGTGCAAGTATTACAGCCAATGTGTGCAGAAAAGTGCTGTAGGGTTATGCCTTTAGGATGCCCTGAAGTCATGTGTTTTTTCCTAGCACCTTGTAAACAGAGGTGGAGCTTCTGTTGGTAGAATCTGCAATCAGTGGAGGCTCCTAGAAATTCAGAACCCTGGAAAATCAGTTACGTCACACACTTTGTGAAGGACCATATGAATAAGGGACTGTGCTAAATGCGGAACTCCACAGTCCACTATATATAATAAAAGAATAACAAATAAAGAAAACAAAAACAAATAAAACAAGAAAAAATATCACAATAACAATACATAAGACGAAATAACACAAAGGAAGACAGACTATGAAATAAGGCACACCACAATAAACAATGAAAAAAAGAAAGCAAAACTACAAAACTATGAAACAATACAAAACTACATATAACTAAAAAGGTGGTTCCCACCCCTGCTGTATACAGTGAGCAGTGTAATCCAGCAGTAACTACTAATCATTAAATCGTAAACTAAATTTAAGGTTGCTTATTATTTATCTTCCTAATAGATCTAAATGTACAATATGTGATAGCAATGAATAAATCTAAGTACGTTATTAGTTATTCTGACTTATTTGTTAAAAACTTAAGTACTTAACAATTAATCATTAGCAACTTATTCTATTCTATATTAAAATTGGCAATTTATTAAAATCATAATTTTCTACATAGTACTTGTTCTTTTTTAAAAAAGAAATTATTTTTTTAAAAGAAAATAAAACTATTTTCTGACTACTCTAATTGCAATAATAAGGAATAATATTATAAATTTAATTAGTAAGGAAAAAAATAAAAAAATTGTCTTTTATATCAGATATCTTCAACTCTTTTACAACTTTTACTTGTAATAACTCATATTCTTAAGTCATTGTCATAAACTATAGATGATAAATCATGTCATAAATCATCTTCATCATCATTCGCCCCCCCAAAAGCAAAATCGTATCTATGTAATCACATAAGCTATGAATCATAAGCCACTTTCACCAAGAAACACTTTCTTCTCTCTTTACTTCTATTTTTCTTTTTCCTTAAAACAAACAGATGTCTAAATAATTCTAATTTTATCAGGGCAACCATGCATGATCTATGCCTTTCATCCTTGTATGTAAATATTAATTCTTCAGGTCTAATTCAGTTGAAAAAGTTATTTTTCCTGAGAAGTCTGTCTACCAGTAAATCCATCAATGAGTTGCTATTCTCCTTTTTTCCAGAGAAAACTTATAAGTTTAGAGGCCACTTATAATAAATTCTCCAAAATGATGTCAAGTCACCATAAATTTGAGTGTCCAACTGCAAGGCTGCTTGTAGGATTATGACTTCCCTTGCAGTTTTCATCTTTCCACAATCAGGTGTATTAGCTCTCTCTATCACTTTCTCTTTAACTTGCCTTGAAGCATTTCCGAGACAGAGATCATCTCTTATAGCAACTGTATTGCATCTTCTTTTTGCTCACATCTTCTTTTAATTCATATGAGCTGTTATGTCTGGTTACAGCACTTGGGGATTCAGCTGGGATTGTCTACATACAAATAACTCATACCGTGCCTTGAAAAAAATCTCCTGTATGTTTTAGATCATGCAGACCTTCATGTGCATCTGAATTACAAATCCCAGAAGCCCCAGCAAATAAAGAAAGGTCACCAACATAGCCAATGGTGAAGGATGTTGAGAGTTGTTGTCCAACCACATCTGCAGGGCCACAATGATTCCTACCCTTGATTTACATGAATAAGTGATTAAGTACTCAGAATTTAAGTTAGCAATTCCCCGATCCAACCCAAAATCTTTGTTTGGTAACAAATATCTTGGACCATGATCTCTAGCAGGCAGATCTATTTTCCTTACAATCTTGCCCAATGATATAGAGAAACCATAGGCTGGTGTGAAATGAAATTCACATTTAAGGAAAACAACAATGCTAAATAAGAGTATGTGCCAAATATTTTATTACAAAAGTAAAAGCTATTTAAATATGCAGGTTCACCAAACCAGCAATTGCACTCAAATTTTATTTAAATACTATAAGCAGCAATATTTGAAATTCACAGAACTTAAGACTGCACCCCAGAACTAGCATTTCCGAATATGCATAGAGGAAAACAAACTCATTTGAACAGTGACCACAGTTTATGAGTTACTAGGATGACGCTGCCTCTCATCCCAGGAGGAAGAACAAGTATGCTAGCCCTGTCTTTTTGGGAAAATAATAAAAGATGGAACAAATAGCTGAAAAACATGGGAGGGCTAAAAATAGAAAGTGCACTGTCTGGAACACCTGGCAATTTGCTGAATGAAGCAGGAAAATTGCAAAAGAAAAGCCTCATCTGATAGCACCACATAGGGAAAGCAGAACAACTCATTTGAACAGGCAGGATATAAATTAAACAGGCTATAAATTAAATTAAATAACAACGCAGAATATAAATTAAGCAACTGCAAATGAATGAATAGTTCGATAGTCTCTTCAGTTCCAGGCAAAGACATTAATTTTGCAAAGCTTTTGAGGCTTATTTAAAAAAAAAAATTCTGCTGACAGTTTTATGCTGCCTTCATGATTGAATGATCTCAGCTTCTTTCATAGTTTCTTTTTCACTCACATTTTATTTTTATTTTGTAAACTACCCTGAGAATATGCTTAAATAGTATAAAAATACTTCGCAAATCTTTTCAATAAATTTTAAAAGGGGAAGATGAGGACTTCCCAGCCCTTTCAAAGCGTTGGTGCGGAACTACATGGAACTGACAAGAGCGTCCCAAAGGACTTAATGTTAGACAGTGTGGGACCAATATCCTCCTCCTCGTTTCTCAAAAGCTGAGACAGGTTAGAATAAAACAATATGGAGAAAGTCGTTCAGCTATTTGGAGTTTAATGTATTACTGGCTGAAATCCTCTTGGTGGCTTATGCAGGTGTACCCTTTGCTTAAACTAGCTTAAGTAGTTTTTTTGGGCCTTTCCACGCTATACTGTTACAGTGCTATTATTCCACTTTCATCATCCTATGGAATCCTGGGGTTTGCCGTTTAAGGAGAAGCCTTTAGAATTCTTAGCTGAGAGCTTTTTGGCCTCAGTAAACTACAAATTACACAGCATGTTGAAAGTGGAGCAAACTAACCGCTCATGAAGTGGACTGGTGTTGATAAGGGCTTGCACTGGAGATTTCTTTTTCTCATTCTCTCAGGTGCTGCAGGATTCCTTTATTTCTTTTTGAGCTGAAACAGACTAACGTGACTATTACTTTGAAAAGTAAAGCAAACCCATTGCTGTTGGCTGACTGAAATGGAATCAAAATGTGGCCAATAAGAAACAAGGAAGAGGTATCAATGTGCTCAGGGGAGTCCCACAGTTTGCCCAAGTACAAAATAAAGTCTAAAGCAAAAGAATCCCAATCACAATAGCATAATAAGGAAAAAACAAGCTCAGCAGCAACAGCATGTCTGTTGGAAAATTAAAATGGAACATGCAGGTCACAGAGCAGGTAAAAATATACTGTTTGATCACTTTTTTAAAATACAGCAGCTTCATAATTAGAGGTAAACACATAACATTTAAAAAGGGGGGAGTGAGCAGCATCAAGGTACAAGAAAGTAGAGATACTTCTCCCTCTTCCACTGCAATCACGCTTTGTAAGTCTTCATGTGGAAAAGAGAGATAGCAGCCTCTCACTGTGTAAAATAAGCTATTGTATTTCCTGAGTTTGTCTCTCCATTTCAGTTCCTTGCCGCCTGGATATGTTATGTCGCAGAGATCCATTTTCAGCACTTACAACCCTTGTAAGGCAATAAGCAACTTCATTTCTGTTTCCCACTCTTCTCTTTTTGCAACGCAAATACAAGGCCCCCAGTACCAGACCTGTGAGTAGTACCAGCAAAATGGAAACACCTATTATTAAATAGGTGGAATTACCTGTGGCTTCTGAACCTAAAATGGAGAAGTAGAGAAAGTCAGCTTGCACACATTTATAAAATAATGACAAATATGTGCCTTCAGGTTGACTCCAACTTAAGGCAATATTATCCTAGCGTTTTCTTGGCAAGATTATTCAGAGGGGGCCTACCACTGCCTTTCTTTAAGGCAGAGAGAACAACTGGCCCAAGATTGGTCACCCAGTTTCATGGCTAAATACAGATTTGAACATGGGTTTCCCCCTCCCCGGTCCCAGCACAACATTTCTACTACTTTTCCACATCTATTCTTACACCACTACAAAGCTGTCAGCCACCACTAAAATCGAAACGCAGTATACAGAGTTCATTCAGTTGTATGGGTCACAAAGTAAGTGGGTTGTTGGTTTTAAAGCTGATTTTTGTCTTGCCTCAGGTTTATAGAAGCATTTAAGCACCATTTATTCTACTCAGGTGTCTCAAAAGAAATAGAAATAATAATAAATGTATCATGGGTAACACCCAGCAATAGCCAGTCTCAGTTCCTTAGGTCAGTGATTCTTTGTCTTTCATCCACCAGCTCTTTTGTACTTCACATCCCAGAAGCCTCTGCTAATATAAGCAATGATGCTGGAATCTGGGAGCTGAAGTCCAAGCCCTCTGGAGAATCAAAGGTAGAGAATCACTGCAAGAAGAGAATGTAATATATATATATATATACACACACACACACACACATATAAAGCACATCTCCTTCCCTTCTTATAATAGCTGACACACTAGAACAGCAGATTCAGAATTTTGTTACTGCAGTTCCTAAGCCGCACTTGGGGTGACATTAGATATAATTTTGATATCAACAATTTAGCCTACTATAACCCTCTGTTCTCCACCTGCTTGTGAGGCCCCCAGACAAACACGCAAACAGGCTCAGTCGCTAATCGCTGGAATATTCAAAACAAATACAAGCTGTCCAGAAATAGCCAAACTGCCACATCTGGAGACCTCACGGCAAGTACCCTCATCATGTATGCACGCTACTTACAACGAACTCCCTGCCCCGAGCAGGCAGCTTGATCAGAAGAATCCTCATCAGTCAAGCACTCTGCATTTGCATACTGTCTACTCTATTGTCAATTCGGACCTAACTCAATCATGCTAAATTCTGACCTTTTGGAGGCTTTGTCTCCAGCCCGAAACTCATTGTTTTCCCCAAGTACGGACTAGCTTGTGGCTACATTGTCCCCTATAAAAACCCCTGACTTTGTGAGCTTCCTTGGATCGCTCCCAACTTCCATCTAGCCTTGCTGCTGCATTGCTTAGCGAGCCTTCCCCACAGTCCCACGTACTGAGACTCCAAATCTCCGAACTTCTGCTGCAGACTACCCGGGCTTCAGTACAGGTGTAGTATTAACCAAACCAACAACTCCTCTAAAAATCCCTCTATCCCACTCCAACCTTTATTTCTTTAGTTCTCTGCATGTGTGTGTTGCATACACAGTTTGATTGTATTTTAATAAAAACCACAGTTATTATTTCAATTCTGTGTGCTCCTTTACTTGGCCTGACCCCGTAGACGCTGGGTAAAAGATCTTGCTCCGTTGCCCTGCCTCTCGTATTGCTAGCTTGTGCTCTTGGCTAATTTCCCCAACTTGTATAATTGTCCCTCCCGGGACCCCAGAAAACAGGGTAACAATCTTACCTGCTACCTCAAGGCAGAATTGTTTCACACAAGTCTCATTATCTCCCCCAACAAGTTTGTATTCTCCAACAAGCCTTTCAGTCACAATTTTGATAACAAGATAATCTTCTGATGTCAAAAAAAGGCCTTTGTATTCCTTTCTAATGTAGCTCAGGAGTCTGTTCGTTATGTTCAGGATGTGTTCCCAATCAGAGGAAAAATTATCTTTCTTATATAAAGTAAGAACAGAGGAGTTGGTTGATATGTTAGCAATAATCATTTCAGAACCTTCTGCTAAGGAGAAGTTAGTTGAAGAACAGTGCCACGAACCTGGGAGCAGGAAAGAGCACATATTGATTCAAAATTAGGCAAAAGTAGATTTCAAAATGATAAGGAGGTATGATACCACATCTTTTTACACCAACATTCATTAAATTATGTTCCACTGTCTGAAAAAGACAGAGAATTGAATTATAGTTCAATCGCTCATCTTTTTTTGTGCTGTAACAACACGTCTGTATTCTTTCCATATTATTTCTATGGCTGATACCAAACTTTCTGTTAAAGAAATAACACCCAGGAACTACTTTGTTGAGCGAGGTATACATGTACATGTCTTTAGCCCTCCCCACTCCAATTTCTCAGAGACAAGAGGTACAGCAAGAAGAACGATAGGATTCCATGTATAATTCCTAATACATTTACATAAAGGCATTATATTAGCTATTTTATTATCAGTTCTTTTTCTAGTACTTCCAAATGTACAATTTGCCCTTTGAATAGCTGCCATACATTAGATCAGCATGTTAATTGTGTTATCCACCACTACACTACAGTCTCGATTCTGGTCAGTCATCATCAGCATGCTTTGGCCCAGTGTGTACTTTACACTTATTCATACAGAACAACATTCTAATGTCTGTGTGGAAAAATCCATTGGCTTACTAGACTCAAAGCCTTTGGTTTACTGGACTCAAATACATAAGGGAAGGATGAGACGCAGCACTGGCATTCCTCACCATTGGCTCTACTGGCTAGGACTGCTGGTACTTGCAATCCGGCAACGTCTCAAAGGCTATAATTACCGTCCCTGCTATATGGAAAACACCACAGAAGTGTCCCTTAACCACCCAGCCATGGCAGCAGACATGAGATATACAAACCACAGAGCCATCTCATTAATCTTCTCGTGGAACTGAGGTTCAAGACCCCATCCTTTAAACCAAAGCACATGGACTGTAGGAGAAACCCAGTGGATCTACTCAGGTCTTAGATGCAGGAGTGCCAGGCTTGACTCCACAGTAAAACTCTGCACTAGAAATGGTATGGGGGAATCTACATACTCTGGGCTGCTTTGATTTAAACCCAACTGATTTAAATTATTAATTCAATAATTTTAAGGAGTTAAATAACACTTCAAATCACCAGTGAGAAAGATTTTATCGATCCATTATGGTCTGCAGAAGTATACTTATGTGTAAGTTAACCTTAACATGTGCTAGGTTCAAAGATGTACACTTTATTAGAAGGTTACTCTGAATTGCTTTTTGAATTAATTTTCAGTTTATTGAAAATGAGATCCTTGCATTTATATATTTATGTCCAGACACTTCTTCCTAGTTCAGATCTACACCTCCTCCTCAAATTCTTTATCTTTGCACATAGAGAGAAATAAGAGAGTGAATGCACCTCATCTCCATAACCTACAGAATAGGACTGATCAGCATATTTCCCTCTGTCATAAACCACTGTTAGCATGGTTAGAATATATATTTAGAAGGTGCATAACTACTATTCATGACATCTTTGACCTAGGCTCCTTTTTTTTTTTTTACTAATTGTTTTAAGAAAATGATGAAATCTGATTTACATTATAATATTAAAATTTTACAAAATCAACTTAAATTTTAAAAAACCCAATTGCTTGGGATATTTAAAAACAATTTTTAAGCCCTGCCCATACTTAAATGTCGCTGAAGCAATTTGGAAGAGTGTCACAAAGGCAAACCAGTCCCTCTGGTCCACCCTCCTCCTTCTAACAACCATGTGGTGATTTCCTTCATCACCACTGTCATCTTCCTCCCATAGATCTCCCCTTCCAGGTGGCATCTTAAGTCTTATACCCCCTTTCACATCCTACCTTTCTATTCACTAACTGATCACCTTATGCTGATCCATCCCATTTGTATGCTCTAGAGGCCTGATACCTCAGAGTTGGGAGCAGGGCATCAAGCCCAGTAGCTGATCAGATGCCCCTCCTCCATGTTCCTACTGCCATTGCTCTGGCCTCTGAGGGAGAGATGAGCAGCCAGCATCTGCTGGACTTAATCCCTTTCCCCACAGCCATTCACTTTTCCTTATGTGTCATGTTTTATTTAGACTGTAAGCCTGAGAGCAGGGAACTGCAAAATTAATAATCTGTAAGCCACCCTGGGAGCTTTTTTGGCTAAAGGACAAAGTAAATAAATACACAGTCTTACTCAGAATTTGAAGGGAAAATTGCTGCACACAAGAGAGGTTCAAGTGGTAGGCAAGTTGATAAAATCCAGTGAGAACTTTGCTTGCATTCTTGACAGCAAGATCATTGCCTGATATATGGAAAAGGTCCTTGTATGCGATGTCCATGTAGTGTATATGACCACTGCTTATGATCAGAATTTCTTGCCAGTCAGGGGAAATAGGGTTCTTTTTAAGCAGAGAAAGCATATTGGAATAGGCTGGCATATTGGCAGCAATCACCTTGGATGAACCTTCTGGTAAGGAGAAGTTAGCAGGACAATCTAGAAACAGAAAAAAAAAAAACTACAAATAAGAACACAAAGATCCCTGCATCCTCCTCTGTGACTAAACCCTGACTGCAGCCTGAAAACTGAAGATCCCATCCGTCTTCAAGTGGCAACTATCCTAATTGTGTGGGTGTATGAGCTTTCAAGTCACCTATCGACTTAGGGCAACCCCATGAATTTCATAGGGTTTTCTTAGGCAAGGAATACTCAAAAGTGGTTTTTGCCATTTCCTTCCTTTGAAACATAGTGGACCCTCTGTATGGGGGAGGGGTTAGTTTCAGGACCCCCCCCACAAATGGCAAGAAATATGAATGATTGTGTCTCTTATTTTTAAGTGGCACTGATACACATGCAAATGCTTCAGCATGTTTGTATTCATATTGCTGTCATTTTATGTATAAGATATGATGCTCCACGATCGCTACCAATCACAGATTCAGAGGATCCACTGTATACCAGGAGCACCTGATATTTCTTGATGATCTTCCATCCAAGTACTAACCAGGGCTGACCCTCTTTAGCATCCAAGATCAGACAGGATGTAAACTGTTCTAATTGTCTGTCCACATGTATTGGACAGCTGAGATTCCCACACTCACTCATCATAGTTCAGCTACCAGCAACTCTGATATTAATTACAGAAAATGAAATGCAGCATAAGATTTGTAATATTGTCTACACATCCCAGTATACACTGAAAGACCTCCACAGCAGTTGTAAAACCCACAAGGTCCACACATATCTGACCAGGTAGATTTTAGCCACATCTATATTCTACAGTACACAGTTTTCTTTTTTAAAAAATTAATTGCATTTGTTTTAATCACTCTGCATATTTCTTCACTTCCTGTTTCTTCATTTTATTTTGGCTTTAGCATGGCACTATTCATTTGTTTTCATTTTATTGATTTTTTTTTTATGTTTATAACTTATGAAGGCTTTAAGTGTTATACCCTGCCCACATTTTTCTTTGTTAGTGGCTGATATAAAAATGCTGTAAAATAAATATCTGTATGCAAATTTGAATAGCTTCCACCTAAAAAAAGAAGTTATATTTCACTATTAAGAGTGGTATCAGTGAAAATCAGCTTTTATTTATTTAGTTGTATCCCGCCTCTCCATATGGATCGAGGTGGCGAACAACTTACAAATAGCATGTATTTCAATACATTTCTATACATGCCCCCAACAAGTTGGGTACTCATTTTACCGACCTGCGGAAGGATGGAAGGCTGAGTCAACCTTGGAGCCGGGCAGGATTGAACTCACAACCTTGTGGCTTGCAGTACTGGCATTTAAGCACTGCGCCACCAGGGCTCCCTTTAACCATCTATATTATATCTGTTATTTATGTGTTCCACTTGTATCCTGCCCCTCCAGCAAACTCAAGGTAACATACATGACTCCTTTCTTCCCTTCATAACAACCCTATGATGTACTATGTAACAGGGCCGTGGTCACCCAGTGAGTTTCATGGCCAAGTGGGGACTTTAAACTAGATCTTCCAAGTCCTAGTTCAACACTCTAACCCAAGTTTTCTCAGCTAAGGTTTTGTGAGAAAAAAATCAGTCTATTTTTCTTAGCTGTAGATATAACTATTTTCTTGCAGGGATTCCCTAAGAGTTGAAAATTATTTCAAAGGTTCCTCCAGGGTTAAAAGGTAAAGATGAGTAAAGTGCAGCCTGCAGGAACATTTTTGTTACCTCCACAATTCATCCACGGTAATATTATCATTATCATCCTTGTCATCTTTATCTATACCCTGCTTTTCTCCTCGAAAGGACTCAAAGCAGCTTACAATAGTCTAAAAAGAAAACAAAATTAGAGGGAAAAACTGTTTTGTCCCCAAATGATAGGGATGGGAGGGGGGGCAGAGCAAATCAAATTGAGTGGCATGGCCTCCAAGTTTCCCTGGGGAAACAACAACACCATCTGGGGCCCATCTCTGTTCTTACCACTACACTACACTGCCTCTGAAAACACAGACAAGCCTACTCAAAAGCAGTCCCAACTCCCTTCAGTGAGGCTCCCTTCTGAGCAAATATGGATGGGATCACAGCAGTGTTTTTATTTTGAAAAAACTAGTATTGCAAATATAACATGAGAGCTAGGAAATCCTTCAGTTCAAACCTATGCTAAGAATTAGTTTCTCTGCCTGTTTAGTCTACTTTCCAGCAGTGTTGTAAATATTAAAGGCGCATAATTTGTGAAACACAAGCTTCCCCCACCCCCTCCCCTCCTGAAGAAAACTCGCCTGCCTTCTTTGAAATCGATAAACAGGAATCCCTTACCTTCGCCATCTTTACAAGAACAACAAACACAAGGCGCAAAAGGCGCCAAGAACAACAACCACCGAAACGCAGCCGTCATATTCCCTTCTCTGACCCTCCCTCCCTCTCTCCCTCCCTCCCTCACAGGAAGCCTGGCTGTTCCCGCCCTTTCTATTCCTCCCGGCAAACGGTGACTCAAATTGGGGCCATAAACTCTCAGTAAAACGCGGTCTTCTCCATCTAGATCTTTCTTCTTGTCTTGACAGCCTCTCCCTTCTCCCCCTTCCCTGAAAGTCCATCCGTTTCCCCTCGGAGCCGGCCCGCCTTCTCCAAACCGGGCTGCAAGCGCTTTAACTGATTTCGCGCCTTTTTGATATTGCCTGTTCTCTCTTCAAGACCATTTCCGCACCAGACTGTTATAGTGCTATCATTCCACTTTCAACCTCCTATGGAATCCTGGGGTTTGCAGTTTAGGGAGGGGCCAGCCTCCCTCCTTTCATAGGAGGGAGGCTATTATAGGCCCTGTAGTTCTGTAACTCTTTTTTCTTCAGGAGGGGAGGGGTGGGGGAAGCTTGTGTTTCACAAATTATGCTCCTTTAATATTTACAACACTCCTGGAAAGTAGGCTAAACAGGCAGAGAAACTAATTCTTAGCATAGCTTTGAACTGAAGGATTACCTAGCTGTCCTTAATGAGTACCCAGCTTGTTGGGGGCATGTATAGAAAATGTTTCGAAATACATGCTGTTTGTAAGTTGTTTGCCGCCTCCATCCATATGGAGAGGCGGGTAATAAATAAATAAATAAATAAAAACGGTGCAAGTGGAATAACAGCGCTATAACAGTCCAGTGCGGAAATGTCCTTCGTAGCTCGCTGTGTGCAATTAGGGAAAGGCACAATTAGTGAACGGCACAATTTCACTTTGCAGTTTGTTTGTTTTTCAAAAACAGAGAATCATACTAACTTTCCGCACTACAGTGTTAAAGTGCTGCTATTCCACTATCAACCTCCTATGGAATTCTGGGGTTTGTAGTTTAGGGAAGGGCATTTCAAATTCTCAGCCAAAGAGCTCTTTGGTCTCAGTAAACTACAAACCCCAGAATTCCACAGGGCGCTGAAAGTGGAATAGCAGCAGTTTAACACTGTAGTGCGGAAATGGCCATAGACTTGGAAGAGGTCCCATAGCCCATCGCACCCAACACCCCATGTGGAAAATCCAGCTAGAGCCTCCACAGCAGGTAGCTGTGCAACCTGTTCTTTGAAGGCATCCAGAGAAGGAAACCCCACCACACCTCTAGGCAGTTGGTTCCACTGCCAAAAAGCTTTTGCTTCCTTCTAATGTTCAATGCATCTCCAATGATCCATTGATATGCATTTAAGATGCCCTTCTGTAACTGAAAACTATTAGACCGGGGCACCAAAGAGCAAACCTGCCCAGTCCTCTCTGTAACAGCTTTTGAGATTTTCAAAGAGCCTCATGTCACTCCTCAGTCTTCAGGTTACAGGGTTGAACATTCCCAACCTTCCCTCATGTGTGTTGTTCCCCAGACCTCTCATCATCCTTGCTGCCTTTCTCTGAGCCCACTCCAATTTGTCTATATCCTTCAAATAACACACCCAGAACTGAACACAGTATTCCACAGGAGGCCCCTTGATTTGCAATCTACAGTTCTATTAATGCAGGCTAACATGTTATTTGCCTTCTTTGCTGCAGCATCACACCTCTGGGTCATTTTTAACTTATAATCAAGAATCCATGTGGGGTAGGGAGGACCTTTGAACTGTTTTAACAGGGTGCAGGGGGAGGCTCAACACTCTCAGGCTGGGTGTTTTCAAAGAAATGGCCCTGTTAGTTTGTTGGAGTATGAAAAGGAAAAAGAGGATGAGAGGACAAATGAATCCAAGCAGCACCTTTTAGGACTGATTTGTATTTCAGCATGAGCTTTCATAAACATCAATCCCCTTCCTCAGATGCCATGACAGGCTAATAGTAAAGTCACAAAATATATTAACCATATGTATCCAGTTGTGGAAGTGAGATAAAATGTAATCAGGTCTAGAAAGATGCAAATTGCCTTATGTCTTCTAAGGGCTGCATGAGGTGATACAGCTCTTTGTCCACTTGAAGAGGGAGGGCAAACTTCTTATCCCATCCATTATCATTCACAGAATCATAGAGTTGGAGGGGGTCACAACGGCCACTGAGTCCAATCCCCTGCCATGCAGGCACAAACACTCAAAGCACACCCAACAAATGGCCATCTAGCCTCTGCTTAAAAACCTCCAAAGAAAGTGAGCCCATTACACTCCAGGGCAGCAGATTCCACTGTCAAATGGCTCTGATTGTTAGGAAGTTCTTTATAATGCTTAAGTGAAATCTCTTTTCCTGTAGTTTGAATCCATTGCTCCATGTCCTAGTTTCTGTAGCAGCAGAAAACAAGCTTGCTCCATCTTCAACATGACATCCCTTCAAATATTTAAACATGGCTATCATGTCTCTGTTTAAGCTTCTTTTTGTCAGTCTAAACCCAGCTCCCTAAGCCTCTCTTCATAGGGCATGGCTTCCAGACCCTTTATATCCTTAAACACGAAGACTATTGTATAAGGAGAACATGGACTCAAAAACGCCTTCCACATATTCAGTACACTTTACTCCAAACTAAATGTGTACAGGATAGATTGTAGACAGCCTTTGTTATTCATGGAATCAATAATAGCTGTCTTAATATATACAGTTAGCCTTCACAGATCTGATTACATGTAAGTTTCTCAACTCTGGCCCCCTCACACACCTAAGGGGATTCTTTTCTGGGGAAACCTTACCACCAGGGTGCTCTGATCAGGCCACACAGCCCTTCAAAAAACTCACTTCTGGTCCTCCTTTTCCACCACCTGATTCCTGGACACCTAAGGAGGGCTCCCAGCCTGATTTCTCAACACCACAAATCCTCTCCCCATGACTCCACACACACCAAAAGAGATGGGTGAGAGAGAAATATAGGGCCATCATCCCAACCCATCCCCCTTCTCTCTCCTTTCCCTGACCTGGATTGGACCCTGAGTCTCTATTCTCCCCACCATGCCTCAGAACCTCTCCCTCACCACACACACACTTTGATATTTGTGGTTTTCCTGCATTTGCAGGGGTCCTGAGCCCCCTACCCTAGTGACTGTGGAGGGCTGATTGTAGTACCCTTCTGACTAATCTTTCCTGAGCACAATCAAGTGCTTAGGAGTATCTATGGTTCGATTTTTCCAAGCAAGAGTGTGAATTGCGCTGCCCTTCAGTAGTTGTTGGACTGCTACTCCCAGCAGACCTAGGCAGCAAAGCCAATGGTGCAGAATGCTGGGAGTTGTCATTCAACAAAAACAAGGAGCACTGCATGACTCCCACCCCAGATGTAACAAAGGAGTGGCAATATTAAAGCCATATAATCTGCCTGTTGTCTTGAGATGGTGTCAGGGAAGGCTCTGCAGAGTATCCGGGCCATATTCCTTTTTGGTTGGCCTAACAAAACTATTACCATAATCTGGCCTATGGAATTTGTCTTATGCTCTAAGGGCTACACCTGCAGCTGCTGCAACTGCATTTTCAGTCCGCTCTAATGGGGACTAGCAACTGGATTTAGGCCTACAAACCAGCTCTGCCACATGAAATCCCAGTTCTGCTCTGACATACTTAAGAAACATAGAAGGGCTTAGCAATAGCAGGCATGTCTGTTACCTAATCCGAGCAGTTAGTATTGTAAAGTAGACACTTAGGTGAGGACTCCCAGCAGAGATCAATACTTTTAAATGTCTCCTCAAACCACTATATAGGTGTATATCACCAGGCCAGCTAGAGCTGCCACAATCTAAAAGTGCACCCCATATACTGCCTGATGGTCATTATTACCTCATTATAAGACAGACTTAGAACCAAAAAAGTGGGTATAGGTCCCCCTCCTCACACCGTTCAACCTTAAGCATGTTTACTTAGAAGTATTCCCAGTTTGTTCAAAGGAACTTCCTACTATAAGTGTGCTTCAGGTGGTAGCTGTGCATCTCAAATTCTATGCTCCGCTTCTTCCAGTGACATTTGCTCTGCGCACTAGCCTGTTATAGCGCGATGATTGCACTTTCAACCTCCTCTGGAATCCTGGGCTTTGCAGTTTCGGGAAGGGCCTCCAAGGCTTTTAGATGTACTCAAAGACCCCTCCCTAAACTGCAAACCCCAGGATTCCAGAGGATGCTGAAAGTGCAATCATCGCGCTATAACAGGCTAGTGCGGAAATGGCCATAGTTCTGCTTAGGGTTATAGATCGGGCCAGGGACCTTCAGAGGCCCTTACCTCTCCAAGGCCATGACTTCAATAGGATTCCCTTCAAAGGAACCAGACACAAGTTTGGGGTGTTCTTTGTGAAGCGACGGACAGAAAGCACGCATAAAGAGAAGCCCTTTTTTACCTTTGAGGGGGGATCACAGCGTTCCTCTGCAACCCGCACAGGCGCTTTTTAAAGACAGGGAATAAAGCCGCGCGGCTGCCTGCGCACCAGTTCCCGGCACAGACGGAAAGCGAAAGCGCGCGAATTCTGCAAAGCGCGCCAAAGCAGTGCGTCGCTGACTGATTGGACGAGAGGCTGAATGGGGGGCGGGACTTACGGGCTTGGGAGAGCGAAGGTGCTTTCTGGGGGCCGGAGGAAAAGCCGTCCCACTTAAATCGGGCGCAATGATTGGTCCCGTTCGGGCAGCAGCGTTCTACAGTCTTTCAAACTTAGCTCATTCTTGGAAAGTCGCATGGACGCCAAAGTGGTTTGGGGGAAACGGCGGCGTGGACAGGATTTCAAACTGCCTAACAAAAGACTAAGGGAATGGGGAGGGGGCGGGAATCAGGGCAAGACGTTACTGTTGTAACGTGATTGCCAGGCTTCGAAGTAACGTGTCCCAAATAGCAACTTCCTGCATTCTAAGGCCATTTCCGCACTAGCCTGTTGTAGCGCGATGATTCCAGTTTCAACCTCCTCTGGAAACCTGGGGTTTGCAGTTTCGGGAGGGGCCGGCTGGCCCCTCCCGAAACTGCAAACCCCAGGTTTCCAGAGGAGGTTGGAAGTGGAATCATCGCGCTACAACAGGCTAGTGCGGAAATGGTCTTTAAAGCAATTTACTGGAACTGGCGCAGCTCCAGAGGCGGGGCTGTCTGGTAGGAGCTTGCAAAATAGCTGCTCCTTCAGTGAGGCAATGCAAAGATTCCCCCCATACAATGGTAGGTAACTTTCCCCGGGGGGGTGGGCAGTCTCGTGTGCCACCGCCTGTTTCCTGGGCGAGGTTTGACGGATGGAGCCAGCAGCTGAGTGTGGGGTTCCTTCTGCAAAGACTCGCCTTTCTTCTCTTGCCAGCCGCGAAGAGGGGCATTTTTTATTTTTTTTTTCCCCTGTTGAGAAGTTCTTTTGCTTCTCCCTGGACCTCTTACCTCCAGCAGGGTAAGTAAAATCTCTCTTCCAGCCACCCAGCAAGCCAGCCAGTAAGTCCATCTGTCTTCCTTTGGCATAACGAACTCACGGGGAAACTGACGGGAAACCAGTTCGTGATCTGTTGAAAAGAAGGTGTTGAGAGCAGTGACAGTCACATTGTCAGTTGCTTTCTTCCCAGGGTGCTGGTGGGACTCTGGTTTCTCAAGACTCCTTTAAAGGGTTCCCAAAAGCTGTCAGAATTGTCTCTTGTGGGGAAAAATTTAGCTCTGAGCAACTCCTTTATGCAAAGAGGACAGGGTAAGGATCTTTTAATAATAATAATAGTAATAATAATAATAATAATAATATTTATTTGTAAATTATTATCATTATTATTTATTTGTATCCCGCCTCTCCACATGGATCGAGGCGGTGAACAACATGAAATACATTCTACATTACAAATAGCATGTATTTCTATACCACTTATCAGCTAAGTGCTCTCTAAGCGGTTTACAATGTGCTTTTAGCTAATTGCCCCCAACAAGCTCATTTTACCCCAATTTTAAACCGAGTCAGGCCAAAAATCACACAAAGGGATACAATGAATAACTTTTATTGACTAACAATATGTTGTAATTAAGGTAATATACACCTACCTTCATTCAAGAATTAGATTTAAAAGAGTGAAAGTAAGGGATGATGCTAATCATACTGCACCTTCTGCTGACGTCCTCTGAATCTTTTCTGGGTGTGTCTGTGTGTTCTCTCTGTCTGTGTGTCTGTGTATTTCTGTCTCTTCTAGCCTTAAAACGTGGACTATTTGGAGGAAAAATTTTCTTTGAAAGCAAAATCCTTTCCCAGGGTAAACAAACAAGGCAGAAAACATCTCCACACCTGCGCATTTTTCTGATATCGGAAGATCATCTAAATAACAGGATCTTCCTCCGCTTTGAGGCTGTGGTGTGAACATCTGGAGATGGTTTGATAAGGTTTTTATTACTTCCAGTGCCCAACACTTTTAACTCCCTTCAAGTGGACCCCTCAAATGGTCACATACCATTTGTCCATCAGGGCAATATGACATGAGGTCTTTCTGTTGCTACGTGACTGGGGATACTGGCCTGGATTTTTTCCCTTTTTGATTATACGACCGTTTTTTAATTGCTTACGTGCACATCCAAGGGACCTCTCTGGTGGGCTAGATTAATTTTTATATCAAAGTTGTAACCCTGAGATAGGATTTGGCAGAACTGCTAACAAGGGAATTCATTGTTCAGGGGTATAGAGGTACCTGTGTGCCAGTGGGACAAAATGAATCTCTTTCCCACCCCTAGGACCTCCTCTGCATACAGTGGAATTTACTTCCAAGTAAACATGTATGAAAGCCAGCCTGCTGTAGTGTTTTGAGTGCTGGACCAGGACTCTGGAGACCAGGGTTTGAATTCCAGTCCGGCCATGCAGCAACTGCTGGGAGCTGCTCTCAACATCTGTTTCACTAAAGTGCTGCTTTTCATTGACAAACACCTTGCCTTGGGGCCAGGATATTGGAAAACTGGTTCCTCTCATATGAGCCTTTCTTATTAGTAAATCCTCAGTGCAGACCCTATTATATACGCCAGTGCTGTGCAAGGCTGGGGTGTGGGTACATGGGATAGATCTTTCTTTGTAGTTGTCACCCTGATTGTGGAACTCCCTGCCAAGGGAAGTTAAACTGATTCCATTCCTGACGAGATACCAGTGGGCAACGGCAATGGTTTTGTTCCACGTGGCCTTTGAGACCGTTCTGTATGTTTAAAATATTTGTTTAAATTGTTTTAAAGCTTTTTTTTATTTTTGACTTTTTCTTATATCATGCATTTATTTGATTTGCGACCTATTAGTTTTATGACTTGGAGAGGCCTTTTTTAAAACTAGAAGTAAATCAGAAGTGACTTCTGGTCACATCCTGGTTTTAAATAGCCCTAAAATGGCCCAGGGATTCTTCAAAACATGGTGAAGAAAGGACATTTAGAGGCATAATTTGTGGGGGGTTCTTTTGTGTATGCTGGGGGTATGGTGGGGGTGTAGCCCCCTAGCCTCCCACAGTTACCCACCGGAGCACATTGTCTATCTGTCATAGCCTTTGGGACAATAAATGATGGCCTAGGATGCAGGCAGGAGTATTTTGGAAGTTTTTAAACAGTGGCTGGATGGCTATCTGTTGGGAATACTTTGATGGTGTATGTCTGCATGGTCAAGGATGGCCCTTGTGGGCTCTTCCATTTCTGTGATTCTATGTTTCTATGAGAAGTGTCAAAATGGTTTTGAACAGCAACTCCCATCTGCCCTAGCCAGTGTAGCTAGTGGTGAGGAATGTTGGGAGCTGAAGTTCAACATCTGGAGGACCCCATTATCCCCCATCCCATCCTTAGGGCATCTTCCAGCAGCCTTTAGATGCTTTGGATTTGGATTTGCCGCTACCATTAAGCTAAGTGAGCTAATCAACTCAGGTGGCAGAGGCCGAGGGACAGCAGCAGCCACCTCTTATTTGTTTTTCCAGAACTCCTTGTCTGTTCCGCTCAGTTTTAGAGTAGACCTGTATATGTCACCATACTACCAGTCTTAAGCCCCCTAAACCAGCCTGCTGCTTTCCGTGTGGTTAAATCACCTTTTCTTTTCAGCACCCTTGAACTAAGACAGAACTTCCTATACTATCAGCTTCGGCACATAGAACAGGGGGATGCCATCTCGTCCATCTAAGAAAGCTAAATGTTCTGAGTTAGCCCTGTTTGGACTACAAGTCCTAGCATGCCCAGCCAGCATGGACACTAGTTAGTGGTATAGGAGTTGTCATGAAAAGCCTCTGAAGAACATGGGGATGGAGAAACCTGGCTGAGGGCCTGGCTGTTGCTTCAGCCTCTGTTTAGCTCCATCTTTCCCCCAATATCTTTAGGCAGCCTTAAAACCTATTTGAGGTGTAGCTGAAGGCTGAATTAACTCTGGAAGAAAGAAAGAGCAAAAGTTTAACTTTAGGAGTGCCAGTCCTTGTAAGGCTGCTTTCCTTCTTAGTGATATACTGAAGAGTTACATTGGCCCTTTCTTCTCACCTTAGGACATTTCCCCCCCAGACAGTATATGTAAAAACTGACACTGTTGATGGAGCAGTTGATGATGTAAAGTGCTCATTATTTACTTGAAGTACTCATTTCTAGACTTTAAAGGAACTGTGACGGAATCATTTACATAGGGGAGGAGGAGGGGGAGAAGATTACCTCACCAGATAATTTGTGTCACTTAAGAAAAGAAGTAAAACAAAACGAACAAGCAATTATTGTGACTGCCAAAAGGAAACAGTGAAAAGGCTCGTTTTATTATTGCAGTCCTTGGGGAGGGCAGCAAAGCTATTTTTAAAAGCACAGAATGTGACAGACCGTTGCTGAGGAGAACGATGCGGTCATAAGCCTTTTCCCTCCTTGGGAGTAGTTTCCGCTGAATTAAATCAGATTTACTTGCAAATAAGCAGAGCTATTGGTTTTCCCTGACGGGACTGCATGGGAGATACAGTGCTGTTGTGGGGGAATATAGTGAATTAAGGAATACTATGTGAAACTGCTGCCACTGCTGCTGTTATTGCAGTTATACCTTAGCCAATGAAGTAGATGTGTTTTCAGGAATTACTTCTTTAATGGAAAATTTGGTAATAGAGACAGAAATAACATGGAACGAACAGGAATGGGTTGCTGCACCAATGGGTTGCTGCGCCAAAGAGGAAGAACAGCTCATCTTTTAACAAGTTTCTTATCTAAAACTAACAACAGGCACACGTTTGATGAAACAACCAGATCAGGAAATAAAAACATTTTGACATTTCTGGAGACCGCTTGAAAGCTTCTTCCAAAATGTATTCAGAGCTTCTTCTTCTTTTTCTTTTATCACATTTTACTTTTCTTATGATTTCCTTTCTGGGTTTTTTTTTTTCCATGGTTTTTTTTTCTTTCTTTTAGCATGCTGGAGGTGGCTGGTGAGATAATCTTGTCACTTTTCCCTTTTCTCTTTTGTTATTCACATACGCTCAGCAAAGGATTCTAGGGGAAGCTGCTGTTTTACCTATTGTACACAGGCTCATACAGCTGCAGTAGGGTCAACTAGAGTAGAATCCCAGCCTTTGCCAGCTCATGTTTTATTGTATTTTTTTTAAAAAATTTAGACACACGTATTGTGTTTCTCAACTCTTCCTCCATCCTTTTTCCAGTGCTGATGCTGTTGAAAAACCTTCTAGGTAGACAAAGGATAAGGTGGAAGGGGCTGGCATAAAGACTGGGAGGCATAAAGGAGATTCTTTGGTAGAGGCTTTGCTAACAGAGGAATTTTCTATGAGCTGTTGGAAAACAATGCCTTAGCAGGCCTGCACTGTCCTTGTCTGGAAGGGCCTTTGTAATTTTTCCCACGACTTGTTCTTTGTTCAAAAGATGGGGCATATTGCTAAGTGGTATCTTTAATAAACTACTCAAACTTACCTATTCTGGCCGGCTCTAAAGGGATAAAGAAACTTCCCAGCACTAGGAATGAAACCATATTAATTAAATTGCTAACTATTTGCTACCCTTTCGTGATACACCCTTGTTCTGCTGCAGACATGCAGTGTTGCAGAATGGAGAATAAGGGCATGTACCACACACTCAAAACCCTCCTGGCTATAGGTAACTGCTTGCAGTGTTGTTTGGATCCTGGCCAATTTTAAAGATTTTATCTACAGTCCCATATTAATTTGTTAATGGGAGAGCTGTGAGGTTGTGGGATCATTGTGCTTTGGTGAAATTGTGTCTGTTATGTTTTTTTTATTTTTTTATTTAATTATTTATTTGTATCCCGCCTCTCCATATGGATCGAGGCGGTGAACAACTTACAAATAGCATGTATTTCGAAACATTTCTATACATGCCCCCAAAAAGCTAGGTACTCATTTTACCGACCTGCGAAAGGATGGAAGGCTGAGTCAACCTTGGAGCTGGGCAGTTTCGAGCTCACAACCTTGTGGCTTGCAGTACTGGCATTGCAGTACTGCGCCACCAGTGGCTTGCAGTACTGCGCCACCAGGGCTCCATGTTAAGGCTGATTGTTTCTGTGACCTGCAACAGGCTCTCTTGAGTGCTTGTCAAGGGTCTGTTGTTTCCTTACAGGTAGGCCCAGAGGAAATGAGTCAGAGACTTGGTTGGAGGAGGAGCTAGCCGCCATTAGCACCAATATAGTTGCAGCCCCAGTTCCTGGAGCTTGGCTAACAGGCATCAAGACCAACAGACGTTTTGCAAGGGGAGTTCTGTTTCAATGCATACTTAGGACTTCTGAACATGAATGTTGAGGGAGCTTCTGCGCTTACCTGCAACACTTGAAGTATGTTTGTGTTCTTGCTGGAGGATGTTATTTAGCTACACGTGCAGCAAGTATCAATTGGTTGCCCTGCTGGAGGAAAAGGTTCAGCAACTTGAGGCCCATGTATCCACTTTTCAGCATATTGGGAAACATGAGGATTTCTTGGATAGAGCGGACTGTCCTGGAGAAGAAACACATAGGGGATGTCTCTGAGAAGGTCCGTTCCCAAACACAGGAGGTAGACAATTGGAGGAATATGACACAGAGAAGGACCAGGGGCTCTTTCTGTTAGTTAGGAGTTATAGAATCGATTTGAAGCTCTCTCCCTTATCAGTGAGGATGAAGGACAAGAACTAGAGCAGCAGCATCCGTCCTCAGAGAACGTGCAGGAGACCTTGGAAGATTCAAGGATTGGCCCCTGCCTATCTCCAAAGGAGGCATGTGATAGTGGTAGCGGACTCTCTGCTGAGAAGAGGGGCAGTGAGCCTGGGAGGTTGTTTCCTGAAGTGTGTTGTCTCACTGGGACAAAGATTCATGAGCAACACAGTGGCTGACAAAACTGGTCAAGCCCACTGACTGTTATCCCTCCCCTTTGGTCCGTGTGAGAACCAATGACATTGTAAGGCACAACCTTCAAGAGATCATAAGGGATTACAAGGCTCTGGTTAGGAAGCTGAAATACCTTGATGCACAGGTCGTCATTTCTAAGTTATGGAGGGGGAAGGAAAAGTATTCTTGAGGACAGGCATTCACCAAATGCCACATATAATAGTCTGAATCTTATAGGGAGAATGAGTCAAACAGTACAGGAACCCAACAGTGGAAGGGGAAAAAACTTAAATAAGCAGCAGGGGGAGTGACCCATGCCTGTACACTAATGCACGGAGCATGAGAAATAAACAGGATGGACTTGAGCTAAAGTAAAATATAACAGGCTTCACTGAAACCTGATGGGATGAGTCTCATGACCGAAATGTAGCAACAGAGTGGTATAACCTATTTCAGGGAAACAGACCAACCAGGAAAGGAGGAGGAATAGCACTATATGTCATGAACATTTACACCTGTGAAAAGATCCATGATTTAAATCCTTGAAGCAAGGTTGAGAGCATCCGCGTAGCAATTAAGGGGAGAAGAATAACAGTGATGTGGCCCGTGGGCTGCATGCAGGCCCAATGTCAATTCTGAGGCCTCTGGAAGGTATGAAGCAATTTCACTATGCCTCCAAGCTGTATTAGGCTGAGGAGACACCTCCCTTAAATCAGGAAGTAAAAGACCTAAAAGAAGCCTTAGGTCATAGAATCATAGAGTTGGAAGAGTCCACAAGGGACATCCAGTCCAACCCCTTGCTATGCAGCAGGACACATCAAAGCATTCCCAACAGATGACCATCCAGCCTCTGCTTAAAAACCTCCAAAGAAGGAGACCCCACCACATTCTGAGGCAGCATATTTCACTGCTGGACAGCTCTGACGTTCAGGAAGTTCCTGAGGTTTAGGTGGAATCTCCTTTCTTGCAGCTTGAATCTATTGCTCCTTGTCCTAGTCTCTGGAGCAGCAGAAAAAAAGCCCACTTCCTCCTCGACATGACATCCCTTCAATGGCTATTATGTCCCCTCTTAATGTTCTCTTCTGCAGACTACATATACCCAGCTTCTTAAGCCGCTCCTCATAGGGCATGCTTCCAGACCCTTCACCATTTTGGTTGCCCTCCTCTGGACATGCTTCAGCCTGTTGATATCTTTCTTAAATTGAGGTGCCCAGAACTGGACACAGTATTCCAGATGAGGGCTAACCAAAGCAGAATATTGTGGTACCATTAGCTCTCTTGATCTAGACATCGTACTCCTGTTGATGCAACCGAGAATCGCATTGGCTTTCTTGGCTGCTGTATCACACTGCTGACTCATGTTCAGCTTGTGGTCTACCAAGAATCCTAGATTCCTTTCACATGTACTGTTGTCCAGCCAGGTATCTCCCGCCCTATATTTTTGTATTCCATTTTTTCTGCCTAGGTGTAGGTCCTTACATTTCTCTCTGTTGAAATTCATTTTGTTAGCTTTGGCCCAGCTCTCCAATCTGTCAAGGTTCTTTTGAATTTTGATCCTGTCCTCAGGCGTATTAGCAACTCCTTCCAATTTGGTGTCATCTGCAAATTTGATCAGCATGCCCTCTATTCCTTCATCCAAATCATTGATGAAGATGTTGAATAGCTCTGGGCTCAGGACAGAACCCTGCGGCACCCCACTAGTCACTTCTCTCCAGGTTGAAAAGCAGTCATTAGCGAGCACCCTTTGGGTTTGGTTGGTCAACTAATTACCAATCCACCTAACAGTAGCCTTATCTAGCCCACATTTTACTAGTTTCCTTGCAATAGTTTTGTCAAAGGCCTTACTGAATTCAAGATATGCTATGTCCATAGCATTCCCTTCATCTATCAAGCTTGTAACTCTATCATAAAAAGAGATAAGATTAGTTTGGCATGACTTATTTCTGAGAAATCTAGTTGACTTTTAGTGATTACAGCATTGCTTTCTAAGTAATTACAAACCAACTGTTTAATGATCTGCTCTAGGATCTTTCCTGGTATTGATGTCAGGCCGACCAGGTGATAATTATTTGGGTCCCCTTTTTTTCCCTTCTCGAAGATGAGGATGACATTTGCCCTCCTTCAGTCTGCTGGTGAAGGAGTTAAATTCAGGCAAGTACTGCTTGAGTAGAAAAATAAGTGAGTTGGACAGCAGATGTCCCTGCCTTATCTCAGTTCAAAAGTATGATTGGCCTTGCAACGCTATGCTTAGGTGCCTGCGAAGTAAAAGGGAGTCAAGCATACTCTTTTGCCTCATCTTTGTGTCATTTGGTGACTGAGGCCTTTGTTCCCTTGTTTTGGGGGTGGTATTAAGCTCCAAATGTAATGGCTGACGTAGACTAGAAATGTGATTGATCGCTGACGTTGTTGACCAAAGGTATAAGAACTAAGTGTTTTAATCAATCGGGACCGGCAGTTTTGGACTTTGTATATCCGCTGCTTGCCCTGCGCAGTAAATAAATGGTTTGGAAAATAAAGCTTTCTGTTTTAGAAGAACCTGAAGGTCTTCATCTTTTCCCCGCCACAACACTGGGACTTCTCCTGTTCTTCAAGAGTTCTCAAACATGATTGCAAGTGGTTCTGAAATGATTTCTGCCAGTTCTTTTAATATCCTTGGATGTAGTTCATCTAGCCCTGGAGATCTGAATTCATCTAGTTTAGCCAGGTATTCCTGTACTACTTCTCTACTTATCCTATGCTGCATTCCCACCCCCTCACTTGCTCCCCACCCCACAAATTGAATACTTTTATCCTTTTGGGAGAAAACTAGGCAAAGAAGGTATTGAGTAGTTCTACTTTCTCTCTTCCCCCTGTTAGTAATTGGTCACCTTCTCCACGCAGTGACCCTATCATTTCCTTGTTTTTCCTTTTGCTGTGGACATAGCTAAAAAAGCCCTTTTCATTATTTTTAATGGCTCTAGCAAGCCTGAGTTGATTCTGTGCTTTAGCTTTTCTGACCTTCTCCCTACATATCCTGGCTGTTTGCTTGAATTCTTCTTTGGTGGTTTCACCATTCTTCCATTTCCCGTACAGATTTCTTTTAACACTTAGCTCAGATGAGAGTTCTTTAGTCATCCATTTTGGTTTCTTTAGACACCTAAAGCCATTAATATGGTAAAATTAACTTCACAAACCCTAGAGTGCATGAAGACATTTGGATTTAAATACTTTTTAATTAAGAAAAAATCCTGCGAGAGACCTAAGCAGCCACCAAACCCTGCCAGTTCCCCACCCCAACCTTACATCATTTGGGCTTTTCCATGGTCATCTGCCCTATAGGTTGAGGGTTGGGGAGGACTAGTATCAGCAAAAAATTCATTCTTGTATTATCACCACTTTAGGAAGTACATATTTTTGCATGGAGTGAGAGAGACGTTAAATGCTTTATAAACCTTGATACCCTGCAAAATATATTAAATTTACTTTCTATTCTTATACAACTGTTCAGAATCCGTAAGGAACAGATTCTGGATTCAGACTGTGATTTGTGGCTGGTTAGTAAATCATGAATTGTTAATGAAAGCAGGCACATCAAGCCAGATTGCAGCAAATCATACTACAGCTTGTGATGTATGAACATAGTTGCAATGTATTCACTTGTTACATTACTAATTTTGTGAAAGTATGACCTAAAGCCATATGCTAGTTCCAGCTAGAGTAGACCAATGGCATCAATTTCTCAATCAGTTTCTCAATTATAATTAAAACTTCTTGTTAATTTTTTTAAAAAATATTTATTAAAATATTTATGCCCCACCCTCTATCTAGGGATCCCAAGGTAGCATAAATAAAACTGATCTCACAAATTTGAAGTGGTATAAATAATAAAAAAAATCATCCTAAAGGGCTGAAAAGCATATTCAACAGCTTAACAAGTTAAAAAAAACAGTGAAAAACTGGTTACAGTGGTTTAAAACAATTGAAAACTATTCATATGCATGAGTTTGTGTTAAATTAGGCTGCAAAAGCTTTAGTGGGGAAGAAACATGTTTTCACTTTGCACTGGAATGACAGCAACATTGGCGCCAATTGGGCCTCCAAGGGAAGGCCCAAATTAGGGTGCTGCACCACCTGTTCCATTTCCTCCTATAATATAATTCTCTGACTGATGGGACACAGATGAATAGACAGGAGGAGGCAACTGCCAAGTCTTGGGGTGAGGCTGCTCCCTGCATTGCTGAATTTTGTTACAATTTTTTGGGGGAAAAATGATCCTAGATCGCCAGCATGGGAATATTTTCACCCTATTTTGGTGCCTCCTGGGACTTATTAGGTCCAAGAGAGGACTTAATATTCTGACTTCCTGTTGACTTTTTGTTGCCAAAAAAAAAGGGGGGTCTCTCTGGGCCTAAAATGGCCCAATAGGGGCAAAAATGGGGTGAAATAATTCCCCTAGCAGCAATTTCAATTTTTTAAAAAAAGAAAATTAGAATGTGATACTAACAGAATGAACTTTGGGGTGACCTGTGGGCCATCGGCTACACTTTTGTCATCTCTGATTGAACAGGTCTATTTTACTTAGTTCTAAGAATGAGACTGAGGGTAACATATTTCAGAGAGCCAGCTTGGTGTAGTGGTTTGAGAGTTGAACTATGACCCTGGAGGCCAGGGTTCAGTTCCTACTTGGCTGTATAAACCCACCAGGTGACCTTGGGTGCATCACACACTCTCAGACACAGAAAACCCCATGATAAGTTTGCCTTAGGGTTTCCATAAGTCTGAAATGACTTGAAGGCACACAACAGCAACAAATGTATTTCTGTAAGTATAGAGGAGTTTCCATTGTGAAATGGAGTACCTTTATAAAATCTAGTAGCTGGATTCAAATTGCAAGAAAAGAGATTTCCACCTAAACATGAGGAGGAACTTCTTGACTCTAAGAGCTGTTCAACAGTGGAATGGGTTGCTTTGGAGGGTGGTGGAGTCTCCATCTTTGAAGCCTTCAAGCAGAGGTTGGATGGGCATCTTTCAAGTGTGTACTTGTGTATTGCTGCATGATGGGTGGTTCAACTAGATGGCCTGTGTGACCATTTCCAGTTCTATGATTCTCTGACAGAACCACCCACAAGGATCTCTTATTATCCTCACCCCCACACACACGCCAGTGATGATATCCTGACTTTTTGATGTTCTTTTTTTTATTATTCCAGATAAGCCACAGAAAGGAGCTCTACATACGACTGGAACTGACTTTGACGCATACATTCTTCAGTAGCGAGAACATTCTGGTAAACTCTGAAGAGAAGAAAAATGGAATCCACAACAGCTTCTGGAATAAATCTGTGTCAGTATCAGGATAAGCATCCCCATCTGCGTCCACATGATAAATGTATCGACCAAGGTAATGGCTGTTCCTAGCAGGCAGGAGAGGTACAAGTAGTTCAGAGGCACCAACTGCCAAAAGTTTGTGCAGCTGATGTCTCTTTCTGCTAGTGTTCAGGACTATTCCAAGTCCTGAGGTTTGTGTTCTGAAACCCAAGACCTAGGGGCAGCCCCTGATGATGTCATTAAGCATTATACAGTCATCCTTCCACATTCACAGGTTTAATTTCCATGGGTTTGATTATTTGCAGGTTTTTCTAATCCCTACTCCCAAACTTCAAATGCTTCTCTTCTGGGAGAACCTCCCCTCTTGGCAGGTCTGATCAGGCCACGCAACACTTTAAAAACCCATCTCTGGTCCTCCTCCTCCTCCTCCTCCACTGTCTGGACATCTAAGGCTAGATCACAGTTCTATTTCTAAACACCACAAGCCCTCTCCTGGTGCCCCTGCTGCACCCAAGGAAGGAAATAGGAGAGATAAGAAGTATAAGACCACTATGTTGACTCCCTTCTTCCCTGGCTGTCCACCATGCCTCAGTGTCCTTCCCACATTTTGATATTTGAGGATTTTTTACTTTTGTGGGGGTTCTGCACCCCAAACTCCAGCAAATGTAAAGGGCCAACTGTATATTAAGTACCCACCACAGTTGCTTATGCAGTCCTCCCTCCACATTCGTGGGTTCGACCTTTGCAAATTTAATTATTCGTGAGGTGCCTGTGCCTCCCCCCTCCATTTTCCTCCTCCCATTCTCTTGTGTTTTGCCACAGTGGAAAAAGAAGGGAAGTATGCCCAGGCAAAAGGCAAGGAATGGCCAAGCAGCAGGCGAGGGCGGGAAGGAAGGTAGCATTCTGCTTTTTTCTACCCTCTGGAGCTCCCTCATCGCATTCCCTTGCCTCTGGCCCCAGTGCTGAGAACTCCTGCTAAGGCAAAAGATAAGGGAGTTGTGGGGGAGGCAGTGTGCTCCTTTCTTCTCCCCTCCAGAGCTCCTCTGTCCAGGTCCCTTGCCTCTGGACCTGACACAGAGAAGGAAAGCTAGTGTTCCAGTGCAAAAAGATAAGGGAATGGGAGGAGGATCATGGGGGAAGTTATTTGTGGTTTTTTCCACTTTCTGCACACCGAACCCTCGCAAATGTGGAGGGGTCACTATAGTCTGTAATTCAAATACACACATACACCCACCCACAGAGTGGTGGGACAGAGGACATATTTTCCTATTCGGAAATCTTGGAAGTCTTAGCTAAAGGAGCTGTTTCCAAATCAAGGAGAAATGGAAATTGGGGTTTCCAAATCAAGGGGCAATGGTGGGATTATACCTTCTCATTTATTTAGGGAGATATTCCTAAATGATTCAAGCCACCAGAAAGAAGATGCCACATGAACCTCAAGAAGAACTTCTATCCGGCAGTGGAATATGCTGCCTCAGAGTGTGACGGAGTCTCCTTCTTTGGAGGTTTTTAAGCAGAGGCTGGATGGCCACCCATAGAGAATGCTTTGATGTGCATTCCTGCATGGCAGGGGGTTGGACTGGATGGACCCTGTGGTCTCTTCCAGCTCTATGATTCTATGAGATAGGATCATATAATCTATTGTACTTGCTTTTTACCCAGAAGATGGATGCAGAGCAGAAGGTTCTGGCACCATAACAACTGGGAAAGTAAGGGGAAATCTAGCCAAATAAACATATAAGAGAGTTGTAACAAAGAAATCAATTGAGCATTGCAAATTGTAGTAAGCTGTTGCTCCGTTACCTGAGCTGGAGGTTTACACATGGGCCTTTTCACTTGCCCAGTGCTGAGGCCACCAAACTGTAGAATTTGTATCCTCACCTTCCATCTAGAGATAACCTATGAAAACTAGACAATGAGGGCAAGGCCTTGAGAAGCAGCAACTCCAACTCCTGCTGATCCCGCATGTTCTCTAAGATGGCCAGCATCTCCGTTTCAATGCCTGATCGGTACTTTGTAGCCCAGTGATGTGTTTCATTACAGAAGCATAAGGAAATCTGACACTTTCGTTTCCATTCAGTTCCTCATAATCCCACTAGGATTCTCATCACATCCCAGTTCTACCTAGGTTGCAAGATTTAGTTTTTTCCTTCTGGCATGGAAATTCCTGAGTATTGATACACACTTCTCCTAATGTACCATTTATTGTATGTATGTCCCCTAGTAGGCTAATTTTATGCCCCTTTCCCCTTAACTAAAGCACATTTGTGCCCTTTTTTTTCAAATATATGCATTTTTTTGTCATGTATGTGTCTTAAATGTACAAATGATTTGTGTATATTTTTATGTCCCATAAGTTGGACAGAAGTGGATTAGCTTGTGCTCTCTACCAATTTGTGCTTCCCACCAACTATCTGGTACTATGCCATTAGGTTTTTTTTTTTATATACTCAGATACATGGACCGTGGCATGGTGGGCTCAAGTCTATCCTTCCCCAAGGGCTAGGCTGGTTGTGTGTGTGTGGGGGGGGGGGTGAGGAACAGAGCTTCCCTAAAATGATTGGGAAAAATTGAACCATTGAGGCTCCTGTACCAAATGATTAAGCATTAAGAAATATTAAGACAGATCTTGTGATTGAGCCCTCCCATGAATAATAAAGGCTGTCTGAAACCTATCAAATGTGCATTTACCTGGGATTAAGCTACACTGAACGCATGGAGAGCACAAGATCTTATTTAAGGCTGTTTTAATTATTAGGGATGGGAAAATGGTCTCAACATCGGTAGACTGGTTGTTATTAGTGCTATTTACTTGTAGGTGGGTGACAAATTAAATAACAGTATTAATAACGACTTGCTTACCAGTGTTGAGCCCCCACCTCATCTCTAAACAGTTCCAGGGTTCTTGTTTGAACAGCAGTGATTTATTACCATGATTATGATGGTTGTATCTGCACCAAGCCACCTGTTTTCCTTGCCCTTCCTTTTCGGAGGGCAAAGTTGGAGGAGAACATTGCAGTGGTGGACAGTGCCCTATAATCCGAGCATGTTCATAGAATCTCTGACCAAAACCTCTGCATCCACAGCTGAGTAACAACATAATTTTGAACTTAAATCCAATTGTCAGCCTAAATCCAATTGTTCGGTCTCAAGTCCAGCAGATCCACTAAATCCTCAAGAGGTGCAGGAATGTTAACATACCAAATTCCATTGGTTCAAAAGGTCTTCTGTAGATGGTATTAGCCATTGGTTTCAGGCCTAAAGAGTTTACAGATTTTCAACAAACATGTTTTTTTCCAAGCACTGCCACAGATAGGGCAGGCTAACTTGCTGAAATTCCCTCTTCTTGCACACTGTCACATGCTACAATGAGGCAGTCTGGTGGGTGGGCAAAGCATTTTTCACATGAGCACCAAATCCCTCCCAGATGCAAGCTTTAGAAGATGTGACTGCCATTTTTTGTTTGCAGGGTAGATGGTGCATATTTGCTCATAATATGTCCCCCTCCTGTCCATGCTTATTCTAGCTACTGCTTTTTGAATTTTCCCTGTCTCCATCTTCACATCTGTTAGGCCTTGCTGGGGAGAAAGGCTGGAAAGAATGAAGGGAGTCTGCCAGTTAATGAATTACTTTATTCTATCTTTTTGCCAGAAATGGGACTCAGTGCAACTAAAATAAATAAAAGGTAAAACCACAAATAGCTAATCTCTCTTGAGAAAGACATTAAAATGATGTTTTATGGTTTAAATTCTGTAGGCAGTTTAATATCATTTTAATCTTTTTTCTTGTACTCATTTAGCTATTTGTGGTTTTGTTTGTATTTTTTAGTACAAGTTGAGTCTCCCTTATCCAGAAATCCCAAAACTTCTAAAATCTTTAACTTTTTGTCTTCAGCCACCTACTTCTGCCCTCAAGGCAGCAACTACTGCCTCCTCCATGTTCATTTCTCAGCTCCTCAGTCTATCTTGCTTTTTGCTGCCAGTTGCTGGGTTCCACCTTTAAGGCAGTGGTTGTGGTGAACCTGCTTGTTCATCTCTTAGATCTGAGGAGTGCTGCAGCTGCATCCTCAAAGGCAGAAGCAGGCTGCTGGTGGCACAAAATGAGAAACTGAGGATCTGAGAGGTGGACAAGCAGGAGTGCTGCAACCTCTACTTCGAAGGTGGAACGGGCTGCTGGTGGCAAAAAGAGAGAAACTGAGGATCTGTGAAATGGCAGGAAGCATTTCTGAGCACCACACTTGGATTCCCGCCATTTCACACGTCCTCAGTCTTTCTCCAGCTTTGTGTCTCGTAACAACAACAGTAGCCAAACCAACGAAACCTGAGGTTATTTTTTTTTAAAAAAAAATACTGTATTCCAAAATCCAAAAAAAAAATAAATCTGAAATACAGAACACTTCTGATCCCAAGGATTTTGGATAAGGGAGGCTCAATGTGTACCACACTAAAACAGAAAACTACTTTTATTGAACAGACAGTTCCAAAATATGTGCTGGAATAGGAAGGTCTTCACCTGATTTCAGAAGGGCCTCAAGGAGGGAGCCCGCTTAGCTTTACTGGGAAAGAAGTTCTAGAGCTTAGGAGCAGCCATAGTGAAGGCCCTCTCCCTTAGAGTATAGGCAGGTTTATATGAAAGATACAATCCTTTTCTGTGATATGTCCAGTTTTTGACGGTCTTTTGGTGACAGCAGCAGCAGAAACTGTGATTTCTCAGATAATCTTTTTCAGGGGAATTACTGAGATATATCTGAAAAAGTAGATTGAAATCTATGAAAGCTGATGCTGAAATAAATTAGTTGCTGAAGTGCTGCTAGATTTCTCCCCCACCCAAAAAATTCTAGTATTCTGCTACCTACAGGTATTTTTCATTCTCTCCCCAGTTCTCTTATTGAGAAATTGAAGCCATCTTTCCACAGCCTTGTGTCTTGCAAATGTTTTGAATGACAACTCCTATAAAAACAGGTCCTTAGCCATGCTGTTCGGGGCTGATGAGAATTATAGCCCAGGACATCTAGAGGGCACCTGGTTGGGGCAAGTTAAATATCAGGCCAGTTCATGTTATTACGGAGGGTTGTTTTCTGTTGTTGTTCCAAGATCTTTTGCTGCCTAAAGTAGGTGACCAAATGCTGCCCCATCTGTCAACACTTTAACAAGTCTCATTGTACCATTCCGGCACCAGTTCCTGGCCTCCTCTATTTCCCTAAATTCTGCCAAAACTGAATATTTTATTTATTATATTTATCTCTTGCTTTCCGTGAGGTCAAGACAGCATACATGGTTCTCTTTCCCACTTAATCTTTTTAACAACTTTATGAGATGGGCCAGGCTATGAGAAGGCAACTGGCCCAAGTCACCCCAATATAGTTATAGTTTATAGAGAACTAGCGCCACACTGGTTTATAGAGCCAGCATGGTCTAGTGCAGGACTTTCCAAATGGTGTGCAGTGACACGTTAGTGTGTCGCCTGAAGTGTGTAGGTTTGTCGCCTACAATCTTGGAAATGTATGTTATTATTTATAAATCATATATTTTTAGAAATATATGAAAGGTTTTCATGAGATATGTTGTGTCCTCATACATTTTGTTATTACAATTTATGTCTCTGTCTGTATATCTTGTAAGGGGTTAGTTTAACCTCCGGTTTGCTACTGAAATTGCTGTGTCACAAAATGATGCAGGTCTAAAAAGGTGTGTCACCAACATGAAACGTTTGGAAAGTTCTGGTCTAGTGGCTTGAGTGTTTGACTACAACTCTGGAGATTAGGGTTCAGTTTCCTGCTCAGCTGTGGAAACAAACTGGGTGGTCTTGGGAACATCACACACTCTATGTCCCAGAAAACCCTGCAATAGGGTCACCATAAGTCAGAAACAACTTGAAGACACACAACAACAAGAAGTACCACCATACCTCATAAAATACACAGAACCTCATCTCATCCTGGAAACCAAACAGAATTTGTCCTGATTGGATAAGAGACCATGCAATAGCAAGTATCTCCAGATAGGGCTAGGAAAGACTGTAATGGGAAACCTTGGAAAGTCACTGCCTGTTAGTGTTGACAACATAGGGATGCGTGGTCCAATGGGTTGACTTGCAATAAAGTAGCCTCCTATGTTCTGATAATCTCTCAAGTTTCAGTCCAGCCTCCTAACCACCAACTATAGCTTCTTCACCTTGCTGCTTGATAGACCTTTTATTAGAATTTGGCAGTTGATGAAAATGTTACAAGCAATGACTTCTCCTAGGCTTTCAGTGGAATAGGGTCATGAAGACTCATGCATTTGTCTTCTTTTTCTTTAATGTTCTAGTTAACCCTGCAAATTGGAGATGTTCAAGAAACATAAAGATATTAATTTCTGTACTCATCTTTGCTTCTGTGAGCGCTGTCATTACTGCCATTGTCCTTGGAGTTGGTAAGTAATCCAATCTTTGATGTTTCCCTCTTAAAATAACAACAGATTAGAGAATAAGATGTGCAGATTGGTGTCCTTTTCTTCTTTTCATGAAAATGGGGAGGGGGGAATAGAAGCAGAGGGGTAACAAAAACAGGGAGCATGTTGACCAGCTACCTACAGGCAGAGAATGACCTTGGGAGGACATTTCCAGGGCAGCATCCATAGGATGTCCCCCTTTTCCTGCAAATTATTTGGTATCAGTGCACCCTGCCCCATTGATTTGAGAATAGGCACTGCAGACTTGATATATTTCCCTGCTTTGTACTAGGAGGGCTGCTCCCTTCTTCCTTATCTACTCTTTCAAGAACTCAAACAGAACATAAGAAGAACCATGTATGATAAAACCAGAAGCATATCTGGTCCAACATTCCATTCAGATAGAAGCTAATTGGTTGGTTATGAGAAGGCCACAAATGGCAACCTCCTATTTATTCTACCTGCTAATTGACATTTAGAGAGCATACCACATCTAGTATTAGATGCTGAGAGATTATTTATCCATCATGACTAGCAGCAACTAATCTTCTTCTTTTTGACTGTGTACCTGAACTGTACAGTTATAGTGGTTTGATACCACTTTGTAGTGCAGTGGGGTAAACTGCCATGACTCCAACCAACAAGATCCTGATGTTTGTAGTGTGTTACTTAGAATTCTGCACTCGGGAGAGTCTGGCCCATTCTCCTGAATTGTGGCACTTGAGCTCTTTAGTAGAGATCTGTAGGTAACTCACCAACCCATGCATCCCAGGATACTATAGAAAGAAGCCATTCCCAGTTAACATGGTGTCAAACCACTATAACTGCACAATGTGGATATGCTCTCGATAATATAGCAGTGATTTATGTTGATGATTAGTACTACTGTTGTTTAAAATGTTGATTTGGTGCCCATCTTGCAGTGGCTTAAAATTATACATTTTCTGATGATAAAAAACCCAAATCAGCTGAAACACTATGAAAATATTTAAAATATTAGTATGTTAAGAGCCAGCAACAAGGCTTAAAACAGTAAAAACAATGAAAGAAACAAACATCAAGGATGGGATGCTTACTGGAGGAGGAAGGTCTCAGCCTGGCATCTAATGCTACCAATAAAGACACAAAGCAGATCTCTTTTGGAATGTTTTTTCCACTGATACCAGTGGACACTTGAGAAATTTATTTCTTTGGTAGCCACATGCTGTTCCAGACAGTTGGGTGGATGGGTGGTAGCATGCAAAGGGCAACCTCTGAAGTGGCTCTTAATAACAGGGACAAGTGGTTTTACTGCATGCAAACCAAAAAACTTTGTTCTTCATTTGACTCCTCTTGTGTAGAGGTTGGTGCAAAGAAAATTGTTTCCAAATTAGATTGCTTATAGAGGCAGCCCATAGCCATTCTACAACTGCAGTCATGAGGAGTGTCTCAATATGCTCATTAAAGCTTCTTCATGCAGTCCCATACATGGGAGAAAATGGGGGACAAAGACGATAAAACAGAACACCACAACAATACGTGGAATGAAATCCCCAGCACCTCATCAGTTGCTACCCATCTCAGCACTTTAAACACAATTCAGTGACTTAAGATGGTGAGTCAAAGAGGAAGACCTTCAACTATTTACAAAAATGGGTGAGATCCACCTCCAGCCAGAGGTCCAAAGGAAGACTGTTCCACAAATGCAGAGCCAGATCTCAAAAGGCTTGCAGCCTTGAGAGAGTTGTACCTGTTGGTGGAACGGACAATAATCCTTTGCCTGTAGATCTCAAATTCCTGGATGGAATGAACCAAACAAGCCAAGCTGCAAAGTGCTGAGGGAGGTTAGAACACAAAGCTTTAAATACCAGGACCAAAAGTCTGAAACAGGCCCTGGCCTGAAGTGGTAGCCAGTGAAGGGATCTAATCATGTCAATTCTCAACTCAAGAGGCTAGCAATAACATTTAAAGCCCTAAACGGTTTGGGGTCTCAGTGCTTGAAGGAGCACGTTTCCCTATATGTATGCCTGCCTGAGAATTGAGATCTGTTAGAGGGGCCCTCCTGCATGTCCCATCAGAAGGGGAGATACATTGTGGAAAGACTTAGAAGAGGGACTTTTCTGTGGTGGCTCCCCAGTTGTGGAATTCCCTCACTCTGGAGGTCTGATTGGCACTAATACTAGAACTACTTTGGCTCTAAGTTAAAACCTGGCTTTTTATTAAAGCCTTCAGGCCAAACTAATTTCATCAAGGCTATATATGTTTTATGGTTCTGTTACTCAGGATTGTTTAAACCAGTTTTAAATTGTTTTTAAAGTGAGAAAATATATATTTTGATCTTTTAAATCTTTGTATTAATTTATTATTTTAAGATGGTTTTATTGTAAGCCACCCTGAGATCTTCAGTTATAAAGAGCAGGATGTAAATATTTTACTTACTAAATAAATAAATAAATAATTCTCAGACAGAGAAATCTACTGCCTCCTCAAACTACAAGTCCCAGGATTCCCTCAGATGCAGTCATGGGCAGTTACAGCAGAATCATAGCATGATAACTGTGTGGTGTGAATGGGCCCCTGCAGACCCACATTTACCTGTCCCTGACTTTAACCAACAGATTGTAGAAGGAAAAAAAATACCCCACGTTCTATGATGGCAGTTCCGTGTTTTTATAGGTTTCTCTCAACTTAGTTGCCCTGTGCTGTGAGCTACCTGCATCACACTTGTTTTGCATGTTTCTTCAAAGAGGAGGATTTGATAGGGTAGTAATTCTCATCTTTTTTCTCAGAACTGTCAAAAAAATGTCCCAGACAGAGCTGTGATCACAACAATCCACCTTGCCCACATCTTTGGTTTTGGTATGATGGAACATGCTACTATTTTTCAAAAGAAGAACATAACTGGACCTTCAGCAGGGACTTTTGCTCTTCATATGGTGCTTCTTTGATTACGATCACAAATAAAGACAAGGTAAGAGTTATAATTACTCTATTTGTCATCAACCAGCATTCCTTTTGCATAATAAGATGTTTCTTATCTGTTGGTATCATGCTTAGCAATTAGTCAGCCTGTGAAGGTTAAAAGACATGCCTTGGGTTGCATGTAACATGAGACAATAATCATAAACTTAATAACCTGCCTGCCAAACTTCATTTAGCACAAAATAGAATTTCGGGCCAAATATAAAGCGAGTTACTGTTTATCTGCTTGATTTACTGGGCTGAAGGTATTTTAAAGCAGAGCCTAGAAGAGTTACATTTTCATATTCTGCAATATTTCACAGATATACACTGGGACATCAGGGAATGATCAAGATAGTAAAATATCTTGATGAGGAAGAAAACATAAGCTAGGAGAGTTTGCTTTTGCCTGAGTCTTCAGGGAAGGACAAGATCTCACTCCTTTCATCTCATCTCCCCCTTGCTGAGTTAATTGAGTGCACTGTACTTTTGCACTGTGTTTTTGTAATTTTTTTTAAAAAATTATTGTAAAAAAAATACATAATGTGACAAAACATAAAAGTGAAGGGAAAAGGGAAAAATGCTTATGTTTTTATTTCTCTCCAAATTTTTTACACATAGTATTACTAATACAATGTATTATAAAACATACTGATTATTTATTTTGATTATATGTATCTGAATCTTATTCTCATTATACCAGTTGTTATTAATTATACCCATAATTAACATTTCAAAATATACTGTTAGTAATTTCATTCTTATTTCTATCCTTTTCGAAATATAATATTCATAATTTCATTCTTCTTTCCTAAACCATAATGATCCTAACCTAATTACTTTTATTACCCTACATACCAATACTCTCTCTCTCTCTCTCTCTCTATACATATATATATATTCCCACCTATTTTACCCTAAATTAAACCTATCATTATTACTAAATGTACTCCATCCTCAGAGCCTATTATACCTCAAATTATTCCACCTTCCAGAATTGTAACTCTTTTTGTGGAAGTGTAACACCTTCCTCTTTTACTAACACCTTTTCCATGGATATCTTCCATGTTGCATCAAAATCGCTGCCTTTCATTATTCCTTTTTTGACCTTAATTCCACGTGTTAACTTATCATTAAAACACATTTCTTATGCTTTTGCACTCTGAACTCAATTTGCAGCAGCTGAAATAAGCTGAGGGCAAGGGGCAAAAGTGGGAGGAGGACAGAGAAAGTATCTAAAAAAGTGGAACAGAGGATAGATGGGCCTGTCCCTGCTGTGCTGTTTTAGACTTCAGCTCCCAGAGCTCTTCAGCAGCTCTCTAACATCTCTTCTGGTCTTCAAAGGATTTTGTGGTGCGCATGACAGGCAAAGATTCCTACTGGATTAGCCTCAGGAGAGATGCAAGTCACAACTGGAAATGGGAAAATGGAGAAAATTCAACGTGAGTCCTCTTCTTTCCTTTTTGTCTTTGATGATGAGTCCAGTGCCATCTGTGGCCAGGCTTGCAGTTTATTGGTATCAGTGATATAAGTGCAGCCAGGGCCTTTAGTGTTGAAGCACTAGGACTTTTCCATTAGGTGGAAAGATGGCATCATCTGTCACCGTTACCACTCAGTGTCCTCTCTGAGCTTATCTGCAGTCCACACAGTACATGTGTATGAGGGGATGGATGTTTCCCAGCAATGGTGCATTGCTGTGAAGAATATACTCCTGTGAAATTATTATCTAATGTATAAAAGCCAAAGTTTGTCTGTTTGTCCATGTCAGGTAGAGAAGGTCTCATATGATTGGCTGTGTCAGGCGAGAAGACCTTATATGATTGGCTGCCTGAGAACATTCTATAGAATCTTGGGGTTTGCAGTTTAGGGAGGGGCCTTTATTATTCTCAGCCAGAGAGCTCCTGGCCAGTTGCTATGGAAACAAGGCCTAGCAGCAAGGAGGAGGCCAGTGTATTTCCCTCAGGAACCCAATCTCTGTATATTAAGAACAACTCTGAATGCAGATTGGATTGAGGAATATGGGGAAAAGTTACAGGTACCGGACAAGACAGTTTGGGGAATTATGGACACAAGATCTCAAATCTGTGTATTTCAGCCACATCTAATTCCTAAGGTAAGGTAATTCCTAAGGTATTTATAACAACTATTAGCTATGAGAAAATAAAGTCCCAGACAAGGCTGGGTATGTATGCTAGTTTAAACATAAATGTATTATTTAAATGTGGCTACCATGTCACCTCTTAACCTTCTCTGGGCTAAACATATCCAGCTCCCTAAGCCTCTCCTCATAGGGCATGGTCTCCAGACCTTCTACCATTTTGATCACTTTCCTCTGGGCACGTTCCAGCTTATCAATACCCTTCCTGAACTGTGTTGCCCAGAACTGGACACAGTATTCCAAGTGAAGGGATGCCATGTAGAGGAAGGAGAGCGCTTGTTTTCTGCTGCTCCAGAGACCAGGACAAGGAGCAATGGATTCAAGCTGCAGGAAAGGAGATTCTACCTGAACCTCAGGAAGAACTTCCTGACAGTCAGGGCTGTCCAGCAGTGGAATATGCTGCCTCGGAGTGTAGTGGAGTCTCCTTCCTTGGAGGTTTTTAAGCAGAGGCTTGATGGCCATCTGTCAGGATTGCTTTGAGGGTGTTCCTGCATGGCAGGGGGTTGGACTGGATGGCCCTTGTGGTCTCTTCCAACTCTACATTTCTATGATTCTATGATTCTATAAGTCTGACCAAAGCAGAATACATTGGTAGTACCACTTCCCTTGACCTAAATATATTCCTATTCCTATTGATGCAGCCCAGAATCACATTGGCTTTTTTAGCCGCTATATCACACTACTGATGCATGATCAGCTTGTTGTCTACTAAGACTCCTAGATCCTTTTCAAATGTACTCTGGTCAAGTTAGGTATCTGTGAAGAAGAAATACAAATCAATTCAAACCTAGTCAATGTCACTGGGGCTCCAAAGTATCTATTTGTTGTTGTGTCCCTGTTTGCGCAGTGGTTAAATGCCAGTACTGCAAGCCACAAGGTTGTGAGTTCAATCCTGCCGGGCTCCAAGGTTGACTCAGCCTTCCATCCTTCCGTAGGTCGGTAAAATGAGTACCCAGCTTGTTGGGGGCATGTATAGAAATACATGCTATTTGTAAGTTGTTCGCCGCCTCGATCCATATGGAGAGGCAGGATACAAATAAATAAATTTAAAATAAAATTAAAAGTTGCTTCAGACCTATGGCATTCCTAAGACAGAGTTTTCTAGGGCTGAGATATGCAACATGCCCAAGGTTACCCAGTGGATTCTTATGGCTGCTGTCAGGAAAATACCCCAGCCTTTCCTGATTTCAGCTTTGTGATATTCTGTTGCAGGCTAAAGGTCATTGGCAGTGGAGGAGACTGTGCATACCTGAATGATGAAGCCACAGCAAGCTCATCAAGATGCAGCACTATACACCATTGGATCTGCCAGAAACAGAGTGTATACATGGGTCCAGATGTTGCAAGGAAAGAAGAGGATGAGTCTCAGCTCCACAGATAGGGCAATCTTTTTTTGCCCTGCAAAGTTCCTGCCAGCAGGGTTGAAAAGAGGAGTGCTATTCACTCATTTTGCAAGGGAAGAATCTCTGAATTCAGAAGGAGATTTACCCAGTCACTGGGACAGTGTCCCAGAGACCATAGGATTTGCACAGTGAATTATTGCACTAGATATTTATGTTTTTAAGCTAATTTTAGTATTAATAGTTGCTAAAGCTTATGCACTTTCCAAAAAACATAAAGGGGAAAAAACACTAGCATCCCTACTCCCTCAGAATAGAGGTGTGAGATCCTGCTTGTATGTTTGCTGCTGGTCTGCTTGTTGCTTGGTAAGAACCTCCCTGGTGGACTGCTGCCTGCATTGAGATCTGCACTCCAGCCAGAAACAGGCCTCAGAAACCCACCAGTCTCCTAGCTGACAAGCTAGAGGACCACCGGTTGGACTACTGTAATGCACTCTACATGGGGCTGCCTTTGAAAACCGTTTGGAAACTTCAGTGGGTTCAAAGTGTAGCAGCCAGAATGTTGACTGGGGCCAGTTACAGGGAGGACATAACTCCCTTGTTAAAACAGCTTCATGGCTACCTGTTCATTTCTGAGCATGATTCAAAGTGCTGGTCATGACCTATAAAGCCCTGTACAGCTTAGGTCCAGACTGTTTGAAAGACCGCATCTCCCTATACAGACCTGTGAGAGCCCTCAGATCCACAAGGGAAGGCTTTCTCTTAGTCCCGCTGCTGTCCCAGGCTTGCCTGGTGAGAAGACAGGAGAGAGCTTTCTCAGTGGCTGCTCCCATCCTGTGGAACTCTTTTCAACAGAAGGCTAGGCTGGCCCCCTCCCTGCCCTCATTTCGCTGGCAGATAAAAGCATTTCTTTTCAAACTGGCCTTTAATATGTGAGCAAGGGAGTTTTTTACCAAGCTATTTTTAATAATGATTGTAGGTTTTATCATCTTGTATTTTTAATTGTTTTTTTTTTATGCTTTAACCTTTATGGAAGCCACTCTGGAAGAGAGGTGGGATATAAATATAATAAACAAACAAACAAACAAATAAACATGTGGCTTTTCATTCCATGCATAAGGAAACAACTAAGGCTATAGTTACTAGTAGGTTTAGTTACTGAGATCTGTAGTGATAAAATACAGTTCGCCCTCCACATTTGTGAGTTTGACTTTCACCGATTTGATTATTTGTGAGTTTCTCCCCCCCCGCCACCCCCCAAGCACTTCTGTTCTGGAGGAACCTTCCTTCTTGGTGGCCCCAGTCAGGACATGCAGCCCTTTAAAAACCTGCCTCTGGTCCTTTGCCACCAGCTGCTGACTTGCAAGTTAAGGAAGGCTCACACCTTGATTTCTCAGCACCACAAACCCTCTGCCAATGCCTCACCACACGCAAGGAAGGAGATGGATGAGAGAGAGGAAATTTAGGGCCACCGTGCTGACTCACCTGTTTTCCCTGTCCTTTCCCTGACCTGGTCTAGACTCTGGGTGTCTGTTCCCCCCACCAAGCCTCAATCCCCTTCTCACAAGACACAAACACACATGTTGATATTTGTGATTTTTCCACTTCTGCAGTGCTCCTGCATCACTAATCATAACAAATGTGTTGGACTGACTGTAATATATTTCTCCTTTAGTTTTTTTCCTCTTTCATTACAAGTTTGGATTGCAGAGTGAGAGCCTCTTTAAGTTTTAGTTAGGGTTATAGTATTTTAATTAGCTACTGTATATTGTTTCTGTTTAATGTTGTGGTATTATATTTTAGCTTTAGGTTAGTTTTAGTTTTAGTGTATGTATACTTTCATATATGCATATGTATCTTTTTATATGTATTGCCTTTTTCATTTTTTCAGCTTCATTCTGTTTTGTTCTTACTCTTTTCTTTATTTTGGTGATGAATTATACTGTCTGTGTCAAAATTGATAAACATAAGAAGAAACAATTTGCATGCACAGAATAATTAAATATAATTGCCACAGTGAAACAGAGGCTTCCCGTAAGCCTGTAGATCTTTCATCTTATTACCAAAACAGAAAGTCAGTTAAAGAGTCATTATTAGAAGTTTCAGAACAAGCATTGGTGCATTTCCCTTGCAGACAACTATTGTTGTTGCATGTCTTCAAGTCATTTTTGACTTATAGTAATCCTAAAGTGAACTTATCAGGGGTTTTCTTGGCAGGATTAGTTCAGAGGTGATTTGCCTTTCCTTCCTTTGAGGCTGAGAGAGTACAATTTGCCCAAAGTCACCCACTGCGTTTCCATGGCTCAGTGGAGATTCAAACCCTGGTCTCCAGAGCCCTACACCAATCTCAAATTGGTATACCATGCTGGCTCTGTCACACAGGCTGCCAGTCAGAACAGCCAATCTCAGAAGGTAGCCAAATTAAGCATGCAGCTTGCCTAATTCTGCTACCAACCCCTTGCTGTCCAATCCTGCTTGAGTTCAGGGAAGAATTCAGAGTTTCCAAGAAGATCTTGAAGCTTATTAGAACCAGGGCAACCTTTTGCATCTAGGAGTCCAAAGTTGAAACACAAAACAGCTTTTAATAGCAATTGCCAAACAATCAGAGTACTAGACTCAAAACTAAGTAGGCCTGCAACTATACTCCCATCTGCAAAAATTAAATGAAGAACAGTGTATTTACAAAATAAAAATAAAACACATAGCAAAAAGGCAGTTAAATAGCATAGAGACCCCTTAGAGGAACAATATACAAACAGGCTAAAATATGAAAACCAAACTTCCTATTTTAAATGTACATATTGAAGTGCCCTTAGGGAACATAGAGCCATTGTGAAGGTAATACATTACCAATCAGATTTGGCCATGGGATGAAGCACAAAGACAGTAGACAATAAAAGTAGTAAGCCTCTAAATGAGTGTTGACAAGGACATACTACAGTTCTCCCTCCACATTTGTGGGTTTCACTTTTGCTAATTTCATTATTTGTGGGATGCCTGCTTGCCCCCCCATTCCCACCCTGCTTGCTCCTCCCATTCTCCCTGTTCCTGGTGCAGGCACGCACCGTGCCAGTGGCAGGAAGGTCCGGGGAGGGTGATCACCAGTGCCCCGCACTCCTCCTGCCTCCCTTGCTGCTGCTGCAGGTGTGGGCGCCAGGAAGGCCTGGGGAGAGCAATTGCCAATTCCCCGCACTCCTCCTGCTGCCGCCACAGGAGCGGGTGTGCCCACGCAGGCAGCAGGAAGGTCCGGGGAGGGCGATCGCCAGTTCCCCACGCTCCTACCTCCACCCCTGCCACTGCTGCCATGGCTGCAGGTGCGCCCTGCTCCAGCGGCAGGAAGGCGATCGCCTATTCCCTGTGTTCCTCCTGGCGCCACAGCCAGTGCAGGCGTGCCTTTCACGGATGGCAGGAAGGAGCAGGGAAGACGATTGCCTGTTCCTTGTCTCCCTGCCCCCTGGCCTGGGTGGGTGCACCTGCCGGGCAGAAGCCTGTAGAGAGGGCGCCCTATTCGCGATTATTTGACATTCACGAGGGATTTGTGTCCCTGTCCCTTGAGAATGTGGAGGGCCTACTGTACTTCATTTACCTTTGCCCCTCTTTCCTGCACTTTTTTTTTGGGGGGGGCAATAAATGAATTAGAAAATGCTTCTTATAGGGAACAAGGACACACATGCGTACACACCTCTTTAGACTTTGAATTTAGGAAGAAGGAGATATGAATGGCACTTTTATATATGTACACCACTTTTACATGAACAATGCTTTGAGTTCATGCTTAGATTCCATGTTGACCACATAGCATGTTTTCTACTTGATTATTTACACCAGAATAGCTTCTGTCTCACAGATCCACTTGGTCACAGCACTGCAAGCTTCTGATATGATTTTGTTCCCTTTCAGCATCCCACAGCTGTTTGCTTGAGCAGCCCCTGTAACTTGCAACCTGCAGAATTAAGGAGAAAAAAGTGCTGTTATAGTCATACAGTGTGGATGTGCCCTTAAACTCCTCACTAGAACTAGGCATTGTGAAATACTTGTACATATTCTTGGTACATTTGGTCAAGAGGGATTTGGAGAAGATGGCTCATTAAGGCCCTTCCTTGACTGGGCCATCTTGTCCTTTATTGCACCCTATTTCTCTAGAACAAGGCAGCAACAACCTTCAGGTCATATATATGAGATTTTAAAATAAAAAGATGCATGTGCATGGGTGGGAGGGTAAAACCTTCTCCAGCAGACAGTGACACATATTGAAGGGAATTAAAGCGATATCAAATGGTTATCATTGTGCTGCATCGCACACTCCTAAGGCCCTGATTAGTAGCAAATATTATGGTCTTCCCCTCTCTGCTGCTAGGAGAATTTAACCCACAGTTAGGAAGACTGTGGCCATCCAGATGTTGTTGGGCTCATTCCCATTCCCGACCTGGCCAATGGTGTAGGACAGTAATATTTTATGAACATCTCAAAGAATGTGTTTCCCAGGCTTGGCTTAGCTCAACCTGCCTGTTACCTTTCTTCCATGTTAGATCACCCCTTACTGATCACATTACTAGGGAAAATCCACATTTGAAAACAGTTCTTAAACGTGGTCACCCATATTTACTGCTATAAAGATGGATCCTTGGTTCTTGCCTGGTTTCAGTGCATTTCAATATATTAAATATAATTTCTTCTCCCAGTCATCTTAACAGGTTTTGAACTTTAAATGTTAATTATTTACATCTAAATTCAGGAGGCTTTTGTTTTTGTTTTTTTTAATTACAACTGTGGAGTTCTTTCCTTGGATGTCAGCCACAATCTGTTTGCACATGTTCTCTAAGTCTGATAAAATTGGAGCTAATCTCCATGGCTAATATTCAGAACTTTAAAAAGAAAGATGGGAAGGGAAACTATCAGATCTGCCACTATCAAATCTAAGCATGTGAAGAGTCCAGAAACAGATAAGGAACTCAAAGTGTAGACAGTGGCATCTTACACCCACAGGTGGCACAAACTGTATTCATCTTATAGTACAGATGAGGAACTAAAGTGTATTGTTGTTGCTAACTGCCAGTAAGTTGACTTTGACTTAATGAGAGATCCCCAGGTCACCCTATCAACAGCCCTGCTCAGGTCTTGCAGACTCAGGGCTGTAGCTTCTGTGACTATAAATCTGTAATGTGACCTTCCTCTTTTCCTGCTGCCTTCTACCATTCAAAGCAATATTGTCTTTCCAAGTGAGTCATGCTTTCTGATATGTTCAAAGTGCAACCGTCTCAATTTTGTCATCTTGGCTTCTAGGAAGTAAACAGGCTTGATTTGCCCTACTATCCATTCATTTGTCTTTTTAGCAGTCCAGAGTATTTGTAGAACTCTTCTCCAGCACTACATTTCAAATGTGTAGATTTTCTTCCTATCAGCTTTCTTCACTGTCCAGCTTTCACAACCATACATAGAAATTGGAAATGCAATGCCATGAACAATCATAGCTTTGGTACCTAATTATATCTCTTTACACTTCAAGATCTTGTCTTAATTCCTTCATAGCGGCCTTTCCAAGTCCTAGTCTTTCTTGATTCTGATTGATGAACTGAGTCAAAGTATGGAAAATCTTGAACTTTTTCACTGTCTACTGTAAAGTTATGTAAATCATCCGTAGTCATTATTTTTGTTTTCTTTATTTTTTCTGTAAACCTGCCTATGCACTTTCTTCCTTGACTTTTTTCAGTAATCGTTCCAAATCTTTGCTATTTTCTGATAGAAGTATGATATCATCTGAATATCTTAAATTACTGATGTTCCATTCTCCTGTTTTCACACCTCCTTCCAACGAGTCTAATCCTGCTTTACATATGATACATTCAGTGTACAAGTTAAACAGATAGGGTGGCAAAATGCTCGACCTTCTTACCAATTGGAAACCATTGCTTCTTCTTCGTGGTCTCTGTGCCTTCATACACTAGGAGCTTTAGCGCCTGCGCGGTAGCGTTCGGAAACTTCTAGAGCTTGTTCGCTTGGCGGGAACCCCTCCCCCACGCCGGTACTGCGCATGCTCCTCCCGCCGAGCAACGGTCTCTCCTCAGTTCTTTCTCGTCCGCCGCCGCGTACGGAAGGTTCTTTAGTTTGTTCCTCTCACGTCGTGCTTGGCTTGCTGTTTTTTCACGGTTTTACGGACTTTCGGACTGTCTTTGACCTCTCTTTCGGACTCCCCCTTCGGTTTTCGTCTTTTGGATTTCGGAGTTTGGCGTTTCTTCGTCTTATGTCCGCGCTCTTTAAGAAGTGCGTGTCCTGCGGCCGCAAGGTTGCCCTCAACGACGGCCATAAGGAGTGTCTCTTCTGTTTGGGCGAGTCCCACAACATCCGGACTTGCCCAATTTGCAGGGATTTTACTCCGCAAACTCTTCGCAACCGCTCCGCGAGACTCAAATCTTTTTGTTGGGAGCAGTCTCTGCGGGCGATAGACGAGACCTCCACCTCCAAGATGGCCGACAAGAAGACGACCACGCCATCGACGGTATCGGCGGCTGCCGTTCCGTCCACCTCGTCGGTATCGGGCTCGGTACCGGCGAAAACGCCGATCTCGGCGTTACCGAGGATCCCGAAGCTGTCGGCGGCTGCCAAGTCAGCGAAAGGATCCTCGACGGCGAGGAAGGCTGAGGCTCCCCTTACGGAGACGCCTGCAAAAAAGCGCCCTGCTCCGGACGGAGGCAAGGGCAAGGAGAAGGAGAAGAAGAAGAAGGAAAAGAAGCGCTCCCCGGCTGGGGACGCTCAACCTCCTACTCCTCCTCCTACTCAGCAGCCTTCCAAAGGGCGAGGCGAGTCCGTCGACCTCTCGGAGGATGAGATCGAGGACGTTCCCCAACAGCGCCCGGACTCGCCTGTGGCAGACCCTCCAACCCTGGTGGAGGAGCGCCACCGCCCTCTTAGCCGTCGCAGGTCGGCCGACCTGCAGCAGAGAGAGCCCTCTGCTTCTCCGGAGTGGCGTTCGACCTCCTTCAGGTCCCGGTCCCGCTCTTCCGAGCGTCCGGTGGCCTCGCCGCCTCCGAGGGAGACAAGAGAGGAACAACCTCGCTCGTCTGCCTCAAGATACACCTCGGCGTCCTACGTGGCCAGGTACGCGAGGGAATCTGAGTGGAGAGAGCGCCCGGCCTCCTATCGGTCCCATTCGCCATCGTACCGGGATCGGTACCATCGTGGCCCGAGTCGCTGGGAGACCTTCCGGAGGTCCCGGTCACCTCGTCGACAGCGCGAATCGCGCTCGCCTAGAGGGGACGAGGCTCGGTACCGTCGACGCCGAAGCCGATCTCCGTCGGACCGCCGCTCCTTCAGCCGCTCTCCCTCCCCTCGATATCATAGGGCGAGGGAGCCTTCACCACGGTATCGGGCGATATCGCCACCTCCTAGGGTCACGGCGACGGCGACGCGCCCTACGGAGTCGGTGGTGACTGAGCGGGCTACGACGACGTCAGCCTGCCAGACTACCCCGGTCACCACCAAGAGGGTGAAGTCCGTGGTCAGCCATCCCAAGCGGGACGCTGCTGCTACCACCGCCCCGGCTGCGGAGAAGCCTAGGAAGGCAACACCTGCGGCGACTACGAAGGAGCCGGAGAGCGAGCGGCGAGAGGACTCACCGAGCTCGGAGTCGTACGACTCGAGTGCGGAGTCTGAGGTGTCTGAGGCGGCCCCCCAGGAGTCTCCTCCGTTGGGATTCGGGGACCCGATCCCAGATTCTGCTCCAGAGGACGTCCACCAGTTCTCTGCGATGCTGCTCCGCATGGCCACTACCCTCGGCCTTAAGATCGCCGATGCGGAGCCGGAGGATGACGATCCAGCCTTCTCCGTTTTCGAGGAGAAGCGACCTTCCACGGCCCCGCTGCCTCTCCTGCCCCGGGTATCCAGACTGGTGAAGGCCGCCTGGGATAGACCGGCCTCGGCTCAGCCGATACCGCAGCGGTTAGAACACCTCTACAGGGTGCAGAAGGATAACGCCGGTTATCTATTTAATCACCCTGCACCGAACTCTGTGGTCGTCGAGTCCGCGCAGACGAAAGGCTCCGGCAGGCAACACACCACCCCGCCGGACAAGAGGGCAGGAAGTTGGACGCCTACGCAAGGAGGTTCTATTCGGCTGCCTCCTTGCAGATCAGGCTGTCCAACACTCAGGCTTGCCTCGCGGCATACCTGAAGAAGGTGCTCGATCGCCTGCAACCAGCGATGGAAGCGGTACCGGAGGACATCCGCCAAGCCTCCTCCGTGATCTTCAATGAGGCTATCTCCATCGCTCGGCACCAGATGGCCTCCTCCCGGCACGCAGTGGAGATCGCCTCCCGGGTCATGGCGGGATCCGTCGGCCTCCGCCGCCATGCTTGGCTTCGACCGGCCGACATCCAGGAGGACACCAGAAGGAGGATTGAAGATCTCCCCTTCGACGGTGAAGGCCTATTCAATTCGTCCACAGACGAAGCTTTGGACAATCTCGTCAAGGCGAGACTGACCGCAAAAAAGATCGGGCTGCAGCCGGCCACGCAGACCCGCAGGGCCTCCACCTTCCGACCATCCTGGCGACGATCTTCCACCTCGTCGTTCCAGCGTTCGGCCCAGTCTGGACAGTCGAGACCGTCCTCCGGCTCATCGGCCAGACGCACGATTAGGCGGCGCCCGCCTTCGTCGAAGAAGTCCTCCTCCGAGACAAAGTCTCGGTTTTGACGTGCCTGGCAGGACCCGCCAATACCCACTCTTCAGCCTACCATCAGCGCTCGGAGACCGACCGACTCTCGCTCGACACCTAGCGGAGTGGCAGTATGTCACTACGGACTCTTGGGTGCTTTCCATCGTCCGTCTTGGCTACGCCATCGAGTTTCTCGATATTCCTCCTCGCGGCGTTTATTACTCCACGCCGTCGAGTCCGGCCCTCCTGGAAGAGATCCAATCCCTCCTCCAGAAAGGGGCGATCGAGCGGCTCCCGCAAGAGGCCAAGACCACCGGCTTCTTCTCCAGGTACTTCACGGTACCGAAAGCCGACGGTACCCTCCGGCCGATCCTAGACCTCAGAGGGGTGAACTACTACATCCGCCCCAAAAGGTTCAAGATGGTCACGATACCGTCGATCCTACCCTTCCTACATCGAGGGGACTGGTTCGCCTCCATCGATCTCCGAGACGCATACTTCCATATCGCCATTCGCCCGCAGCACAGACGGTACCTCCGCTTCGCAGTCGACGACACCTGTTACCAGTACAAGGTGCTGCCGTTCGGACTCTCGACTGCCCCAAGGGTCTTCACCAAGTGCATGGCCCCGGTGGTATCCTACCTGCGGACGAAGGGCGCTTCCGTCTTCCCCTACCTCGACGATTGGCTGTTGGTGGCGTCCTGCAAACAGAGACTTACCACGACGTCCACATGATGTTGTCACTCCTGACCCGCCTTGGTCTACGAGTGAATCCGAAGAAGTCCCACCTCGAGCCGGCGAGGATCTTGGACTTCATCGGGGCGACGCTCGACTCGACCTCCGCCAGGGCGTACCTACCAGAGTCTCGAGCACAAACTTTGATCCGGGCCGCCGCTCACGCTCGTACGGCCCCGACGTTATCTGCGAGAAGCGTCCAGCAGCTCTTGGGCTACATGGCTGCGACGACCGCTGTGACATATCTCGCCAGGCTGAGAGCAAGACCTCTTCAACACTGGTTCGTCCGCATATTCGACCCCCTGCGAGACGAACAGACACTCCGACTGCAGCTGCCGGGAGACGTCCGCTCATCCCTCCGATGGTGGCAGTCGCGACGCAATCTCATGTCGGGGATGCCTTTCCAACAGCCGACACCGAAGGTGACGGTAACGACCGACACCTCCCTGTATGGATGGGGTGCCCACTGCGGCGATCTCAGAGTCCGCGACAGATGGACCGACGACGAGACCGCTCTCCATATCAACGCGCTGGAGCTGCTTGCCGTCTGGAAAGCCCTACGGGCGTTCCGCCATGCCGTGGCGGGGCGCACGGTCCTGATTCTGACGGACAACACCACCGCTGTCTGCTACATCAACAGACAAGGTGGGACTCATTCCACGACCCTGCTCGACATCGCGCTCGGCCTGTGGGAATGGTGCATTCGCCTGCACACGCATCCCGTGGCGGTTCACCTGGCCGGGCAGGAGAACACCACGGCAGACGCCCTCAGCAGGGACACCTCATCCCATCACGAATGGTCTCTCTCCGGAGAGGCGTTCAGACTGATTCGGGACCGCTGGGGCGAACCATCGATCGACCTCTTCGCGACCAGGGAAAACGCGAAGTGTCGCCGATTCTGTTCCAGAGCGGGCCACGATCGTGCCTCCATCGGGGACGCTTTCCAGTTTCCGTGGACCGGGGAACTCCTCTACGCGTTCCCGCCGTTTCCGCTGCTCGGCCGGACGATATCGAAGATCCTCGCCGACCGAGCCGACGCGATCCTGGTAGCCCCGTACTGGCCGAGGCAACATTGGTTCGCACCCCTGCTACAAGCCGCGCGAGACGACCTGCTCCGGTTGCCACCGACACCGGACCTGCTCTCCCACTCCGGCGGCCGAGTCCTCCATCCGGACCTGCCACGCCTGGCCCTCCATGCCTGGAGGATATCGCACTAGACGATCCCGTGCTCGGTACCGTCCTCGTCGCGGCCAGGAAGGAATCCACCCGTCGCAACTATCAATACAAGTGGCGACGCTTCCTGACCTTCGCTAACGAGAGGAGTGAGCCGGTATCGCCCGCGGGGCTCTCGACCGTCCTGCACTTCCTCCTGCACCTCCGGCAACAGGGCCTGGCGTTTCCATCCCTGAAGGTGTATCTCTCCGCGATCGTGGCATACCAACCGCCACGATCTGCTGCCTCGGCCTTCTTCAGGAACGATACCGTTAAGCGGTTCCTGAAAGGACTTCATCATCTCTACCCGCCGGTATCGCCGCCGCTACCGCCGTGGTCCCTCTCGCTGGTGCTCTCGCAGCTGACGAAGCCGCCCTTCGAGCCGATGGCGACCTCGGATGACAGGCTCCTGACAATGAAAACTGCCTTCCTGGTAGCGGTGACCTCAGCGAGGCGAGCGGGTGAGATCACAGCTCTTCGTTCCGATGAGCCCTTCACGGTCTTCCACAGGGACAAGGTGGTCCTGAGACCTGACATCTCGTTCCTGCCAAAGGTGGTGTCCAGTTTCCATCTCAACCAGGATATCATCCTGCCTGCCTTCTTCCCGAACCCGACGACACCGTTGGAGCGGTCCCTCCACTCCCTGGACGTGCGTCGGGCATTGGCTTTCTACAAGGACAGGACTGCTTCCTTCCGACAGACGCCGCATCTCTTTGTTTGCTATGGGCGACGTCGGAGGGGCCTAAAAGTGTCCACCCAGCGCTTCTCCAAGTGGGTGGTGAGGACTATTGAACTGGCGTATGAGCTTGCGAGGAAGCCTCCGCCAGTCCTGCTTCGAGCCCACTCCACCAGAGCGGTGGCTACTTCTGCGGCCCTCCTGCGAGGAGTTGACCTGCATGAACTCTGCCGTGTGGCGACCTGGTCCCAACCATCGACCTTCGTGCGCCACTACAGGCTCGACTGCCGGTCGCGCAGAGATGCCCGGTTTGGACGTGAGGTGTTGGCTTCCGTGCTGTAGGACCTGACCCGCCGTCCGACCGGTAAGCTACACAGTCTCCTAGTGTATGAAGGCACAGAGACCACGAAGAAGAAGAACAGGTTGCTTACCTGTAACTGTGGTTCTTCGAGTGGTCATCTGTGCCATCATACACACCCGCCCTTCCTCCCCTCTTTCTCAGGTCCCTGTAGGTTCTACGGCGGACGACAGAACTGAGGAGAGACCGTTGCTCGGCGGGAGGAGCATGCGCAGTACCGGCGTGGGGGAGGGGTTCCCGCCAAGCGAACAAGCTCTAGAAGTTTCCGAACGCTACCGCGCAGGCGCTAAAGCTCCTAGTGTATGATGGCACAGATGACCACTCGAAGAACCACAGTTACAGGTAAGCAACCTGTTCATTTTTCTGTATTCAGTCCTGATGATAATTTCTTGTCACAAGTACAGCTTATGCATCAGGACAACAAAATGTTGTGACATACCAATTTCTTTAAAAGAGATCCATAGTTTTTCATGATCTATACAGCCAAAAGCTTTGCTATCATCTATAAAGCACAAGCTGATTTTCTTCTGAAATTCTTTGGTATGCTCCATTATCCAAGGTATATTTGCAATATGACCCCTAGCGCTTCTTTTTCCAAACCCTGCTTGGACAGCTGGCATGTCTTGCTCCATATATGATAAAAGTCTTTGTTGTAGAATTTTGAGCATCACTTTACTTGCTTGAGAAATTAATGCAATGGTCCACCTGCAATCTATGGTGTCTACTTTTTGGGGGACTGGATTGTATATTGAGCATTTTCAACCTGTCGGCCATTTCCCCCCCATATTTGCTGACAGATTTTAGTTAGACTAGACTAGATTCTGTTGCTGTAGCTTTAAGCAACTGAATTGGTATGCCATCTGTTCCTAGTGATTTATTTCTTCCAAGTGCTCTGAGTAAAACTTCCACTTCATTTTCTAACATTGTAGTTTCACCTTCAAATGATTCTTCCTGGGATGAATCTGTCATTTTTTCATCTCTTGTATACAGTTCTTCAGTATATTTCCATCAGCTTTTTATTTGTACTCGGTCTTGTGCATTCCTCTGCTGGTCGTACAGCATCCCCATTCTAGCTTTAGATTTCCTTTAATTTCTTAAGTCTTGTGGAAGAAGTTTTTTGTTCTTCCATTTTTTGGTGTTACTTTTTTTTTTTTACTTTGCATTTATTATTATACTAGTTCTCTTTGTCTCTGCACATAAGCCGCTGAACAGTACATTCAGGATCTTGATTCTATTTCTGTCCCCTTTTACTTTTGCTTCACATCTGTCATTAACTGCTTGAAGAGTTTCACCTGTCATCCATTGAAACTTCTTCTCTCTCTCTCTCTCTCTCTCACTGCAGATAGTCTTTTTGCATTCCTTCCTGTCTATGTCCCTGGCTTTAATCCAGAGTCCTTCTGGATCCCATTCAATTAGGCTTAATAGTGCAAATCTATATTTCTATATTATCTTTAAATTCTATGGAGACATTCTTCAAGTTGTATTTTGGCACAATGGTTCGTTCAGCGTTCTTCTTTAGCTTTACTCTCATAACTAATTTTTGATAGTTGCTGTTCATGGTCTGTGTCACAATCTGCTCCTAGTCTTGTTTTTGCAAAAAGGATAGAACTTCTCCATCTTCTGGTTCCAATTATGTAGTCTATTTGATTTCTATATTGGCTCTCAGGTAAGGTCCGCATATGCAGTCAGCTCTTTGGTTGTTTGAAAAATGTGTTTGTCATAAACAAACTGTTGGCTTTATAAAATTCAATCAGTTATTGCCTTGCTTCATTTCTTGATCCTATGGCAAATTTGCCTCCAATCTTTTATTCTGTTCTTTCACCTACTTTTACATTTCAATCACCTATGAGTAACAAGAAATTCTATTTTGATGCACAATCAGTTTCTTTCAATCTTTCAGTTTCTTCTTCTGCTTCTGCAGTTGGAGCATAAACTTGGATTATGGTTACATTGATGATTTTTCTCTGAAGTCTCCTTGATATGATTCAGTCAGACTTTGCATTCTATACTTTGACTGCTTTTGTTACATCTCTTCAAATTATTAATGCCACCCCACTTTTTCTTAGACTTTGATTGAGTGAAACGCTTCTCCCTCAAACTGTCCCATTCCTATCCATTTTAGCTCACTCACCCCAAGTACTGCAATGTTTATATGCTCCATTTATTGTTTTAATATGTCTAGTTTCCCCAGATTCATGCTTCTCACATTCCATGTTCCTTTAACATGGGTTGTACAGCTTCGCATTTCCCTTTCATCTCTGAACATGTTAACAGCTGAATATCCTTTTGGCTTCAGTCCAATAGCATCATTAGCCACAGTGCTACTTGTAGTTGACCTCTGCTGTAACTTAGTAGCTTATTGAGTGCTAACTAGCCTGAGAGTTTCAGCTTCTGGTACTATCACTTGTTTCACTTTGGATTGCCTGACTGTACGGTTTTTGTGAAAAAGACTTTCAAAAGGGTTTTACTGTGCCTCCATCTGAGCACTGCTAACAAGCATTAGCTATGGTGACACTGCTGTTGTGTCTGAGAGATCCTTTGCCACTGTCATGCCCCACTGCCGCTGCATACCAGTTTGGCACATTTAGTCTGCTTCTTCAGCAAAAGCCTGTCTGACATGGAAAACCTTACCAACAGCATTCGGTTATAATTGCAATATGAAACCTGGAGCTAATTGTCCATTAAGCACAAGAGAACATGGGAGGTAGAACAATATAAATTTTTCCCATCAAAATTGGTATGAACTGCAGGAGAAAGTTACTCACAGTGTGTTATTTAATGGGGAGCCTTCTACCCAAGACCATTCACTTGTAAAGGGAACGGCAGTCAGTCCAAGCCATAGCAGTTGTCCCCCATCAGTCATACGCTGTATGAAGTCCTGCCAAGAAATAAGTCCATAGATTTTCAGGAGATGCGCTTATACATTAACAGAGGCATAGTCTGTACATATCCAACAGATCATCACGGCAGAGTGTGTATGCTATTCAGGGCTTGGAAAAGTAACTTTCCTGGACTACATGTCCCAGAACTCCCCAACAAGTATGTCCATGCTATATTAGGGATTCTAAGGAAAAAAAGTAACGTTTCCAAATTCTGGTATGAATTCTCTTCCCTTAGGCTTCTATACCGCAGCTACTTCCAAGGGAATCCACAGTGCTGAACTACTTTAAAGAAATTGTGGAGGAAAAAAGTAATGGGGTAGTGGTGTAAGGGGTGCCCTGAGATGGAACCAGGGTTCCTTAGAAACATAGGGTGCTGTGAGAGGTCACCAGGGGTTTTGCAAGAGATTATGAGTGATTTTTTTTAAAAAAAGCTGTAGATATAATAATTTTTATGCAGATATTTCTTGACTTGAAAATTATTTCAAGGATTGCTCCAGGATAAAAATATAAAAATGGCTGGCTCAGAATTTGCCATAACCTTTTTTTTTTTTTTGGAGTAGTGAGCAGCTTCACAGGGTGCAAAGACTGCACAAATGCCATTTCCTACTCAACCACTCATTCCCTGCAGGCTGCACTTTGACTTAATCCAAAACTAGAAGTGGCTAGAAGGTCACATATAGGCCATTTCCTTTTTGGCGGGAAGTGTTGGCAGGGGAGGCACAAAGTGCAGGGTGCATCATTTTAGCCAAGAACAACAGATGTGCAATTCTCTGTTTTTCTAATATATCTAATATTTTCTAATATAAATCACGCTGCCTCAGAGAAGATCCCATGGGAACCAATTTTGGTTTCTTTCCAGCATCAAGTCAAAACATGGCCTTTTATGAAAGCCCTGAGGGTCTAATTTAATTTTTCCCAAAATGAATGCATCAGTGGTTTAACCTGTTTTATCCTTTTAAACTTTTTTAACCTATTATATTGCTTAATATGCTTTAGATTATATAAGTCTAAATACCCACCAACTGTCCTGATTTGGCAGGAGCAGTCCTGATTAATCCTTTGTTGTCCCACTTTTTCAACTGCTTTAAACATTTCCCAGTTTCTCTTTTCTCCTCCCACTTTCCCCACTTTGTCCTCAGTTTATCTTAACTGTAGCAGACTAAGTTCACAGTGCAGAAGTAGTTTGCACTCAGTGAACTCAGCAGCGGGACAGAAAAGGGCATGAAATCTTGCCCTTCCCACTAGGCTCAGGCAAAAGCAAACTGCTGCGGCCTCTCCTAGCTTGTGTTTTCTTGCTCGTTAATAACTTTTGACATCTTTACAGCATTCTGATGTTGCTTAGCTGCACATGTCCCAATCTTCATCTCTGAAATGGTGGAGAGAATGTAAGTTATTTAAACATATCATATCTGGAATTGTTTTACATTGTTTTCCCTGTACAACATATTTGGATCCCATGACATAGGCAGGATGAAAAAAAAGTTAAACAAAATATGTGTGTGTGTGTGTGTGTGTGTGTGTGATGAAGAGACTCTGGGGGGTCACAGGAATGACCTTGATGATCCACATGTGGCCAATGGGCTTCATTATTCATTATTCCTCCCATACCAAGATGCATGTGACATAATAGTACACCATGGGCCTTCCTGCCCTATACTGTTATAGTGCTGTTATTCCACTTTCAACATCCTGTGGAATTCTGAGGTTTGTAGTTTCCTGAGGCCAAAGAGCTCTCTGGCTGAAGCTTCCAAATGCCCCTCCCTAAACTACAAACCCCAGGATTCCACAGGATGTTGAAAATGGAATAACAGCACTATAACAGTGTAGTGAGGAAAGGCCCCACGTTTGAAAGTACAGGGATTGGTAGAGATTATACAGTCATTGCCATGGGAATGCACTGAAGCCAGTCCATGACATGTGCCATTGCACGACATCATCACGGTGCCGCCCCTATCACATCCCTAGCCGTCGCGACAGTGCTCTAAACCATTGCCAGAAAAAATCCAATAATGTGCAATGATTATGTTGCCGGTGGCCATGTGGAAAGGACAGAAGTGCTATCAAGTGCTTTCTTCCTCAGTGCAACACAGGAAGAGGCCGGCTGCACTGCAGAAGAAAGAAGCATGTCCCAAATGCTACCCATCCACTGGCAGCCAGGTGTGGTGGGAAGCATTTGAGTCCTGCTTTCATCTCGGCATGGGATCCAGGCATGGTGTGGAGAGGGCCTTCAACATTCTTGTCCTGATCATTTATTTATCATTTATTTTATTTATTGCATTTACATGTTGCCTTTCCTTCCATCCAAGGTGGCATATAACTTTTCCTTTAACCTACTTGGTCAGGCATCAACTGCACAGGGAGAAACAGATTCATTCTGGTGGTGATCGGAGCATGGCTGAATGACATTTCCATCAAATTTGGTGGTGGTGAGTGATCAAGGCAGAAGAAATTGCTTAGTTAAGTGCACTTAAGTATAATTAAGTATAAGTCATACTTTCTCAGCTCCAGAGGAAGGAAAATACAACCCCCCTCTGAAGACACCTGGCCAAGAAAACCTCATGATAAGTTCACCTTAGGGCCGCCGTAAGTCAGAAATGACTTGAAGGCACACAACAACAAGTATAGGCTTATTTAATTAAGTAGCTGGATTCCAACCAATATCATTTTCTAAGAATTATGGGCAGTTGTCCAACAGTCCCTTGCCACTGACACCACCGCTTCAGGAAAAAAAGGAATCTGACAGAGTTCAAGTCAGACAAATAATTCAAATATTTGTAAACTTGAATCATTTATACAACTCTCCTAATATAGATCAGTACAGCATGAAATTGGGATCTTTCAGACAAAGGATTACAGTTTGTTTGTTTTTTGTAACACAGAAAATGCACAGAGTTGACTATTCAGATCTTGAGGCTATCATTACGTACCAGTTCTTCTTTCTCCTTTATCACTGCCAGCTGAGAAACTTTTGCTGTGCAGTCATAGTGACTCTTGTTCCATGTCTGCTTTTCTCTGGAGATCCAGTAGCACTTATCCTCATGGCGCAACCAGGTTTCAGGGCAGAGTTTGCATGTTGAGTTCTCTGAATTATTTTTTCAAAAAAAGGAGGAGTTGATACTTGATATATTTGAGTCAGGTCTAAATATTGTAAATTTTCCACTCCAATAACTAACCATGTATTTATACTGATACCAAACTACCTGTAAACCAGCTCACTGAATTAGACATGCTTATTCTTTTCTTTAATTCAGCTTTTCCCCTTTGTTTCCAAAGGAACATATTTATAAAAATTGTTAGCTGTAGTCCTCTTGAATTAAAGAAGGACTTTTTTCCCCTAGATAAGTGGTATTTTCCTGTTGCTGACTTTTTGACGTATGATCAGCTCTTAAAATCTAAGAATTAGCAAGTAGCAGTCACTGTTTTAATGAGATTTATCAAGGAAGCATAGAAAAGTATGCTATCCTGATTTAGCATGGGTAATCCTGATTAACCTTCCGTTGTCCCACCTTTTTAGTTGCTTTTGAAATGTCCTAGTTTCCTTCTCCCTTCACTTCCCCTCTTTGTTTTCAGCTTATTTCAATAGCTACAAACTGAATTCAGAGTACAAAAATAGTTTGCACTCAACTCAGGAGGACAGGAGGGGAGGAGACAGAGTGTTGCCCTTCCCAGTAGGTTCAGGCAAAAGCAAACTAGTGCAGCCTTTTCTAGCCTTTTTGTTCTTCTTCATTAATAGCTTTTGCTATGATGCTGCAGGCCACTCATGTCCCAGTTTTTAATCTGTGAAATGTTGAAGGGTATGGAAAAGTTGGTAAGAGATTAACCTGAAAATACAGATCATAAGGACTGCTATTTCTTTAAAATGCCAAGTTGTTGTTTTTTTACAGTCAAATCCTATGCAGTACCCTAAAGGCACCAGATTCTGTCTGATCTTAGAAGCTAAGCAGGATCAGTCTTAGTATATGGATGGGAGACTGCCAATGACTACCACATGATATAGGCTGTAATTCAGAGGAAGGAACTGGCAAAACCACCTCTGAGTATTCCTTACCTAAGAAAACCCTTTGACTTTCATGGGGTCACCATGAGTCAACAGGGACTTGAAGGCACATACATACAAGCTGATCTAGGAGCCTTTTTAACTAGGGCCATTTCCACACTAGACTTCTATAGCGCTATTATTCCACTTGCAACATCCTATGGAATCCTAGGGTTTGCAGTTTTGGGAGGGCCGCCCAGCCCCTCCTGAAACTGCAAACCCTAGGATTCCATAGGATGCTGCAAGTGGAATAATAGTGCTATAGCAGTCCAGTGTGGAACAGGTCTAAGAGATGAGGGATAAATGCGGCAATTAACCCAGTAAATAAAGCTGTCCCATCTTTGAGCCAGTGCAGTGTAGAGATTTGAAATATTGAACTAGGATTCCAGGAGACCAGGGTTCAGATCTCTGCTCGGTGATGGAAAACCATGGGGTGACCTTGGTCAAGTCCTTAGGTTCAGAAGAGGGCAATGGCAAACTTCCTCTGAATGACTCTGGCAGAAATAAACTTAGGACAGGATCATCTGAAGTCAACTTGAAGGTACATAATGACAACAAATCCCATCTCTCTGGAAAGAAAAGCTTGGCAAGCTTTGATAAAGCCAGTCAATGACAGCCTTTGGAATGCTGTCACGGGGGGCCCATCAGGGAAAGAATACAATGCCAGAGCTTTTCTGTGAGACAGATTGATAGGGTTATACAACTCCTGTGTTGCAATGGCTCCACTGGCTGCCAGTGTGTTTCTGGACACAATTCAAAGTGCTGGTGATGACCTATAAATCCCTAGATGGCTCAGATCCAGGTTATCTGAAAGACCGTGTTCTCTATTACGAACCAGTCTGGGCTTTGAGATCTGCTGAAGAGGCCCTTTTCTCTGTCCTACCACCTTCACAGGTGCATCTCGTGGGAACAAGAGAGAAGGCCTTCTCAGAGGTTGCCCCCAAGCTCTGGAACTCCCTTTCTAGAGAGGTCATATTGGCACCCTCCCTTCTTTCCTTCCATAGACAAGCAAAGACATTTTTATTCCGACAGGCATTCAATATGTGATTATGGTATGTCTGATAAAAGGTGGTGGCTATTGTCAACTGTTGAGGATTTATGAATGTCTGAGTTTTAATTATGTGTTTTAACTTTGCTTTAATTTTTATTTGATCAATTAACTTGTGTTACAACTTTTGTATTCCATGATATTTAACTATTTTTTAAAAATTATTGTAAGCTGCTTTGAGTCCTTTTTTCCTGAAAAAGGGTATAAATAAAGATGACGATAATGATGACGATCATCATCATCATCATCATCATCATCATCATCTAAGTCAGACATAGAGACAGGACTGATGAGGCCAAATGAGAACGTTAGTCCAATAGGAACTGAGCTTGTGGGAAGAATTCAGTAAAAAGTATTACTTTTTATAAGCTAAAATATTGTATTGTGTATGGAGCAAGCATATTGCTAGATGTTTGACTTGTGTGTTATACAATGCATCTTTGCTGTTCTGTTGTTTACCTTATGTCACGCGTTCCCAAACTGAACCTACCAATAAGCAGATCTGTCTGTCTGTCCAGTGTCCTGTTCCCTTTGGGGAGGGATCTTTAAGGTAAAAGGCCAACATAAGCTATACGAGTCCACAGGCTGGAGCTGCAGGACAGACCTAGAGAAGGGATCCATCACATCCTTTTCACAAAATGTTTGGGATAAGAAAAAGGATGGAAGCATCAGCAGAGAAGGATTACAAATGGAGGGTGACAACATCTCTACCCTCACCAGATTCAGCACTTGAAGAAGGATGGTGACAACATGAACAAAACCTCAGAGGGGCCACAAAAGCATCGAAAATTGGGCTCTTTATCCAGCCCACTGACTTCAGCATAGTTTGCAAAAATTATTTGTTTGTTTGTTTGTTTGGTGGGATGATGATGATGATGATGATGATGATGATGATGATGATGATGATGATGATTTGGATTTTAACTCCCAAAATTATCCAATTACCACAGCCACTGAACTTGCTAGCTAGGGGATTCTGAGAGCTGTAATCAGAAAGAGAGAGGGAAGGAGGGAGAAAGAGAGAGAGAGAAAGATAGGGATGGAGTACTATTACAAGCCCTGCAGAAATCAGTGGAAAATTAAGCAATGTTTACATCTCTCTTTTGGCACTGATGGGACTTCCATGTACTTGATTCCATCTGGATCATGCCAATACTGCTTCAAACTGAACAGGTGGAGGTCACTGAAAACATTAACGTTACCTGTGGAGTGATTACCATATGATTTGCACAGATATTGTAGCAAAGCCTGTTGATCATCCAGCCTGATCTTCTGCTGACTCCTGTTCCTGGGTGCTTGGCTGCTTGTTCCTTGGAAGGCATGGATCTTCTCAAGACTATTCAGAGATTCTTTGGTCCACCAAACTTTAAAAGAGGGATTTTTGTGTGTGAGAGTTAAAATAACTTACAAACCTAAAACGACATACGGCACCTTCCATGGAAATACAGAAACATTACTTCCAACCAGTCCTTTTCCCTGGAAGTGCAATCTTTTGCCCATGGAGAATGTAAGACTGTACCTGTGCTAAGGAGTTTGACACCATTTTGGCTGACGTGGCTCTGTCCCATGGCACATTGGGATGTGTAGCTTCTTGAGGTGTATAGAATTCTCTAGTAGAGATTCTAAGCATCTCACTGAATGACACAACACCAGATTCTGTAGAACAGAGCCACTGCATTTAAAATGGTATCAGAGTGATATAACTGTACAGTCTAGATACACTCAAAGTTGTTAACAGCCTGGTTCCCCCCCCCAGTCTTCCCCTGTCCTTCTGTTCAAGAAAGGGTGATAGAAATTCTTCAAATGGAAACTCTTTGGCCATTTCCATATTATATGCTGTCAGTGCATTGTACCATTACAATCCTAGCATTACAATCCTGGCATTGCCACTTGTACAGTTCTGTTGGATTAGGAATAGTCTTTTCTGCACTCTTCCACCTTAAATGTATGAGTAGCAGTATTGCCACCATTGTTCCTTTCACACTACCACATCCTTGGCCACCCCCTTACCCCATCTTTACCTTGCTCCACTACCCCTGATTGGTGGTTTTGTTTTTCTTTGGAAGCTGTACTAGCACATCAATGTTGTAGCACCAGGACATGCCAGTACGCTATTGCATTTTCACATTACAATGCTTAAAATGTATTTTAAAAAAATAAAAAGTTTTGACTCAAAGGAGAAAATAAACACAGAGAAGTAATAGATTTTGAAGTTACCATGCCATGGGAGTCACAAAGGGAGGGACAACCTGGGCATGCCCACAGCCCACCCACTGCTGGATCCATCTATCCTGCTATCTAGTGCTATTATGGTACCGCACTGAGCCAGCTGAGCAGACTGAAGTGCTAAGGAGGTTCTTACTGGATTTTTTTCTGGAAATAGAATGCAACAGTATAGCGATGCTTGAGGGTGGGATAGCAGCTGGATAGTGATGACATAGTGTGCTAGCACAACTCCTGGACCAGAAACAACCTGCTGCTATTGCATTATAGTGACGTTGTGTGGAAATGGCTTCTGTCTCCACACAGACATGAGCATTCCCTCTTTGGATTTACTGCCTTCTCCATGAGGGAAGAGATAACAGAGGGGATGGGTCTAGGCACTTTCCTCTTCAAGTACAGAAGAAAGCAAAGTACCACCTTGAATGCTCTTTAAAGCACCATAGCCACACCTTTGCAAACAATTTGAATTCTCTTCAGAGAGGGCTTGAATCACTATTACTTAATTGGTTTTGTGGTTTCTCTCACATTCCTTTGAGGGCGTGAGAGAAATAATTTCCATTATCTAAAATGAAAGATGTTTCTGTTGCAGAAAGTGAGAAAAAACTAACCCTGCTGATTATGAAATTAGCATAACCGCCACTGTTGCAAGCGGTGTAAAAATGTGGCTGCTCTGAGACATAAGCTCAGACATCGATGTTGAGTAAGGCACACTTTTTTCCCCATTCGCCAAGTCTACTTTGGATATTTGTTTGTTTGTTTGTTTCCCAGAACCTGGAAGCAACTAGTTACAAACAAATCATTACTTACAATTAATTCTGTTCTGTACTAACTGAGTTGTATTATTACTACAAGTTACTTATAGTAAATTAATAACATAACAAGGGATAGCATCCCTCCTTTTGCAGTGTAATAGTTTTAAGTTATCTTCATTGTTATAAGAGTAAGGTGGTCTAAGTGCTTGGATATGTTTTGTCTCATAACTCAGTAGCTTATAGAAATCTTATAGAAAGTAACTAAAGATAACTATGAAGTTATTTTCATAGAATCATAGAAATGTAGAGTTGGAAGGGACCACAGGGGCCATGCAGTCCAACCCCCTGCCATGCAGGAACACCCTCAAAGCACTCCCGACAGATGGCCATCCAGCCTCTGCTTAAAAACCTCCAAAGAAGGAGCCTCCACTACACTCCGAGGCAGCAGATTCCACTGCCGGACAGCCCTGACTGTCAGGAAGTTCTTCCTGAGGTTCAGGTGGAATCTCCTTTCCTGCAGCTTGAATCCATTGCTCCTTGTCCTGGTCTCTGGAGCAGCAGAAAACAAGCCCTCTCCCTCCTCTACATGGCTTCCCTTCAAATATTTAAACATGGCTATCATGTCCCCTCTTAACCTCCTCTTCTGCAGACTAAACATACCCAGCTCTCTAAGTCTATCCTCATAGGGCATGGCTTCCAGGCCCCTCACCATTTTGGTCGCCCTCCTCTGGACTTGGTCCAGCTTGACCATGTCCTCCTTGAATTGGGGTGTCCGGAACTGGACACAGTATTCAAGATGAGGTCTAGCCAAAGCAGAGTAAAGTGGTACCAGTACCTCCTCCATCTAGACACCATACTCCTATTGATGCAGCTGAGAATTGCATTGGCTTTCTTGGCTGCTGCATCACACTGCTGACTCATGTTCAGCTTGTGGTCTATGAAGACTCCTAGATCCCTTTCACACGTACTGCTATCCAGCCATGTGTCCCCCATCCTATATTTCTGTATTCCATTTTTTCTACCTAAGTGTAGGACCTTACACCTTGGAGTAATGAGAAAAATTTTATAAAAAAACAAAGACTATTTCAAACTGTAAACTGTTTTTTTAAAAAATGTAGCCTAAAGTCTAACTACTTTTAGCAGTTTTGGAACTATAGTAGTAACTAACTCACTTTAAAAGTAACTTTCTTTTCTTCTGTCTTTTACTTCTTAGAAATATTTCACAATTCAAAAATACACTGGTCTTTTTCTTTCCAGTTTTCTGAATGCAAAATGGCTGCCAGTGTTATTTGCACAGTGCTTTTAACAGGGTTAGGGGAAATGACTGAATGGTAGGAGGGGAAAAGTGGAGAAATCAGGATTCCTCCCTCCATTCCCAATGCAGTGACATTCTTTTCTCAGTTCACATCTGCCCATGGATTGACACATGTGTTCAGATTCCTCCCACTGCCCATCAGCTGCCAAGCCCTGTTGCTAGCAGTTTACTGATGGGAAAAGAAGGAAGTGGGACGCAGTTCATAACATGGAGAAGGAGGTGGTCTCAGATCAGTTGCAGGGGGAGAAATTAGGGTATGTTCTCAAATGGAATGCACTGAGATGTTCATTCCCCCAGCCAGATCTTCATAGTCTGACAGTTTGACAGCTGCCAGGTGGTGGAAGGTTTTTTGACAGAGTATGTGAATAAAAGAATAGCTCCATGCCCAGTCCAGAAGGGACTCACTTGTGTGTAATCTGCACTTATGCATGCATATAGCACTAGCAGGATGCTAGCCTATGATTATTAAAGTTTGTAATCTTCTGAAACTGGATCCGAAAGTAGAGCTTTAGTAGTAAGAATTTCAGGGAGAATTTTTTCTTATTTTTTTGAGAGACATAATCTTAAAAAATTATTAATTTGAGACTCCGTTATTAGTAGGAATGTTCAAATAATGTGCTACGTACATTTTTAAAATGAATTTAACAAATTCAGTCTCAGATTTAAGAAAAATTACTCTTTTGGCTGAGGCATCTGTTACTGCGGTCTAGGCCTATTTGGAGATAGCACCAGATATCACTTTGATATCATAATTCGGCTCTCTTTCACCACCCCACTCCACGTCTTTGTGAGCCCCCGGACAAGCACGAAACTAGGCTTGGCACTTATCTGCTGAAATATTCTCAAACAATACAGGCAAGCCAGACATAGCCAGATCGCCGCTTCAGGGACCTCCCCAGCAAACACCACATTATATATGTGCACTACCTACAAGAGGCTCCCTGCCCCGAGCAGGCAACTTGACAAAAGCTGAGCCATCCACTGTCAAGCGTTGCACATTTACATACTGGCTACACCTTTGTTAATTCGGCTCTGATTCCATCATGCTAAATTGTGACCTTTCCGAGACATTGTCTCGCACCCAAGACCCATTGTTCTCCCCGAGTAAGGCATAGCCTGCAGTCACACTTCTCCCTATAAAAACCCCTGATTCCAAGACCTTCCTCGGATTGCTCCCAAGTTCCAGATTGCCTTGCTGCTGCATTGCTTGACGAGCTTCCCCTCAGCTCCACGTGCTGAGATACACTGAACCCCAGCATCGCTCTCTATCTTCTTTCTGGGCTCCAGGAATAGGTTTCGTATCACCCGAATCAACTATCCCTCTGAAAATCCCGCTATCATACTCACACCTTTATTTTCCTTAGTTATCTGTGTGCATGTGTTGCTTACATTGTGTGCCTGTATTTAATAAAGATCATTCATTATTTTCAATGCGGTCTGCTTCTTGACTTGGCCTGACCCTGTAAACACTGGGTTACAAGATCCTGCTGCGTTACCCTGCCTCTTGTTTTGCCAACTAATGCTCTTGACTAATTTCCCCCAACTTGTGTAATTGTAAGGTTATTTAGGTGTCCCTCCCGGGACCCCCAGTAAACAGGGTAACACATCATTCAAATGTTAATCAAGGCTGACCCTGCTTAGCTTCCAAGATCAGACAAGATCTGGTGCCTTAGGAAGAACTTATTTTATTGTAAGAGCTGTTTGACAATGAAGTAGAATGCCTCAGAGGATGGTGGAATGGAGATCTTCAAACAGAAACCCTTTGCACTCCACCCTCCCAACCCGCCATATGGATGAGAGAAGAACAGGACAGCAACAACAGTTCTGCATGACATTGTAATGGTCACGTTTTTCCATCCCTGGGTGGCACAATTGTTGAGTATATCATTGACAGGTTTTCCCTGTCAATGGTCCATGATCTGTGCTGCTATCCTGCCATGCCCCTGCACTTACCTTACCTATGGAGGCCCTGGAAGCACATTGGAGGTGCTTCCAGCCCCAGCACAGCCTGGGAAAGTGCCTGGCTGTGCTGCAGAAGGAAGAGGCAGGGCCATCGTGCTTCCTTCTGCAGCGAACAAGCCAGGGTAGAGGGGAGCATTGGCACCCATGCTCCCATCCCTGCAAAGCTGCTGACGGGATGATGCTGGGATAACCCTGGGCCCAGGTAAGTGCAGAAAGGTCCAGAGGTGGGACTAGCATCTTTCAAGAGATCCTTAGCTGTGTATTCCTGCATGGCAGACAGTTGGACTAGACTGACCTTGTGGTCCCTTCCAACTTTATGATTCTGTGATAAACTCAGCAGAGAAATGAAACCCATTCTTGTACTGAAGTGTACAGTTTTCAGATTGCTGAAATCTAACTCCTAACTTAAAAAATGCATTATATTAAGGAAAGTGAATATAAACATACTGAGGGAAAGTACACACAAAAATCACGTTGTATTATATTTGGGGAAAACCTTTGCCAAAACTGCACAGGTTAGGACAAGTTCATACAACATCTGTACATTTGGGGAAGCATGCACAAAATCATGTATGAATATTCATGCTGATTGGTTGGGGAGATTTTTTCCAGTGTTCATAAAGTTACAGCGTGTCTTCTGTATATGCGGGGATTCTGTTCTAGGAACCTTCACATAAAACAAAAATCACGAATGCTCCATCCCATTATTGTCAATGGACTCAGCATACATGCACTTGTGCTGGCACAGATGTGCACATGGCTTCAGGTGACCTTGCATTCATATGTGCAGAGGCTGCATCAGTTTTGTATCCTGAATCCTTGTGAATGGGGAGGACCACTGTACTATAGAGTTGGCAGTGTCCCAGTAGTACATCTGACTACTATAGAACTGGTTCTTCAGAATCCTTTCTTTTCCAGAACAAGTAAGCCAAGAACAAACCTGATTTAGGATTTGGTTTATTAAAAGTGCAACAAAAGAAGGATTCCTGTTCTGAAGTCACACTGAACAACACAGAGATGAAGGTTTCCTGGTTTGTTTAGTCACTCCCATTTAGTGCTTAGTGGAAATTGTTGGGGGTTAAAGTTTCCCATGGCATTAGCCCTTTGGGGAACTCTATGAAAGCTAAAATTGTAAAGAATTAGCCTTCTTTTAAGAGAGTTGCAGAGAAAGCATGTCCCAATCTCTGTGCATTTTCCCTGAACTGGAGGCTGACTTGAAAGCAAAAACAAGGCAGGCAGGTTCCAAATTTAAAAAATTTAAAAGATTTACTAATAAACTTTATAATTACATATCCATTAGAGAAACTAGATCCTAACTAACTAATAAAAGGATTTGGGAAAATAGTATCTTCATTTTAAACTCACTGACTTCTTGGTGAAAAGGCTAGCATAGAAAGAGAAGTTGCTAGAAACAAGATTGCTAAAGGGAGAGAGTGTGAGTGATGTGGCCTTCTAAGTATGACCAGTAACTGACACCAGAATGTATCCTGGGTCACATGATCTGGATACAATGGCCAATCATTAACACAGAACAATAGTTGAGACTTTAGCTGTGAGACCAGGAAAGGCTTTTCTATTCAAAGAAAATTAACCCTATTCTATCTAAACCCCAGAACAAGAGGGAGGAGAGAGAATGCTAGAATTTTCCAACAGAAACAACTGAGCAGCATGCACCAGTCAGCATGCTGTTTTCTCAGAATCATACCTATAGTGTCCCAGCACAGATCTGTTTTATTGCATTGGTCCAAATCCTAATTTTGTGGTGCTGTGACCTAGGAGGCAGCATCAGGGTGGTGAGAATATTATTCTTTAGAATGCACAAGGGTACTTGGAAGCTGACTGTAATATTAGGGACTGTCCATCATGCTCCATAAAGCACCCTATGTTATATTATCCTAGCGTATATATCCGATGTTGCCGGGGATTTTATCTTCTCATAGATAATACTTGCTGAAAAGATTTGAGATCCTGTGTCTCTAACTCCCCAAACTTTCTTGTCCATACTTGTAACTTTCCCCCATATTCCCCAATCCAATCTGTATTCAGAGTTATTAACATATGGAGGTTGGGTTCCTTAAGGAATACACTGCCCTCCTCCTTGCTGCTGGGCCTCATCTCCACAGCAGCTGGCCTATTCAAGACAGGCAGAGTTGACTGAGGCCCAAGAGCTCTCTGGCTAGGATTCTAAAGGTCTTTCCCTAAACTGCAAACCCCAAGATTCCATAGAATCTTCTTAGGCAGCCAGTCGTATGAAGTCTTTGCCCGACACAGCCAATCGTATGAAGTCTTTGCCTGTCTGACAGACAAAGAAACTTTGACTTTTATATATTAGTAGATTATGTCTCAGATTACTCACCCCAGATGCTCAGTGCTGTTATGGCTCCCACTAGAAGGAGAATTGTCATGCATCCACACCCAAGAAGGAACCGATGCCATCGGGGATGTCTCAGCAGGATATCTACAAGAGCCAATGGTTGTGGAAAGAGGTTAAAACGAGGAAAGAAAAATAACTCTGGTAGCTCAGGGCAGAGACATCTCTAATTCATATCTTATTTCCCCCACAGATGATTCTGTGAAAAAATCCAGAAAAAGAATCATAGAATCATAGAGTTGGAAGAGACCCCAGGGGCCTTCCAATCCAACCCCCTACCATGCAAGAACCCATGTCAAAGCACTCCCAACGGATGGGCATCCAGCCTCTGCTTAAAAACCTCCAAAGAAGGGGACTTCACCACACTCCCAGGCAGCATATTCCACTGCTGAACAGTTCTGACCACCAGGAAGTTCTTCCCGAGGTTCGGGTGGAATCTCCATTCCTGCAGCTTGAATTCATTGCTCCTTGTCCTAGTCTCCGGGGCAGCAGAAAACAAGCCCACTCCCTCCTCAACATGACATCCCTTCAAATATTTAACATGGCTATCATGTCCCCTCTTAACTTTCTCTTTTGCAAAATAAACATACCCAGCTCCCTAAGCTGCTCCTCATAGGGCATGGCTTCCAGACCCTCCACCATTTTGATTTTCCTCCTCTGGACACATTCCAGCTTGTTAATATCCTTCTTGAAATGAGGTGCCCAGAACTGGACACAGTATTCCAGATGAGGTCTGACCAAAGCAGAATAGAGTGGTACCAAGAACCTCTCCATTTATTATTCTCCAGGGACTGATAATCAATCATGATTGTTGTCAAGTTGGTTTTGACTTAGGGAGACCCTAGGCATGAGAGACTTCCAAGATACTCTGTCATCAGCAGCCCTGCTCAGGTCTCACAAAATCAGTCAGGGTCATGCTGTCTGAAAGAAGCACATAGCAATCATGGCTGGTAGCTACCCAGGGGTAGCTTCATCCTCCATGAGTTTGTTTCATCCTTTTCTTTTAAAGCATCTAAGAAGGCAAGAGACACCAGTGCCACAAATCCATAGTTTACCATAGTTTAACTATATGCTGTGTGAAAAACTTGATCTTGAATCTCTCCCCTTCTCCTTTCATTCATTCATACATACATACACAGTATGTATGTATATATGTATGTAGGTATTTAGCATATTTATAACCTGCTGTTCAGCCACAAAGTCTCTCAGAGCAGCTTACAAATTATTAATTTGACAGTTCCCTGCCCTCAGATTTACAGTCTAGATAGGGCAGACACACAAAGAAAAGAGAATGGTAGCGAGGGAGGGGAGTAAGTCAAGCACATCCTGCCTTTTCTCCCTGCAGGGCCAGGGCAGTAGCACTTAGGATAGGGGAAGGGCCTTTCATCTGCTTCTGGACTCAGGCATGATGGAGCTGTGCCTGCCTCTTTTTCTCTCCCTCTGAGGCCAGGGCTTAGGCAGCTGGGACAGAGGGGGTTTACCCAATCATACCCTACAGAATCATAACACTTTGATCCACTTCTAACTGCTATGGGTCCAGTGTGGAATCCTGGCATTTTTCCACCAAGGGCAATACTTCACACTGGCATCGTATTCTTGCTGTTACATCTGCACATTAAGCCGGTTAGTATCGATGTTTCTTCTGCTGATTCGCACAGCTTAAGCTCTTACTATCGATGTAAAACCAATGTATTGTAAAACCAGAAAAACTCTGATGTAAAGCACAAAAACCGGTTTGGCTGCATTTCTGACAACATGCAGAAGGTATACACACAGAGATGGTTCTCTGTGGGCATTCCCACCTTTTCCTGGCATCATTTCCATCCACTCCTCTCTCCGCCCCTCAAATGCAGGGTGGGCATTGGAATACAATGATATGTTGGGACCCTCCAGATAGTTGCTTTTCAATTTCTGGCTATCTAGAACAGAGCTTTCCAAACTTTTCATGTTGGTCACACACATTTTAGATATGCATCATTTCGTGACACAGTAATTTTACTAGCAATTCTACTAGCAAACCGGAGGTGGGGGCTTGTCTTCTGTAAGAACGAACTAAAATACCTCTGCTGATATGTAGCAATATTGTTGTTTTTTGAAAAATTGACCCATCAGAGACGGTGGTGTGGAGCAAGGGATGGAGTGGGAGAAGGATGGGGGTTTCCCAAGAATTGATGAAGAGGAAGTGGCAAACGATTTTCACTGCTTTACTTCAGCAGAAACTGGAGGGCATGCAGATAACAATCCAGTAAAATTGGAGTAAATCAGGTTAAAAAACACCACTCACAACACGTGGTGAAATGCTCCTGCACTCTGGTGCAGAAATGGCCTTAGAGTTTGTACTTTTATGAAGTACTTAGGATCTTCTGCTAGAGAACTTAAGTGTTTCCCAAACTACACACAGAAGGTCTGTGTAGGATGGACCCATGACATTTAAAGTGCGGTCAAATTGCTATAACAGTGCAGTGTGAAGCAGACCAGGGAGAAAACCTCTCTTTCAGTTCGTCCCCCAACTTTTTCCATTGTATGGGTAATTATACAGACCTCTGCCATCTCTGCCTTTTGAAATGGGCACGGTGCTCCACTTCTGTCTCTTTAATCTGAGGAACTGAGGGTTCTTTGTTAAATAACCTGTGTTCTCTACACACCTTCTGGCTAACTTAGCTTCTAACTCATGAACAACAGTATAGAATAACATTGACACTTCCCTTAAGTATCCTTATGGAGATTGGAATTTCAACAGATTGGTAATGAGACTGTGAATGTGTAGCTCTATATATTTTTACGCTGTTTATTTGTTTATAAAAAAAATTAGTACAGTCAGTCCTCCATCTCTGCAGATTCTATATTTACAGAGTCAACCAATCATGGCTTGAAAATATTCCTAAATAAATAAATAATCCAAAAGTAAACTTTGATTTTGCCATGTTATATAAGGGATGCCATTTTACTATACCATAGTACATAATGGGACTTCAGTATCTATGAATCTTGGTATCCACGGGGGATCCTGGAACCAAACTCTAGCAGATACTGAGGACTCACTGCATACTTGGAAGCATCTTTCGTATTGCACAAACATTACTAAGTCTAAGCACATTGCTTTTATATGATCTTAATGGACATCCATATTACTAGTGTAGGCCTATATCTGTTCTCATAGATTTTACATAGCCTAGGCATCTTGTGTAGATAGACGTTACCTAGTTTTGGGCAAAGTATGCATCTTATTTATTATAATCTCTGCCTAGATTACTTGGTAACCCTTCCTTTCATTTCGGAGCAGCTGTACCTTTCTAGCTATGTTGAGTCTGTTATTACCATATTTGCTGGTGAACAAGACACACCAGTGTATAAGAGGCACTCCATTTATAAGCCGGCAAATATTATTTATCAGCATATAAGACACATTGGCATAGGGAAGGTGGCATAGCAGAGGGTTGTCGCTTCGCACAGCTGCGAAGAAGATGATCGGTGAGCAAGATTGGGAGCTTGTCTCAATGCCGGTGAAATGAGACTCATTACGAGACCGACTCCAGCAGTCAGTACCCAAGAAAAAGAGGAAGATCTTTGGAATGGAGCTTGGCATGGACGATGCTGATGGGGTCAAGGAGCTGCCATACCTAGCTCAGCTATCAAGAAGCGGGACAAGCTGCACTGTTGTTATGAATAAACAAATAGAAGGAACAGCTAACAAGTAAGTTGAAATCTACTGAACCTCAAGAAGGGAGAGGAGGTTTACCTTCGCGATATGGTCACTCTGGACTGGTAAGATCTAAACAAGTGACTTTGATTTGCTAAAGACTTATCCAGAGTTGGACAGATAATAAAGTTTCACATGGTATTCTAAAGTGACATACTAAAACACGAGGTAACACAATTTAATACTGACTTGATACTTAATACTGGCTTCTTTGCTGAAGAATTAGAGTCACCTGCCACATAAGGCTATATAAATTGTCTGGATTTTTTTTCATGCCCCAATTTAAGAGACATCGCTAGAACTCTTTTCTTTTGGAAAACTTACTACTTATTATAGCTGAAACCTGGGACATGATATATATTGAAATATAAAGAAACTTGCAGATTTAATTGTCGATAATCTTGAAATAGAGAGGTGAAGAGTTGAAGAATATGAGAGTGAAGTTAAAGCAGACCTGAAGTCAGATGAGAGAAATCAGGAATGAGAGTGTTAGAAGAAAAGTGTGCTGGCAGAGAGGAGCGACAGCAGAAACCGTGATGAGATATAGACTGAAGTGATTTAAGACAGTGGAGAGTTAGAGAGACAGAGACTTTGTAATATAAAATCCAAAGAAGACTAAGTGACAGTCGAGAGGCAGAGAGACAGAAATCTTAAAGTATAGTGGAAGAAGATGAAGCGACAAAAGAGAGGCAGGGAGATAAAGACTCTAAAGTATAAAGGTTGATGAAGACAACGTAAGGGGGAAAGAAAGAAGAGTTCTGTTGTTACAGGTATTTGAGATCATTGAGATCCTCTCCCCCTTTTCTCTTTACCCTTTTTCCTCATCTGGTTAACACATTATATTATGAATGAATTTTGAATGAATACAGAATGAATTTTGGTTAAATAATATTATTGAATGTCATTTGATTCTAAAGTATTAATGTGTTAAATTATCACATTATATAATTTATATATATATTGGAAATCTTAGATTATAAATTGAGAGAAATTTCCTAGTAAGGTCTAATTTATTAAGAGGGTCAGTTAATCAAAGTGGAATTGAATTTAATAGTGTAGCAATCTCTCTTGCCTGTCCTCTCCCTGTCTTTCCATCTGAACCCAACTGTACTGGGGTGTTGATAGTAGCTGATATTAGTCAAGGTCAGGAGATAACAAGGCACTGTCAGTCTGCTTGTTTATCTAGCATAGAAACATGTTAATATTTTGTGGATTTAACTCTTTGGTTACAGGTTCAGAATTGGGTTTATCATAAGCTATACTACAGTACCACCTAGTGGAAAACTTGTTATTAACTAAGGTTTTGGATTAATAATTAATTTCATTCCCTTTTATCCCCCCTGTGGGGGGAAAAAGAGGAAGAGAGGGAGAAGGCAAGGAATTATATTTGGGGAATTAATTAAAGGTTCAAGTAATTAATAAATCAAATATTTGAATAATAATTATAACAATTATATTAATATTTATTTAATCTCTCTATCTTATATATAAGATTTAGATATAAAATTAATAAATTAAATAACATTATAATAATTAAAATTAATTATTAGATACATAATAATAATAATTAGATATATAATAATTAAGAAGAGTTGCTAGATATAGGACAAGAAATTTAATAACTAGGAGTTAAGACTTAATCACTGAATATTTGAACAAATAATCGATAATAGTAAGAATAATTAGTATTTAGAAAATTAGAGCACATGACTATGATGGCAGTAGGACGAAGAAGAGTAGTACAAACAAATATCCAGACTTCAACTCAAAGAAGAGATTCAGGAGAAATTGAGGCTTATCAGTTATTTTTAGATGAAGTTAAAAAGATAAGAGTGGAAATGTGTTCAGAAATGAAGGATCTTTCATCTGAAGTAAAGAAAGAAGTAAAAAAGGTCAGAAAAGAGATGGAGAATCTTGATCTTAAACTAGAAACAATGACAAACAGTATAAGAAATATGAATAAAAGAATAGATGAAGTACAAGAGAGAACAAAGAGTTTGGAAAAACAGACAGGAGATTTTGAACTGATGGTGGAACAAAATGAAACAAAGAATACATTATCAGAAATAAAATATAGAGAAAAATGTGTGAAAATAAGGGGTCTAGAAGAAAAGAAAGGAGAAGACTTATACACCAGAATAATTCCAACATTAGCAAAATTCTTTCACTGGCCTACAGAACAGATGGACATGGAAGTGAACTGTATCTTCAGAATAAATTCATTAATCACAAAAAAAGGGAAAGTTTCTAGAGATGTTGTGGTCTACTTTGTATCAGAACGCATGAAGGAGATGATAATACAGTAAAGCTACACAAACAGGTTAATAATAGAAGGTACAGAACTGAAAGTTTTTAAGGATGTTCCTTCTCAGATCCTATAATGAAGAAGAGACTCTTTAACCCAAGTTTTGAAGAAATATGGGATACCCTATAGGTGGGGTAAATTCAAACGTGTCATCTTTACATAATCAGAAATTATAGGTAATGAATTTGGTGATGAAAGCAGAAGAATTCCTGAAGAAATTTAAGGAAGACCTGAAGAAGACCTATGGAAAAGACCAAGTGAAAGAGGAAAAAGAGGAGAAGTCAATAGAGAGAGAATGGAAAAAGGGTGGAGACAAGCTGACAAAATTAGCAGTAAGAACAACAGTAAATTTATCAGAAGATTCCTCACAACAAGAAGAATAAGAACAAGAGCAAGCAGAACAAGAAGAAATAGAAGAAGGTACTTCATTGGAGTTAGAATCAGTAGAATAGAATAACAGTAATCAAGTATGAAGGTAAAAATATTTTCATGGAATATTAGAGGTTTGAATTTATTATCCAAAAGGAAAAGAATTTTTCACTACCTTCAGAAGCAAAAATGTGACATTTATTGTATACAGGAAAACCATATCTCTAGTAAAGATGTAAAGATATCGAACAATTCTAAATTAAGGAAGAGTTTTTCAGCAACAGCAGAGAAAAATAAGAGGAGTCACAATTTATGTACATCAAAAATACACTGCAAAAGAAGTCTTAAAGGATCTACAAGGTAGATATATAGGTGTAGAATCAAATATTCTTAATATAAAGGTTCTACTTAAAGGAGTTTCTGGTTCTCTAGATAATAAAAAAGAATTTTATGAGAAACGTTTGCAAAAAATTAGAGATATCGATTATCAGGAAATTATTATGATGGGAGACTGGAATGGAGTAGTAAACCCTGAATTAGATAGAACTATGAATCAGACACAGAAGAAAAAGAAAGGAAAACTTCCTGAATCATTTTTTGAATTAACAGATAGTTTGCTGTCAATAGATATATGGAGAAGATTACATGGGGATCAGAAAGAATTTACTTTCTTTTCAGAATATCACAAAATTGTGATATGATCTGGGCTTCTAAAACACTAAATAAGAAAATACAAAAGATTGACATTCTCCATAGGACTATACCAGACCATAATGCACTATTATTAATTCTAGCAGATAAAAAACAAGAATATAGATGGAGATTGAATGAAGGTTTACTGAAAGATGAGAAAATATTTGAGAAAGATAAGAAAACTCTAGAACAATATTTCTTGGAGAATTTAGACAAAGAATTATCTATAGCAACTGTATGGGAAGCTGGAAAATCTACTATGAGGCTTTCTCACTCAACAAGAAATAAAACTAAAAGGGGAAAGGAAAGAGAAAGAAGAAATATTAGTCAATGAGATAAAACAATTGAAAGAAAAGTTAAAAATATCTCCCCAAAGTAAAAAGATATTAGATGAGATAAAAGTATTACAAAAACAGATCTCTCTAAATAAGACAGAAGAAATAGAAAGAAAATTACAATTCGTGAGGCAAAGGAACTTTTTCCAAGCTAACAAAACAAATAAGTGGTTAGCCTATAGAATTAGAAAGGAAAAGGAAAAACATCTGATTCTTCAAATAAACAAGAATAAGAAAATTCTTATAAAACAAGATGACATTAAAAAAAACCTTTGCTAGATTTTATAAAAATCTTTTTGTAGAATCGGAAATTAATCAGATGAAAAGAGATAGAATAAAAGAATATTTGTTTGAGGATAATTTGTCAAGAATCATGGAAAGTAATGGGAAGAATTAAACAGACCAGTCATGAAACAGGAGTTGATACAAGCTATAAGGAATTAAAAGCAGGGAAAGCTCTGGGACCAGATGGATATACTGCCTTGTACTATAAGACATTCCAAGATCAACTACTGAATCCATTACTGAGAGTAATAAATGGAATAGGTAAAGAGGATAAACCACCCTCATGGGGGAGGCAGATATTACTTCGATCCCAAAAGAAGGGAAAGATTTGCAAGAAATAGGAAACTATAGGCTGATAGTGCTGTTGAACATAGATTATAAAATATTTGCCACAATTCTAGTGGATAGATTAAAAAGGATATTACAAAAGTTGATACATAGAGACCAAAATGGATTCTTACCCAAGAGATCATTAAAAAAACAGTATAAGGACAGTATAAAATATCATCAAATATTTCCATAAACATAATAAAAAGGAAATGGCCGTATTTTTCTTAGATGCTGAAAAGGCATTTGATAAGATGAATTGGGGGTTTTTGGGAAGAAACTTTAAGAAGAGTAAATTTAGGGTCTAGATTTATAGAATGGATCATTTCAATATATAAGAAACAACAGGCCCAAATAATTGTAAATGATGAGAGAACAGAAAGTATATCAGTATATAGGGGTGTTAGACAGAGTTGTCCCCTATCGCTCCTTTTGTTTAGAATAATTTTGGAAGTTCTAAACAAAAGAATCAGACAAGAAAACTGAATACAAGGGGTTAAAATTAAGAATCAGGCTTATAAGATCAGTGCATTTGCTGATGACTTGGTAATTATATTAGAGGACCCTCTAATAAGTATTGAGAAATTAATAGAAATATTAACAAATTTTGAAATGCTTTCAGGATATAAAATCAACAGGGATAAAACAAAAATAATTACAAAAAACATGCCCAAATGTGAGGAACAAGAATTAGTTAACTATACTGGTTTCTTGGTAGTTAAAAAAGTAAAATATTTAGGTACTAACATTACAAAAAATAACACTGATTTATTTGATAATAACTACAGGAAAATTTGGCAGGAGATAAAGGAGGACTTCAAAAAATAGGAAAAATTAATCACTTCTAGGATGAATTGCAGCTATCAAAATGAATACTTACTTCACCAAAGATAAATTTCCTATTTCAAAATTTGCCTATAATATTGAATGATAAACCTTTTAGAGAGTGGAATAAGGATCTGACAAAATTTACATGGAAAAGTAAGAAACCCAGAATAAAATTAAGGATTATGGACAATATTAAAGAGAGAGGAGGAATGGACCTACCTAATTTAAAAATTTTTTACCATGCCAACTGTTTAAAATGGACAATTGATTGGTTAACGCTGCGAGATCCAAACTTGCTACATCTGGAAGGTGAAGGACTATATTTTGGTTGGCATGCATATGTATGGTATGGGAAAGCCTCAATAGATAAAGGCCTTACAACACATTTTTTCAGGAAGGCTCTCTTAACTGTTTGGTTAAAATATAAAAAACAAATATATTTTAAAATTCAATCTTGGGTCTCAATTCATGAGGCTTTCTATAACAAAGAGATACCTAAAATAAATAAATGGATTTTTTATAAAGACACATTGAAGATTCAAGGAAATACTACATATTTTAAATCAGCAGAAGAATTTTAATCTCAGGGTTTAAGTACACATTAGCTCTTACAAATTCAACTGGTAGAAAAATATAGAATAGACAAAAAAATAGAAGATTTTGAGATAAAGGAGAAAGAATTTGATAAAATACTTAAACCGGAATCTGAACTTAGGGTTCGTAAAATATATAAAATTTTACTTAATCTGGGAACTAAGCAAGAAGTGGTTAAACAGACTATGATAAAATGGGTCCAAAATTTTACCCATACAATTTCTTTTGAACAATGGGAGAACTCATGGAATATGACATGGAACTTGATAAAACTGACTAGTTTAAAGGAAAATTATTATAAAATGTTTCCCAGGTGGTATTTAACACCATCACAGATCTATCAGATTGCAGGTAATGCAAAAGAAATATGTTGGAAATGTGATCAAAAGGGTATATTTTTTTCATATGTGGTGGTGCTGTACAGAAGCAAAGAAAGTCTGGAAAACTTTACATGATAAAATACAAGAAACGATGAAGATAAAATTCTCATTGTTACCAGAACTCTATTTACTTAATATGACAGATTGTTTACTGCAATTAAACAAATAAAAAAAAAATCCTCCTCTATATGACCACAGCAGCCAGAATAATGTTTCGCTCAAATATGGAAACAAAAATCAATTCCCAGGATAGAAGATTGGCTTTGAAAATTATATGATATAGCAGAAGCCGACATAATTATGAATTCATTAAAAGATAAAATGAAGATGAATTTTATCAAAGATTGGAGCATGATATTCCCATTATGGGAATCACATTGTGGTAAGACAGCTATTATATGTTGGATAGGTAAGGAAAACAGAAGACAGCCATAAATGAAAAATTTTCTCCGTGTACCAATAAAATAGAATTGATAAAGCTTAAGTGATATATGAACTGACATAGATATTTGATTAATTGTAATCCGTTTAAGATATATTTAGCAAAAATCTAAAGTAATAGTGTTAAACGCGACTCTGAAGATAGAAGAAATCGATAGATTATAGAATGAGTAACATATTGTTAAAATAAATGTGGATTTTTTTGTAAGAAGGTAAGTTATATATAGGTTTGCACTTACTTCTTGAGGTTCTGAAATTGGTGGTGGGGTGGGGGAGGGATCAGTGAAAGGAAAAGTAAAGGAAATATAGAGAAGATATGAAATATTTTTGTAATGAAGAAGATAAATGTTATTGGTCATGGATTGGTTTTCAGTTATAAGTCTTCTTATCCTTATTCTTTCTATTATGTTTACACAACCTTGTAATCATTCATTCCTTTCACTTGATATGCTGGACTATAACTAGCCACATATACTGAATCAAAAGCCCAAATTCCAGCAGGGATGTAATTGGAACCAAATGGAATGCTGGGGCAGATCCAAAACAGTCAACAAACAAGCAGAGTGTATATTAAATGTTAAAATGTTAAATGGTTTCAGCAGGCTGGCCTAAAACCATTTATAAACCATTTGCTAACTTGAAACAAAAGCTTGGTGAAAGTTGGGGGTTACAGCAGTACACATGGTTCATTGTTTGTAACGGTAATGTTTGGTCAGAGACAGCTTGTGGACAAAAAAACACAAGTACGGTGGTCATTTTCATCATGCCAAAATAGAAAATGCATAATTAAAAAAAAGAGGGCTATGGAAGGCATGGGCTTCGTTAGGATTGCCAGAACTAGATTATACCAGGCTCTGAGATTGCAGGCCACATCCTCCAATCTAGGGAGGCAGCAAGCCCTGGAGAAGTTACAGGGGTCAGATTACAAGGAGTGACACCCTGCTGATATTATAATTTAAGCATGATACTTTAACCATCAATCATAGTTGCATAGAGTATGGCATTCAAATTAACAAGGTAAAGGAAGAAAATATACAGTCGGCCCTCCACGTTTGTGGGAGTGACTTTCATGGATTTGATTATTTACAAATTTCTCCAACCCCTACTCCCCTCACCTCAAGTGCTTCTTTTCCAGGGGAACTTTCCCCTCAGGGGCTCAAATCAGGCTGTGCAGTCCTTTAAAAACTCACCTCTGGTCCTCTTCCTCCTCCACTAGTCACTGCCTGGCCAGCTAAGGACAGATCTTGGTCCCATTTCTCAGCACCACAGACCCTCTCCCAATGCTCACCACAGACACCCAACGAAGGAGATAGGTGAGAGAGGAAGAATAGGGCCACTATGCCAAACTTGCCACATTTCCCTGACCTAGATTGCACCCTGGGTGCCCATTCTCCCCACCATGCCTCAGCCCCCATCCTACACACACACACACACACACACATTTTGATATTTGCAGTTATTCCACTTTTGCAGTGGTCCTGTGCCCTTAATCCTAGTGAATGTGGAGGGCCTACTGTATATACAAACACTTTCTGGGACATGTCATGCAAAATGCAGACACTGATGCTGATAAAGATTAATTGCAGTGGTTTGCAAAGATTCTTCTTTCATTTTGAAATCTGTGGTTTATGTTTAAAAATCATTTGGTAAACACAGGATGTGTCTATTAGACATATTCTTTGTTTACTTCTCACATAATTAAGAGGATTTCCTGTGGCATAAGTAGACTTTCATGGGTTAAAACAGGGATGGGCAATAGGCAAAATCTTACCTACTGCTGGACAGGTAATAAGCGGTAGATCACCAAACAGGGGTGTCCAGTGGCTATCATGTAAATGGAATGGTGAATCCTTTCTGTGCTTATACCTGAAGTTACCTGAAGAGACTAGAACACAGAGCAATGGCTTCAAATTTCAGGAAAAGAGATTAATCTAAACATTAGAAAGAACTTCCTGCAGTAATAGCAGTTTGACAGTGGGATACACTGCCTTGGAGTGTGGTGGAACCTGCTTCTTTGGAGGTTTTTAGAGGCTGGATAGCCATCTGTTGGGGATGCTTTGATGGTACATTCTTGCATGGCAGGGGGTTGAACTTGATGGCCCTTGCTGTTGCCTCCAGCTCTATGATTCTATTATTCTAAGTTAGAAAGAGCTAAGTTAGGAAAAGAAAGTCACAGACAAGGGCTGCAGACTATAGTGGGGAGACCACACAATTCGGCCTTTACCTGACCTTTCTCTGCCACCCCACTCCACATGTTTGCGAGGGTCCTCTGGACAAGCACGTACTAGGCGCGGCCGTTAATGGTTTTGCATTCCATACCCCACTGAGGCAGGCAACCCAAGCCTCTCTCGTTGCTTCAGGGAACACCTCACTGCAAACCCTTACAATAGATGCACGGCTCTCGGCCGAGCTATTCCTTTCAGACGAGACATTTGCATGCTGGCCATACCATTGTCGTCAAGTATTAAGCTCATCATGCAAACTTGACCTTTTCCAACTCCTTTGTCCAGTTCCAAAATCCCTTTGTTCTCACCAAGCATGGCATAGCCTGTAGGCACAATTCACCCTATAAAAAGTCCTCACTTTTGGGACCTCCTTGGAGTGCTTTGGATCACCCTGGACTTCCATCTAGCCTTGCTGCCGGTCTGTCTAAGGAGCTCCCCTCAGCCAGCCACGCTGAGCTTCTTCCTCTTCAATTCCCACTTCTCTCCAGGACTACAGCAAAAGGTGTCTTATTACCCGCTCCCCAAAATCTCTCCATTTCTATTTCCAAGTTAGCTAGTGTGCGTGTTGTCTTATTTTGCTGTTCATCTTTCAATAAAACTGTTATTTTTGTTACTTTTAAACTGGTTTGCCTGCTTTCTGACCGGAAGCCGTAGACATAGGGTAAAAGATCCTAGCTGCAGTTACCCTGCCTCTCGTTTAGCTGAGAGAGTGCTCGAGCTTAAATTCCCCCAACTTGTGTTTTATTTGGTAGTTTTGGTGCCCCTCCCAGGATCCCCAACATACAGGGTAACACCTTTACCCAGTCTGGACCTAAAACGCCAACACTTAGGAATCCTGCCACTCACCCTGCCCTTGTTTCTTCAAATATTCCCTTACCGGATTGGGTTGCTGGGCCTTGGAGTGACCACTTAAGCATGTTGTGGTGTGTGGCTGTGAGGCTTCTTTAGTTGTGGTATGCACGGCCTGACTCCAGCTGGGACTTAATAGAGAGCTGGAGACAAGTTTAAAAACAATAAGAATATTAAACACAATAAAGGAATATAATAATCTCTAGTAATGTATATATATATCAAACTCCTCACAATCATAGGTTGTTCTCCTTCCCCATTTCAATCCACAATCCTGTCTCTTTCAGAATCTCACATACACTCTCTGTCTTTCACACCTTGTTTCCTCCACACTCTGTCTGGTGTCAAAAGCGCCCCCACAACAGCCTCTATTTTTTTGTTCCTTGTTTTTCACCCACTCCCTGAACTGTGATTGGCTGCTTGCATGTCAGTCTGCCTAGCCTCTTTTTTACAACATGGTGCTGACTCCAAGTTATCCGAACAATGGCTGCAAGTAACCCCTTGTGAAAATGGGCCCTCCCATTTTCTGGGCAACATAGCTGAGAGGGATAGTCTCTCCTCCAGGCAAACAAAAAGTTAATAATGTGATAGTTTTAAGTTACATTTGTTGAGGATCAGCATCACAGAGGAAGAGAGATCACAAGAGACTATTGCCCGGTGAGGATGATCAGTCTGAGGAGAAACGTGGAAGCTTTGAGATGTGTCTGAGTGAGAGGTTATTAAAATTTGAGGTGCCACAAGGTAGGAGAGAAATTGACTGAAGACTTTAGGATCTGTGGAGAGGTATGGTGGTGCTGCCTGCCTCACCTTCCCTAGGGAAGCTTGGTCATAGGCTGGACAAAGAGGTCCAGAGTCCCAGCTTCCCATGGCCATCCAAGACCCAGGAGACCATCTGTACTGTGAGCAGAATAGGACTAGCTGCCTTAGGGCTTATGTTTCTTTCAATTTCAGCTAAATATAACCTAGGCTGTTTTGTAACTTTGTAAATGCTTCTCAGTAACATCTAAAGGACAGTTCCTTCATATATAAGATACTCCTTTGCTGATGTAAGATCATTTGCTTAGAATAAAAACTTTCTTTTAGAGATCTCTTCTTTCCATATTCTCTTTGTGTACCTTTCTTTGCTCAGTGTATGCGTATAGGATTCTCATCTTCCACAGAAGGAGGAGGGAGAACTTCTCCAGAGGCAGAGGTGGGAAAAGGCAAAGTATGCCCCTCCACTAAGTTACTGAGTCACTTGGGGTAAATTAGTGGGTGCTGGTAGTTAGGTAGCTTTCAGAGGTTCCTTCTATTCAAGAGGAGGGGATGGGGCCAGAGAGCCCATTACACGGGGGCAGTGGTGCTCCATGGAAGTGGGAGACCGATTACACCCTTCCCCTCCCCAAAAATTAGGATGCTAAAAATGTTTGTATGGAAACCAGTAAAAGGATGTGAGAATTTAGATCTAGTTACATGTTTCCAGGCTAACCACGTATTTAGAAACTGTGTATGTGCCTGTGTGTGTGCGCATGAGCACATACACATTTGCATGTAGTACAGTGATTAATAAACAAAATTTAATAAATTAGCAAAAGATTTTAGCTTCTGCCTTCTTCAATTGATGAAAATAAATAGGTGTTTGTATGATTTCAAACAATGGAAAATACTACATAGTCTAGAAAATGTATATACACACACCTATCTATATATCTATATATATCTATAGTGAAACCCCTTCAATTGCTAGTCAGTTTCATGGTGGGACAACGTACATTCAAGCCCACAGATGTGCATAAAATTCCAACCACAGAATCTTCTGAAAGGAAATATGAAGGTGTTAACAACTGCATTATTGTTAAATGCTTAAAGATGAATCAAATGAACAGTATTTTTATTTCGAAATACAGTTTTCTGTCTGATTGTGCGTCTCACATTTACTTCAAAGAGGTTATTATAATGAACAAAACTGCCCCTAATTTTAAGTCTTACAAAAATCTGTCAGATAAAGTTGAGAGAGTGTGTCTGGCCCAAGATCACCCAATGAGCTGCCTGTCTTGATGAGGATTTGAAACTGAGCTTTTCTGCTTTAATGATCAAACTACACCTCATGACAGACACTTAATGGCTCAGCCAAAACTTCATTTTCATGCCTTTCTGTCATAAAATACAGTTTAACATATCTGTAAGGCATGAATTTTATCACAGTGTGTATTGCCCTGTTGAACTAACATAATTGTTTGTTGGCTTCATGGCATAGCAGGCCCTGGAACTCTGGGGTGATATCACTTTGTGGGTGAGATAAGTTCAGCGGATGAAGATAAGATTTTTGGCATCCAATCAATGTCCTCCACAATTGTGTTTCAGGCCCAATTTCCATTACCTTACCTGCTTTCTCCCTCCCTCCTTGTTTCTCTTGGTTCAAATTATATTGACTGTATTTATACTGATATGTTTATGCTGCTGCCAAAGGTAAGATGTAAACCAGTGGATTCAAATTACAAGAAAGGAGAATCCAAGAGGATATAAGGAAGAATTTCCTGATAGTAAGAGCTGTGTGACAGCAAAATTTGTTGTTGTGTGCCTTCAAGTCATTTCTGGCTTATGGTAATCCTAAAACAAACCTATCACAAGGTTTTCTTGGCAAGATTTGTTTGCAAGGGAGTTGCTTTTGCCTTCTTCTGAGGTTGAGAGACTACAACTTGCCCAAGGTCACCTAGTGGGTTTCCATGGCTGAGTGAGAATTTGAACCCTGGTCTGCAGACTCAGAGGTTATTTCCACATGAGCCTGTTATAGCATTATGATTCCACTTTCAACATCCTATGGAATCCTGGGGTTTGCAGTTTCGGCCCCTCCCGAAACTGCAAACCTCAGGATTCCATAGGATGTTGAAAGTGGAATCATAGCGCTACAACAGGCTAGTGAGGAAAGGGCCAGAGTCTAATGCTCAAACTACTACAGCATGCTAGATCTGGTCTGACTCTACTTCGCTGCAGGTTTTTAAAGAGATGAGCCTCTTTTAAGAATGTACAGTGACTGTATTCCTGCATGGCAGGGAGCTGAACCACATAGCCCCTGCATCTCTGGATCCCTTTCTGTTGTATGATTCTGTGAATAGCAGTGGATCACCAAATACCCAGGTTCCTTGTATGCTCCTCAATGATATGATTTGCATAACTTAGGCCCTTTCCACACTGAGCTATTAAAACAGCTCAGAGCGACCTCTGACTGAGGTCTTCTGCATCGTGGAGTGGACTGGGTCAGACTACTTTTTGTAGTTCCACACCTTTTTTTTATTATTATTATTTATTTGTATCCCACCTCTCCATATGGATCGAGGCGGCGAACAACTTACAAATAGTATGTATTTCGATACATTTCTATACGTGCCCCCAACAAGCTGGGTACTCATTTTACTGACCTGTGAAAGGATGGAAGGCTGAGTCAACCTTGGAGCCCGGCAGGATCGAACTCACAACCTTGTGGCTTGCAGTACTGGCATTTAACCACTGCGCCACCAGGGCTCCAGAGTGACCGGAACTAGTTGCGCAGCATGCTTTTTAAAAACCTCTTTTTAGAGGTTTTTCAAAAGCCCGGAGTGCGCGACTCCATGTCGCTCCTTCGCCACGCTCCAATGCAGATTTGCAGGCACGCACTATTGCATGCCTGCAGATCTGCCGGGGGCGGGCTTTAGGCTTCTCCCGAAGCCGCCATTTTGGATGCCGGAGCAGTGTGGAGCGACGAGCTCGCACTGCTCCTCGTCCCAACAGACTCGATCGGATGGAGAAGAAATCCGGTGAGTCCTGTTTCTGCCCAATTCACACCCCACATGTGGAAAGGGCCTTAGTTGTCATGCCTTTGTCTCAGGACCAAGACAGGACACTTCCAACAGCTGTAACACAGAGACATGAAAACAACAATACTTAAGGGCAGCCAGCGTAGGTGACAAAAGGAGAGCCCAGGAGACTTGGAGCATTTATATAGTAAAGACACATCTATTAGACAAACAGTGGGGGAGGCTATCAGCCCACAAAAACAGGGAAAGGGATGGGAAGATGCTGTTGCAGACAACTGATCTTATCAGTGGAAGCAGTATTTCTACTGGCCTGTCACTCTGAATTTACTATGAACTCAGACTGTGAAAACAATGACAGTAATTGACTAACAAACTCTTATAAACTTTACTCATCACTGCTGATAAAAGACTTTAATTAGAGAGCTATTAATCTTGGCTGGCTGCTGGCATAGTACATTAGTCCATGTTACGAGACCCTTTGATCTGGATTGTGATGGACACTTGTCATCAAAAGTTTCACTAGTGATGACAGGATAACGAAGCATAGAGCTCAGTCTCCATTTGCAGTGATTTTAGCCCTATCTATAGCAAATAATGAAATGAGAGCCAACATCGTATTGTGGTTTGAGCTTTGGACTATAACCCTGGAGACCAGGATTCAGTTCCCCACTCAGTCATGGAAACCCACTTGGGCATGTCACACACTCTCAGCCCTGGAAAACCCCATGATAGGTTCCCCTCAGGGTCAACGTAAGTAGGAAATGACTTGAAGACACACAGCAACAACAACTGGATTATGGAAGGCTGCTGGAAGAGACTGTTACCATCAGAATTTTGGATGCTACATTTTGAAAAGAATTGGTTATGTTGTTACTAGTTGTTACAAGTTACTGTTACTGCAGTAAATAAATTGCTAGATTATTTATTACATAACATCTTAATATTACTGGTATATTGGGCCTCGGAAAATACAAGGAAATGCCTTTCCCCACACCCTCACCCCATCTCTGATCTCCATAAGTCTGAGCAAACTACTTTGCCCAATTCCCCCCTCTAGTCACAACAAGAAATGCTTTGTGCAGGTGGGCAGAAGCAGTTCTTGCTGCCAAAATGTTGATTCATATTGGTAATGAAGCTATTTCCCTAATATGACATGCATTACTTTTTTTTAAAAAAAAAATCTTTAACTGATTTTTATTTATTCTGAAAGTGGGAAGGGAAAAAATATTAAAACCAAAAAAAAATGAAAACCAAAAAAAAAAAAAAAAAGGCATTTCCCCAAAGATAAAATCTACTCATTAAATTCAAGTGTGATTATTATATATACACCAACTGGTACCTCCAACACAGATCTGAAAATGGCACAGAGATATATCTCTGCACAACTTTGCAATAAAGAGTCTCCCCGCCCACATTCTATTACAAGTCATGTTTAAAAGAAAGGAACTCACATAAAGTATGAGTATTTACATCTTCCCAAATTAAACAATACTACGACATTTGGTACTACGGTATGGAAAGAAAGCAAGGAGGAAAAGAAATTCCTCAGAAGGACCATTCTGGCCCCAAAACTGCAGCCCTGGGGCAAGGCCTCCCCAACCATCAGCAGCACCATCCGTAGATGATGAATGCAGATAGCCATCGAGCCATGTGGATGATATCAAGAAATCTTGCCACTAGGGTGGTGAGGAGAACACTCAGTCTGTCCCCCTGTGGTAGAATCCCTGGCAGAAACACACTGTCTTTGAACTAATGTAGCTGACCAAGAAAACACATGGTGGACCTCTCTACAAGATCAACTAGTTGTCCATATTTTCCCCATGACGACATTTGAGCAGAGAACAAAAAATTAACTGTTTGAACTATAGCTCCCAGCTACTGTCTCCTAATTACCACTGTCAGCAGTGGAACTCTGGGAGTTGTGGTTTTAAAAAGTAATTTTTAAAGTTTGTCATGCTGTGTTGGGACCACCAACCTAGAAGCCTCTGGTCCATACAAATAAGTCATTATTTACCTTGAACAGCAGATTTGGCTTGGAATCTTTGATCTTTTTGTCTTGGCCTGAAATTAAAGTAGCACTGCCCATCCTCCAGCAGGCAAGGAATTCGAGTTGGAAGTGCTTCCCTCTTCATGATATTGAAAAAAAAAGAAGAAGAAGAAGAAGGAAGGAAGGAAGGAAAGAGAGGAGAGCAGTGCTGTGAACATCCAACTCAGCTCTGCAAGAGAAACAGCTCTGACACCCTGTAGCATGCAAGCAAGAAGACAGCACAGGAAATGGCACCTTTGACATTTTGACCAACTGTCAACACCTCTGCTGTTGCCTCTTGCCTACTCGGGGGGCTGCCTTTATTAACCATATTTTTTTAAAAAAACAGTTTCAATTTTACTACATCATATTCATCCATTGTCACTGTCATCCTCTTAATGTTTCTCTCACATAACTTCAGATAGTAAAATCATAGGAAGACAGGCTTTTCCTTTGGTAACATTACCCTGTATGTGTTTGCATAACAAAGCATGGGGGGATTTTCACTTGGTTTGCTAAATGATTAATTTGCTAGATCTGCCCACCCCAATGTAGCAGAACTCCATCTTGATTAGCACTGAGGACAGCCCCAGAAGAAAGAGGATTCAGACAGAAGAAACATATCACATGTTCTTCTATGACTGCTTGTGGTTGTCCCTCCAGCCTTCTGAGATAGAAGAAAGAAAATGGTGCAGCCTTGTGTGGAAAGGGGGAATATAACAGGCATGAGTGGGGTGGTTTATTTTCTCAGAAGCTCTTTAGACAACAAGGGCCCTTTCATTGCAATGTCAGGCCCTTTAGAGCTGAAGGTTAATGTCCCTACCACCAGCACCTGTAGAGAATACATTAGAGACTTTCTGGGTGAGTTGCAATGAATGCTCTTCTACTCCTTTAGTTTGCTTATTGTTCACAGCGTACTGGGCACTGGAGTAACTAAGGAAAATGTTTCTCTAGACATTTTCTTTTCTTGCCTTTCTCCCACTCCCTTTCACTATAAAGGATTTAATAATAATAATAAAAAATTAATAAAAAAAAGGAAGAATCAGGGCAGTCTTAATGGACCCTTAATATGGTAGCGTACAAAGAGATTCAAACTCTGCCTTTTAAGGTTAAACCTTCAAAGACTTGGGCCTGGATAGAGATTGCTGTGTGTTTTGGTTTCTACCACAATTTATATTTTTAAATGTCAAGTTTTTTGACACAAGTATGAAGACATACATAAATGTAGGTAAATTCTTCATTCTTATCACTCAGTTTTTCATGATGTGGCTGAAGACCACAAAGAAAGTTTCAACAGAAACCCAATGGAACAGTGACTAGTAAGGGAATAAATATTGCAATATGCTTAAAATATTCTGAGGAGCAAAAACCAGCAAACAGGATTTTCCCCAGGAAAACCACCAACAGCTGAGGGTTCTGTCTCTGCTTGAAGGGCTGCTATAAAAAAAAGCGCACCCACTTTCTTAGTATTTTGTTCCATTGCCAAGCAACCCTACTGTTAAGATGTCTCTCCTAATGTTCTCTTAAAACCCACTTCATTTATGCTTGATTTGTTGGGTGGCTAGCAGTGGGAAATAGAGCTTGGAGCAGTCACCTTTTTGCACTGTATGCTGGCTAGAGGATTCTGGGAATTGTAGTGTTGCCCAAAAAAAGAAAAGAAAAAAAACCCTTATCCAACTTCTTCAAGGGAAGATGAGATCTTTTGGCCAAAGTAAGCTTAGGCTGTATACCACATGGTAATAAATGTCCAGTATTTCACAGTCATGACCATTTCCTTAGAGTCAAGTTACATTTTAATTAAAATTACCTGCATTTTGCCTTTCCTGTTGTGATTTTGTGCAAGCCAGTCACTGAACTTTAGGGCTTTGTAGGTCATAACCAGGACTCTGAATCATGCCTAGAAACAGGTTGCTAGCTGGTAGTCCCACTTCTTTCTCTCTGGTTTTTTTTTATCCTTCTTATCTTTTATTTGGCTTAAAACTTGTTAGTGTTTCAGATGCCATAAGAGTCTTCATTGTTGCTTTTTCTGTGAAAAGACTAACACAGTCCTCCACTCCAAAAATACATTTATGTCAAAAAGAGACTGAATCACGTTTTTCTGTAATCAGCCCTGGCCAATTTCTGGCTGATGCATTTATAGTCTCTTGCTCTTCATTAACTTCACTGCTTAAGATAACAAAGACCTTTTTGGATCACAATCCTGTGACTTTAATTTTAAGGGGTAAAGGAATGGGAGGGAATTAGAGATTGAAAGAAGCTCTGTTGCAAGACGAAAATGTTTTTAAAACATGTAGAAAAAGATTGGTGGCATACTTGGAAGACAATTTGGAAAAGGGCACTGATATTAGAGTGGTATGGGATACCAGCAAAGCATTCATGAAAGGGTGCCTTATTCAACAAAGTGTGGAATTAAAAGGAGAAAAGGCAAGTTACTCATAGACAAGATAAAAAGAGCTAAAGAAGTCTCCCACAAACAAGGCTGTGCTCAATTAAATCAAGATTCTTCAGAGACAGTTATCAGTGATGACAGTAGGTGAGACTGAGAAGATACATTATGTGAAGCAAAAGAATTTTGAGTTTGCCAACACACCTGGAAGTAGCTGGAATACAAGCTGAGAAAAAGTTAAACTTGAAGATGCAAAAAGGGAATGAAATGCTAAGTTATAATGTTAATATTAGGAAGTGTATATCACTGTAAAAAAAACCAAGTCCTATTAATGAAGATAGATTAACATTTATATAAACAAGATCTTCTAGAGATTTCAGCATTGCAAAAGCAGATAATGAATGAACCTGTTACAGAGAGTGAGATTGCCAAGAACATTAAGAAAACTAAATCTGGCAAAGCTCCACTCCCAGGTAGTTTATTAGCAGGTAGTTAGAAAACTTTTGAAGACCAATTATTTTTCCTTTAAAGAAATTATTGAATTCAATATTATACACAGGGAAGAAATCTGAGACTTGGAAAAAGGCAATGTTAGTCTTCATACCCAAGACCAGAAGATGACAAATAACTACAGATCCATTTCCTTATCGAAAAATGATTATAGAATTTTTCCAACAATACAAGCAGAAAGTTTGAAAAGGACCTTACAAGACTTTATTCATAAAGATCAAGCTGGATTGTTGTTGAAAAGACAGTTACATGATAATATCAAATATGTCTTTGATATTTTGGCATATTTAGACATCATAGTGAGAAACAGGTAGTACTTTTATTTTTGGATGTTGAAGTTATAACTAAAATCACCTTTCATTGCTTCCAGATGGACAACTACTACCTTTCCACCAAAAGACAATGCATACCTATCTGTTGAGTATATCTCTAGATGAAGCTTTTATTATGGTGTTACTCTTCCTCATTTACGGAACTTTGCCACATGTTGTCATCTCCCACTTGTAACCTTCCATGTTTCTCCAGTACCCAGTCAAAACAACAACTCTATAGCAAATTGTTTAAGGATAGTAAGATAGAGTAGCTGTATAACAATATGAAGTGACAAGTTTGGCAAGCTTTGGTACAACCAGCCAATCCCAGCTCACAGAATGCTGTAGGTGATATAACCTAGAGGCTTGCTTGAAAAATTAGTTAGGGTAGTCACAGGCAGAATGAAGTCCAGTTAGACAGAGAAGAACTGATATAATCTGAATAGGATTTTAGGAGCTGGGAATGTGGAAAGAGTTCATGTTTAACTGTTATATCAAAAATCTTTACTGGTCCGGTTTTCTACAATTGTGCTTTTATCATTAAAGAAAGGGAGAACAGGTCATGCTTTGCTATACTGAAAATACTGATCAATGTTGCTACTTGTCCAGACAGTGGTCACCTTGAGGCCTGAGTATCAAATCCATGAAAATATTTTTGATTAGAGTGCAGGACAACTGACAGGAGACAGTTAGCCCAGTGGTTCCTTCCACTGGTAGAAGACATACAGTTGAAATTGCAGGGCCTGTCTGCAGTGATGTTCAATCACAAATGCCTTCCAATTGACGGCACCCCAAGCCTACCATTGAGAGCACCAGTGGCAATCACTCATTTCTCCAGACATTTCGAGACTGCAACTCCCAGCATTTCTCACTTTGGCTATGCTAGCTAGGAATGCTGGGAACTGTGATCCAACAACCATCTGGAAGGATGTATAATTCCCAGCAGTAATCTAAAAGTAGTTTTTCCATTCTTAATTTTTTTCCTGGTTAGTTTCCAGATGAGTCTGTTGGGAAATTGCATTGCCTTATTTATGGCTCTCATTGGGAGATCCAAGTAGCAGTGGAAAGAATATTCAAAAAAATGGTCAAAAATATATTTTTCAACTGTTAAGAAACTCTGACGAGAAGAATCCTGGACTGACAAGAATCTTCACAGTTTGGGATTTATTCTGCACAAAATGTGCACATGGTGGTTTTGTGCAGAAAACAGCATTTTCTGTGGAGGAAACAGCATTCTTTGCATGAAAAAAAAATTTCACTGCAGAAATATTCATTATTGCACAAAAATGTTGTTTTCTGCACGGGGAAAAAGCTGTAATTGGGCATTTGTTCTGCATAAAATTTGCATACGGTTATTTGCATAGAAAACAGTATTTACTGCACAGGAACTAATATTTCTGTGTGGCACAATTATTCTCCATTCAGAAAATGGTGCTTCCTGTGCAGAAAATTCTGTTTTCTGTGCAAAACAACCACATGAGAACCTTGTGCAGAATAACTTGTGTCTTGCAAATTGCATATTTTTGAAGATTTTCTCACAGTGGGAAGGAAATTGCTAAAATTACTCTTTGCTATGCTCAAGGAGAACCTTAGTGAGGCATTAAATCTCTAGGCCCAAATGACACTGATTTCCACGTCTAACCCTCTTGTGGAATGAAGTCTGCCAAGGAGAAAAAGTAGAATTGCTACAGAATATCCACAAAGTGCCACAAGGCATTATTGGGGCAGTGCCAGTCCCCTTCCACCTCATCATTTCACATTTTTCAGGCCTTATAAATACAGTCAGCCCTCCACATTTGTGGGTTTCACTTTTGCAGATTTGATTATTCACAGATTATTTGCTGTCATCTCTGCTGCCTCCCTGTGCCATTTTTAATAGGGACTGCAAGCCTCACCAGACTGAGAAACTGCAAATGAGGCTTGTAAAAATGGTATGGGGCAGCAGTGGAGGTTGCAATAAGCACCACCAGCCACCTACTTCTGCCCTGTGGAGGAACCCTGATGCCTCAAAGGAATCCATGGTGAGTTGGATATGGTGATCATAATTTTTTGTGCGTTAAATATGGTTTGGGAGGGCTTAAGAGTTAAGAGTGGAAAGGTTTTCCACTTTCACTGGGGTCCTGTGCTCCTAACCCTAGCAAATGTGGAGGGATGACTATACTCAGGGAGGCACTTATCCTTTCTACATATTGCCAAGGAAACAAAAACCTCAGTGCATCAATGTAAGTTGGCTTGGGTTCATTCTTGTCTTCATTCTGGAGATGGCCCCTGCTTCCTAGATAGTTGTGAAGAAGAGGGAATTTCAGCAAGTGTTGCTTGTTACCTGGTTGCCTGACAAGCCACACCTGTAGGAGCCTTTCCAGTTTTCTATCTGGCAACTATATTTCCCACATACCCCCCGTCTCCTCTGTGTGGGATCTGCTTGGGGATCAAGCTAGGTACAGATGGCACACTCTGTTCTGGTTTTAGGCTGCACCAACCTCAGAGTGAGCACTGTTGAACTCAATAGAAGTGGGAAGGCAAAATGAATAGAGATGTACCCTTTAGATTTGAAAGGGTAGGTCAGAGGTTATATTTGGAGGCAAGGCATATAAAAGTGGCTGTTGTATATAAAAATGGACACTCATTTCTAGCTTTTGGGTATCCAGCAGAGACAAAGTGACAGATATAATTTAATCAATGAATTAGATATACAAATTCAGAGTGGAAGCTGCACAAATGAATGTTAATGCATTTGCAAATCTATATTCAGTCCTTGTTTTTGCTTTTCCTGAATTCAAGAATTAGGACTGCATGCAGCAAAAATAAATAAATAAATAAATAATCATGAGAGACCTGTCTTGGAGTTGCCCTCAGTCTGAAATGACTTGAAGGCATGAAACAACAACAATGCATCAAAGTAACTTCTACTGAGGAATAATCTCAATGAGGAAATGAACAACCAGTAACAATTTATTTAAAAATAGTTAGCTGGGATGGGGCTACAGTGCTGCAGGTGAGGATTCATGAATAGATGGGTGCTTCTTTCTTACAAAAACGAGACAGTCATTTTCTTGCTTGAAGAGACAGAGGATGTGGTTAACTTCCTTTGTTAGTTTGAAGGGCAGGATATCATTATAGTACTAAAACAAATAGATAAAATGGGGGTATATAACTCAAGACTGGTCAAGTTATTTCACTTTATTAAAAAAAAAATCCACAAGCACATCTCCCACTCCCAGTAAAAACAGAGCAACAATACCTTAAGGACTAACAGTTTGCTGCCTCTTCGTGACATCAAAAACCCTTTGCCTGAGATGGGTGCCTCACATTGGCTAGACTGTAGACTAGAACAGCATTAAAAAACCATGTAACACCCGTATTAAAGCAATCACGTTGGCTGTCAATACATTTCTGTTCTGAAATCAAGGTCCCAGTGAAAATGTTTAAAGCTCTAATGGCTTGGTACCTTAGTATTATAGGAGGCACTTATCCCTTTACATACCATCCAATAATTGAGGCCTGTTGGAGGGTTCCTCCTCTGTGTCCCACCTGTCAGGAGATGATCTATTGTGGGATGACATGGGAAAGAGCTTCCTCCACTATCCTACCAAGGTTATGGAATACCCTCCCCTCAAAGACCCAAATCATACCAACACTGGTGTCATTCTGGTGTCAAGTCAAACCATTACTGTCACAAAGTTCCTTCTCAAGTTCAATCCAAATCGACCCTCCTATAACTTCAGACCTTAGACTGGTTCTACCCTCTGGGGCAGCAGGGAACAGGCCTGATCCCTCTTTTCTAGGACAGCCCTTGTGATATTTAAGGGAGGCAACCATATCACCCCTCTGTTTCTCTTTGCCAAGCTGAACAAGGCCAGCTCCTTCATCCTTTTTTCTCATATGTGTTGCTCTTCACACCTCTCATCATCCTTCTCTGAACCCACTCTGTATCTTTCTTAAAATAAGGTCCTCAGAATGATCTGTTGCGCAGAAGCAGGAATTTCAGTGTCTGTGGGGGGGGGGTAGGGGTTGTCCTGCAACCAAGCATCACCTGCTGAGGTTTCCTCTTCTGCCAGCCAAGAAATACAGAGAAACCCCTGCTAGTATTCATTCTGGCAACCCTAAATTAGATGGGTACATGTATCAGAAAGGGGGGCAGTACTATTTGGAAAACTTTCCCATCAAGGCTTCTTAATATGTGTGGTTCCTCCTGCCACTGCTGCCACAACTACTCCAGCTATTACCCAACGCTCTCAGGAGGCACTCATGTCAGTGTGAGCATGAACCTGCTTCAAGCATTAGAATAAACTCCAAAGGAGCTGTTAAAGATACAGAAACCTATCTCCCTTCCCAAGTAGCATTGGATTGTGGTCCTTTAAAGTGATGACTAAAACCATGGGGGGATTCACCAGCCCTGTGAGCTGAGAGCCAGAAGCTTCCATTGCTTAACTGGATAAAACATGCAAAGCTGTGGGCTGCTTCAGAAAAGCCAGAAGCTGTCTTTATGTTTGCTTGCTGCCTATTTTTCTCTGTCTCTCTTTCTACACACACGCACACACACACACACACACCATAATAATAATCATCATCACCACCACCACCACCACCAGAAGAAAAAGACTGGTATGTCCCCTTTGTTGGGTTCAAAACACTTACAACATTCAAGCATTGTTTATTTGGTGAAGATGTGCAATTCCTTATAGAAGTGTAAGAAGCAGAGTTCTAGAAATTCTGAAATTCTAAGAATTCTTTAGGTGACTAAAAGCTTAAGAGTCAAAAGTTAAGAGTAAAAAAGACTGTTGTGGTTAACTGAGGAGACCTGCTTTCATTTTCATTCATCTAATTGTTTTATTTTTATGGCCTGCCTTGATTCCTGGTGCTCTTCCTCCACATTTTATCCTTACAACAATAACTCTGTGAGGTAGATCAAGTGGAGGGAAAAAGACTGGTGCAAGTAGGTGCAATCTCTTTCAGAGAGAACTTGAACATGGATCGCTTTACTCCCAGCAAACGGTCTATTAGACCACAAGTCTTGCTTTCAAGGTAACTTTGAAAGTCTGCTTTGGAAAGGAGAATTCTGTCAGGCTTCTTATGCTGCTAGCACAATGGCAAACAATTAGCTGGCAGGAAAGTGTGGAGACCCGAAAAGACCAATGGGAGCTGCATATGGGCTGCATGTTATTCCTCCCTGCCACATAAACGTTACTTTACATTGCCATACACACTGCCACTCATATCCACACTTAGCCAATATTGTTCCCCAGGTAACCTTGCCCAATCACTGTCTCTCAGCCTAATCTACCTAATTGAGAGAAAAGGTGCAGCCAAGTCACTTCCCAAAAGATTGGGATAGCCTGTTGGATGTCTGCTGTATTACAGCTGTTAGAGACACCAGAACACTGCCAGGAAACCTTGGGTGTCTGGGCTGAGAATGTGTCAGCCTCTTTTGTGTGTCAGACTACAGGACATTAAGAGCTGAGGTGTTATTTTGTGAGATTTGGAAACCACAAGAGAGTGATTACCTTTATTGGCTAACCAAAACCAGTGAGAACCTCATGCAAGCCTTCAAAGCTTCACTAGCACCCTCATCAGGCAAAGATGTTAAACATTACACAGAAGAAAAAAGGTGATGATGTTATAGTCACAGGCCTCTGTTTTGTCTCAGATGTTGTTTCTGCTGTCAGTTAAGATGGTCTAGAATAGAGGGATATTGATGCAGGCAGAGACCACTCCTATTCTTGGCCATGTGAGGGCCAAGGACAAAGGGCAATAAAAGGAAGGATAATAAAATTTCAGTTCCATAACATACCATCTTTCTACCATCATAGTAGAATAGTTCCACAAATCCCCACCAAGCTTTGGAACAGTGGCAGCTGTCCAAAAGCCTACAACATTGACAACTAAGAGTAGTGGGCTCCAGTAAAATAGCTGCAATGGACAAATGGCCCACAGGATCTGTACTGAAGCAGCAAGAGAAAAGCTTGGTTGGTTGGTTGGTTATTTATGTACGTACATATGTATGTATGTATGTACTGCAATTGTGAAACACTAGTTCCTCTCTGATGTTTGAATGTTATTTTATATACTCCCCTTTCCAGCCCCTTACCATCTGCTGAAAAAACACAAACCCTACAAAACTTTAGCCTTAGTTTACATTTCTTTCTTCTGTCTGATAAATGGTATAAGAGTTTTAACTCCAGGAATTTCTGAATTTAAATTTCAGACAGGTATGTACAAGCTGCAGGTGGTGTACAAATGTTAAAAGGATTTCACACGATGGAAAGTTATGCATTGTTCTCATTATCTATTAATGTGTTGTCTCTCTCCCTTTGAGAACATATAGGGGTTGAAACACATTAGGTTTTTTATTAATAAACTGAGATGTGTCTTCTGTTTTCTGCTGATCATACTGGGTGCTGCTCAGTTTTATTTTCTTTGTTCTCTTGGTGCTGTCTGCTTCCAGAACTGCTCTCTCTGTAATACCCCTAGCACCCCCAAAAACCATGTTCTGAGGAACCTAATTATTTTATATCAAACATTGTGAGCCATAGAGATATACTGGAAGGTCACGTAGGCAAGAGAGCTATGAGATCAAAAGAATAGCTGTTTTCTGTCACAAGCCTGGGTTGTCTGGCAAATGGCTCACAGCCTATTGGAATGGATTTTCAGCAGTGATCAGAAAGACAATTACTCTCTGAGAAAATAAACAATGCAAAACAGCCTGGAAGTTGACACCTTAAGGCATGCATCTCCAGAGAGATACTGATCTTACAGGAAACTACAAGGATGTTTGGTTGTATTTTCTTTGAACTACAAGGGTATTTTCTTTGAACTAAAAAGAAAATAATCCATCTTAATAAAAAGATCCAACCAGCTGGGTTCACAGGACATATAACTAGGCATTTTCTGATTCTTTTTGGAGTTGGAGATAGTTTGGAGGAAGTTTGTAGGTTCGAGAGCTTAGAGTAAGGAGTTCTCTCAAATCTGCAAAACAACGAAGCTTGTAAACTCCCCGCAGCCCCTAAAGGCGTGGCTGAGATCGTTTCTTCCAGCTGAAGAATTCTAGATTGGTATAGTATTTAATCAAACTCTTATCTCTCTCTCTTTCCTAATTTTCACCTTTTTCTAACTTTTTATAGTCTTGTATGCTTGGAGTGTGAGTGAAGCTGAGTGACTGTATGAAATTTAACTTTCTATAGTCTTGTAAGCTTGTTATAGTTAGTGCAGTTGAGTGATTGTAGGGACTTTACATCTATGTCAACACAATACTTACGTTTGAACAATTGTGTGGTTTTTGACTGGGCCTGACCGCATACAAATTGGGTTATGGATCCTGAATACCCTGTCCTCTTTGCATAGCTAAAGTATGCAGAGCTAATTTTTCCCCACAAGAGACAATTTTGACAGCTGTTGGGAATCCTTTAAAGGAGTCCTAGGCAAACAGGGTAACATCTTGACTAGGAATGAAACTAGCAGCAGGGAGAAAGAAAGATATTTGCAAGTGCAGATTGCCCTACAGTTGGATTGTGAAAGAGAGAACAAAAACAAAATCACAAATACATGTACATCCGGACATGTTTTAGCTCACTTCTGAGAATTTCTCAACATGTGTCACTCCCCTCCTCACAATTTTTGAAAAGAGATTTCCTTTTTCCCCCATGCTGCCAAAATTAATAAGTGAAAAAGTGTCTGAAGTAGTGGCAGGGCACATCAATATTTCAATATAAACATATGTTTTATTTACCGTTATGCAAATTTAGAGGTTAAATGGAGGGACCCAGCAGGGACCTCTACCAGTCAACAGCATTCCCATTACTCCACATCAGACACCCAGAGAGCAGGTCTGCGGCGCCAAGTCACGTCTAGCCTTCTTATCAGGGCGAAGTGAGAATGGCTTTTTAAAAACACAAACATCCAGATAAGATGCATGGATAAGCAAAGGATCCCTTCCTGGATCATACCAGCATACTTGCAGAGGAATAGAGTCAAGGAGTGGTAGATCTTTTTAATTAGCAGAGCTGATTAGATCACCTTGGCCCTTTCCAGATGTGGGAAGGGAACCGCGCGAAAACAGGACTCACCAGATTTCCTGAGCGTCTGGGTGAGTCCGTCGGGATGAGGAGCAGTGCGAGCTCGTCACTCTGCACTGCTCCGGCGTCCAAAATGGTGACTTCTAGTTGGTGGAGGCTCTGCACCAACTGGAGAAGCTTGCCAGCCGAAAGCCTGCCCCCAGAAGATCTGCAGGCACCACTTGTGTGTGCTTGCAAATCTGCTCCGGAGCATGGCAACGTTTTTAGAGTTTTTTAAAAAGCACGCTGTGCGACCAGTTCCGGTCACACAGAACTGGATTGAGGTACGGACCTACAAAAAGTAATCTGCCCCTGTCCACTCTACGGTGCAGAAGACCTCCATCGGAGGTCGCTCTGCACCATTTTAAAAGCCAGGTGCGGAAATGCCCTTAGTCCCTCTGCTGAATTGGGTTGTACTCTGTGAGTCATTGTAGCTCTAGGGTTCTCTACTTTTTACTGACTTTACTTTCTGTCTTGGTATATTACTGTTTGAGGGTCAGTGTGATTAATAGTTCCAGGGCTGGACTATCTAATTAATTAAATTCTCACCTTTTTCTTGACTTGGGACCCAAACCATTTCCATTCAGCCATGGAAACCCATTGGGTGACTTTGGGCAAGTCACACTCTATCAGACTAAGGTTATTTCCACATTACACTGTTATAGTGCTACTATTTCATTTTCAACATCCTGTGGAATTCCGGGATTTGTAGTTTCCTGAGGCCAAAGAGCTCTCTGGCTGAGAGTTCTAAATCTCCCCCTCCCAAAACTGCAAACCCCAGGATTCCATAGGATCTTGAAAGTGGGATAATAGCACTATAACAGTGTAGTGCAGAAATGGCCTAAGAGGAAAGCAACAGCAAACCTCTTCAGACGAAATCTTGCCAAGAAAACCCTAGCATAGGGTCACAAGACAGCCTCGACTTGAAGGCACATAAACAACAAATATTATTTGTCATGATCTATGATCAACACTTTCATACTAGATTCCTTCCTGAAGCTTTGCCGCAAACATTTCACATGCACATATATCATTTATGAAACTGTTAATTCAATTTGAAACACATACAGATAACGAGCGAGTATAAACTCTGTTTTGTATCATTAAATTTTTAGTGCAAGGCTAAGAGATTTAGACAAATATGGAAGCAAGGCAACTTTGGAGAACAGCAGAGTTTTTTGGAGTCTTTCCCTAAAAACCAACCCAGCTTCCTTTGCTTACTTTTCAGTGGTTGCATAAGTTCAGGAAAGTAGCAGTAGCAGTAGCTTTCTGCCTGACGATCACACAGAGAGTTTCAACAGAGCCCAATGGAAAAAGTAACTAGCAGGGGAATACCTATTGCAACACAATCCAACATTCTGAGAACCAAAAATCAGCAACTAATGCTGATTACAACCAAAATCAAAACCAAGATACAATCAAACAATCAAAATGAAGATCAAATGATTATAACTAAAATATATAGAGTGAAATCATGTTGGAGAGTTACTTTTTCATAAGTGGACTTATTAGAATTAGAACTGGGCAGTTGCATACTTTCTGTTTACAGTAGAGAGCTACTCTTATGTCACTACATAGCAGAGCTGGCAAAGAGACCATTGCACAATGCGATAGATGCACATCAGGATATGAATCACATCAATCCGGATGCACATCGGGCACTCTTGCAAGCAACCTGTTGCTCATCTGCACAATTCACTAACACAGCCTCTGCTACACAGCTAAGTATATGTAAAGTTACATAAGATAGATGGAGATATAGGATTCTGGTGATAAACCAGAATCATTGGACTAGATCATTGGACTATTTATTTTACTCCTCTAGAGCACAGAGAGGCCTAAATGCTCTAAAGACAACAGATCCCATCTGATCTTGCAAGCTAAGATTCAAAGACCAGGTTAGTACTTGGCTGGGAGACTGCCAAGAAACACCACGTGCTGTAGACTATATTTCTGAGAAAGCAACTGGCAAAAGCACCTCTGAGTATTCCTTGCCTAAGAAAATCCTAGGAAATTCATGGGGTTGTCATAAGTCAAAAAGTGACTTGAAGGCCTATACTTGTGTATAGCTTATATACTCCTTTCAGTATCCAGGGCAGCACACCTCTGTTTAGTAGTTCCTGGGGAACAGGAGGGTATTATTGGAGAGTGAGCCCTTGATATTTCCTAGCGTTTGGTTCCAGGACCCTCCCCTCCAGTGGATACTGAAATTTGTGGATGCTCAAATCCCACTATGTACAGTGGTGTAGTAAAAAGGCAAGATCAAAGTTTGCTTTTTGGATTCTGTTTTTTTTGGGGGGGGGCATATTTTCAAGCTGTGGATGGTTGAATCCATGGTTACAGAATCCATAGACATGGAGGGCCCACTATACTCACGTCCTGCATATACCGGTAGGCTTCTCATAGGAACTGGACTAAAAATCTGCTGGGCAAATAGGTTCATTTAAGGAGAAGAGCCTGCCTCAGTAAAATTTGTTTTGTTTGCCATCAGAGAAGCAGCTACCCTGATCCCTGTTGGTAGATAATTCCATATTCTAGAAGAAGCCTCTGAGAAGGCATCTCTTATTTCCCCATTAAGCATGCCTTCCACGATGGAGGGACAGAGCAGCACCCTCAGTGGCAGAACTCAAAACCTGGGTGGGCTCATATAGGAGAACCAGGCCTTTCAAAGAGCCCAGTTCCAAGACATACAAGACTGTGCTTTTCAGGCTACCTGGTGTTGGGGGCTGGCAATTATTCTTTTCCATGATGACAGGGACTGGCACATTTTTGCCCATGGGCTATAGTTGTTTTTTGTTTTTGTTTTCCTTTCCTGGAAACTTGCCAGGGACCAACTGACCATTGGATCAGCAGTCCACAGACATCCAATTTGAGCAGCAGTGATTTGTTTGTTTATTTACTTACTTATTTATTTATTTTAGCGCGTATACTCCCTCCCTCCATTAATAATAGCACTCAAGGCCATTGCGAACATATTTTAAAACAGTACCCATCAAAAACAATACAAAAGCATTAAATACAAGAATTTAAAAAAAAACAAATTTGGAGTGGCACAGAGTGCCAGAAATTTTACTTATTTAATTTGATACGATCCTTGCCGCTTCTCCGTGCGTGCTTTTGGTGCCAGGCAGGGGAAGAGATGCTTACCAGATAGTCTGTCTGAAGCGTCAAAATAATTCGAAGTCAACACAGATCTGAAGGTGATGGAGGCGGGTGGGGGGGCGCACGGCTTGCCTTGCTGCTTCTCTCAGCCAGCAAAATGGCTTTGAAAATCGCGGTTTCTTCACTTTTCTTTCCCGCCCTCCCCTTCTTTTTTTTTTTTTTTTATGCCTCTCACGGAGGGAAGGAGGTTTCATTCAAAAGTATGCAGGAAGTGCACGATCGCTGCCTCTGTGCCTGGCCCAGACACTGAAAGTCACTGAACGTGACTTTCCTGGAGCTCAGCGTTTTCCCAAATAGCCCTTGTCGTGCCCCACACACGGTCTGCTTGCCCAGCGGCTCCTACCCTCCTAGAATCCTTCCAGGACAGGATTTCCAGTTAGGATCTAGGAGCCCGCGGCGTTGACGCCCCAGAGGAACTTTTTCGCCTTGGCCACCCGCGGGAAGGAAAATACCAGCGCATCGCTGGGACTGGGTGAGTAGAGCCCTGTGATCGCTTGGCCTTAGGATCGCCAGAAGTCGGAAACAACTAGAAGGCACGCAAGGGCAAAAGCAACATGTGAAATGTGCCTTCAGGCTGCCCACATCCCCAACACGCCCTTGACTTCAAGCTACAGGAAAAGAGATTACGCTTAAACCTCAGGAAGAACTTCCTGATGGTCAGGGCTGCCTGGCAGCGGAAACTGCTGCCTCAGTGGAGTGTGGTGGAGTCTCCTTCTTTGGAGGTTTTTAAGCAGAGGCTGGATGGCCATCTGTTGGGAATGCTTTGATGGGTGTTCCTGCATAGCAGTGGGTTGGACTGGATGGCCCCTGGGGTCTCTTCCAACTCTATGAGTCTATGATTCTCTGATTGACTTCTGCTACCTCCCTTGAATGCAATGGCTCCTGCCTCTGAGTAGACATTATGGACAGGATCTTGCTGATGGAAGGTGGATGTGTGCATGTGCCTTCAAGACATTTGGTCAATTTGTCAATCTCATTGGGGTTTTCTTAGGCAAGAGTTGGTACTCAGAGGTGGTTTTGCCAGTTTTAAGTAGACATTAAGGAGGGGATCGTGCTGATGGAGACTGTGTGTGTGTGTGTGTGTGCATGCTTGTGCATGTGCACACACCTCTTCAAGTCACTTGTTAATTTAGGGGCAACTCCTTGAATTTCATAGAGTTTTCTTAGGCAAGGAATATGCCTGAAGGCAAATTTCATATGCTGTTGTCGCTCTTGTGCACCTTCAAGTTGTTTCTGACTTTTGGCAAGGAATATGCAAAGGTGGTTTTGCTAATTCTTGCCTATGAAATACAGCCTCAGGCACCTAGGATTCCTTAAAGGGGGGGGGCAAATAGATCACAAGTGCATGGGAAAGATGTGGCACTGTTCAGATGTGCTGGCATGTGGGCCATCACTCAGATGTGTGCTTCTTATAACAGAAGCTTGTATACCTTGCTTAAGGGGAAGGAAAGGAAAGGTGTGGAACTTCCTGCTTTTTATGTTCAAAACGTATATCACAAACAATGCACAATTTAAGTTAATTCTGCAAAGTGTTCTTAGAATTCTCAGAGATGATTCATAGAGCCTTCATCCAGTTCTATGAGCTTGTATTACTAAAAATAGCTAATTAGGGAGAGCACCTCTTTTACTTTGTTGTTTCTTAATTACCTTGCTGAACTCCAGGGAGACTAAGGCACTGCTCCTAGTTCTCTCCCTTCCTATTTCATCCTCACAACAACAATGTAAGCCTTACATTGTAAGGTGTATCAGGCAATGAGAGTTAAGAGTGGCTCAGAGTCATCCAGTAACCCTTGGATTAAGGTCCGTTGAGTCCTAATCCAGTGCTGCGCTACACCCATTTCACTGTGTTTTATTTGGGTGAAAAAAAGAGTCTTTTCATGGTAGCAACTTGAAGGGTATTCTGCTGCTATGTTCCAAAGTTTAGGTATGTTGCCAAAATATTACTTTTACATTTTAGTTACCTTGCTTGCTGTATTTTTGTTTCCAAATATGATAGGAAGCCAATGGTAGAATGAAACCAATCAAGACCAATACATATGTACGTGTGTGTGTGTATGCATTTGCACAAAATATTTGTCTTCTACTGGCAATCTTAGCATACAAATAAAATAGATAAACAAAACAAAAACAAACAAACAAACCCTGGCAATTTTACTTAATTTAGACAATTGAACAAGATTCTGTCTTCTTTACACAAGTTTGAATTTCTTCAATTCTTTTTCCTCCCACAACGAATTTTACACAGATAAAAGTTACGTGGAACATTTTGGGTGCAGTAATGTTCAAGCAGTGCAGTGTTCAAGCAGTGTGATTTCAGTATCCTGAATTTCACATTTAATCATTTTACTAATATCCACCACATATGTAAATAACCTGTGAGCTGACCACGTTCTTTGTCTTTGTTGTATACCTTCAGGTCATTTCCAAATTATGGTGCCTCCAAGATAGACACTACCACAAAGTTTTCTTGGCAAGATTTTTGAGAAGGGGTTTGCCATTGCCTTCCTTTGAGGCTGAGAGAATATGACTTACCTATGGTCACCCAGTGGGCTTCCATGGCCTAACAGGGATTTGAGCTCTAGCACCAGATCCTGGCCATTTCAACTCTGGACTGTTATGGTACTATTATTCCACTTCCAACATCCTATGGAATCCTGGCATATGCAGTTTAGGGAGGGGCTTCAAGGCCCCTCCCTAAACTGCAAATCCCAGGATTTCATAGGAAGTTGAAAATGGAATAACAGCACTATAACAGTCTAGTGTGAAAATGGCCTTAATTTCTTAAGCAATTTTCCTTGGAATCTGTAGCGCACAACTGTTCTCCCATCTTTTGCAGATATTTATTGAAATTGTATATAGGCAAACAACCAGTGCAAAAGGAAAACAAGGACCAAATATATGGTTTCTACCATATATTTTTTTAATTTATTCCATTTAGGCCTCAGTTTTCCATTGGAAACTCCCATGGTAGCTAACAACACCAAAATGCACAAGAGAAAATAATTAACCCATAATTAGTAAGCAATAACACACACACACACAAAGAGCAAACTAAAGTTAATCAAAACTTCTAAAAAAATTTAAAAGGACAACTTCTTGAAAATATAATGCAAGGCTGTAGTCTTTTACACATTTGCCTAGATTGAACATGTTGGGGCTTATTGTTGAGCACATATAGGGGAGTGAAATGTTAAATTATGAATACACATAAACCTGCAGAATGACAAAGAACAGGAAACTGATTTGGCAGGCCAAAAGCCTATTTCATTTGAAAGGTTCCTTCTTCATATGGGGAAGCCATCAATAACACCTTACAAAAAGCCCATCTAAATATTATGCTTGCAATTTAGCAGCAAAGCAATAATTTTGCATTGACTGATCCTGTCAATGCCTTAATGATTTATATGTGGCAGGGACTCCGACTCATGGAGTTTAATTTGTCCTGCTGACACCCCAAATCTGGTCTGCAGAGAAACTATAGGAGACTCTTCCCAAGCCTTACCTTTTCCAGAGTCTCCTCACTTTTTATTTATTTAGTTTATATCTTTTTATTTAGTTCTGCCTTTTACAGGATCCAAGGCAGCTTACAAACATTTGAAAAAATGGGGTAGAATTTTTAAAAAATTATTCACAGAAAAGTTTTAAAAATTAAATGACAATATTTTTTTTTAAAAAGTACAGTGTTGAAACAATTTAACACACAATTAAAAGATTCTTCTTGCTGTGTGCCTTCAACTCATTTCCGACATACGGTGACCCTAACGCCAACCTGTCATGGGTTTTCTGGGTCTGAGAGTGTGTGATATGTCCCAGATCACCCAATGGGTTTCTGTGACCAAGCAGGGAATCAACCTGGGATATTCAGGGTCATAGTCCAGTGCTCAGATATCTACACCATGTTGGCTTAGTTAAAACCGAATTAAAAATAAAGACAGATAATGCCCCCCCCTTCATAATTGTTTTTGCCACATAGGTTATAAACCACTTATCCCTGTTGACGAGGCAATCATGGGTCAATCCCATGTGACTGTGATTGTTGAATGGAGATAATGTTGCAGTTTTCATACACACACACACACACTGCGCTGCTCTTCTTCTTCATTTGGAAGGTATGCAGGGCAGGGAGAAAGAAGCCCTTCCAAAAGCCCAGCTGAATCCTGACCAACACTCCTCCAGGAGCTGGCAAGCCTAACTGAGAGGGGTCTATTCTCCTCTCTTACCTGCACAGAGAGAGGATGGGGAGAGAGCAAATCTGACTGCATTAGAGTAAGAAAAAGCCTTGCTTTGGCATTTAGGTGGCCTCCATTTCCAGTGATTGTTCGTTTTATGCAAAACCAGAAGCAAGCTTCCAATCACTTCTGTTTTTTGAAGAACTGTGAAATCATATTCTGGGAAGTGGTGCACCAGGAGGGTAAAATCACTGTCTTAGAGGGAATCTGTGGGTTCTTTTCCCTTATGACACTTGAGTGATGAGGCTGAATAGTTTACTGAGGCCAAAGAGCTCTCTTGCTGAGAATTCTAAAAGCCCCTCCCTAGACTGCAAACCCCAGGAGTCCACATGATGCTGAAAGTGGAATAATAGCACTAAGTGTACAGCAGAAGTGGCCCACGAATTTCCTCAGACAACTCTCTAATGACTTTCCAGAAGCTCTGTGGTATTTCTGTATTTCATCTGGAGGTGGTATACATGTCACACTCTAGTGATCAATGTGTGTGGGTGTGTGAATGGGTACGGGTGTAGGGGAATCATATTGTTTCCAACCAGGTGTGTATCTACATTATATTGTTACAGCAGCTTCATACCAGTTTAACTGTCCTGGCTCTGGCCTATGGAATCCTGGTAATGGTAATTTGGTGGGGTGGGTTTGAAATCTTCTGGAAAGCTCTAGTTCAGGGGAAGTGAACTAGAACTCTGTAATGGAGAATTCTACAAATTCTAGGAGTCCATAGGATGGAACCAGGACAGTTAAACTGGTATGAAGCAGCTATCACTGTGTACTGTAGATGCACTCCGGCTGGAATACCAAACCTTCTCACACATCATGGAGTGATGCTTTAAGGGCCTCATGTCATTACAGTGTTCTCAGGTGCTGCAGGAGGTGCTACCAGCTCACAACTTTCACACAAGCTTCACCCTTTTGAGCTGATCTGATATCAGCCCTCCAAGATTAGTACAGAAATTGATGGATCCCCTGGGCAGGCCAAGTCCTTCGGGCCACTGATTGCGCATCCCTGGTATAAATTACTTAACAATTTAAAATGAGGTCAGAAAAATGAAATGTTTTCTGCTGTTTAATATTGAGCCCAGTATCGGAGAAAGGGGCTCCTTGACACCAGAATCAGTTTGCCAGCCCAGTTGTTCAAATGTCCTGGCCTCTCCCCTTCTGATTGCTTTTTTATTTCTTATTTCAGATGCCCTAAAGCCAGGTCTTGGGGCTGCAGTGTTTTGTTTTGTTTTTTTCCTGACAAGTGGTGTGTGAAAGAGTGAGAGGTCTCAACCCAGCAGTTGCATAGGGGAAGGATGGCCAATAATGAAGATAATCAACATGCAGATGCTAATTTTATTCCTAATGGACACATAAGGCCAACACCTAAAAAAGGTAAGTGGAAACTCTCTGGGAGGTGGTTGCTGTGATATAAGGCCATTTAACCAGGAGCTGCAGAGCCCATGTGTGTGGGGAGGGGGGCATAGCAAGACTCTGCTCCCAGAGAAAGTAGCTTGGGACTACTCAGGGCTAGTTTTAAAAGTCAGTGTTATTTTGTATATAAATCAGAGTTTTAAAGTCTTTAAAATCAAATATAAATTTTTTAAAAAATCTTTAAAATCTTTTTTTTCTTAGCAATTAGTACACAAAGAGCTTAGGTGAAAGATATTATTACAAATACCAATTATACAACTTCTAACTGTATTCTGCAAATATGTTAACAGCAATTTTAGAGATAGGAGATAGCCTGATCTGTAAGTTGAGCTCATGTAGGTTGAGCTCATGAAGTAATTTCTCTCTGTCTCTGTCTCTCTCTCCCTCTTTGTCAGCCTTGCCTCGATCTGTTTAAGGGGTGGGTATGACCTCAGGGCTGGGACCTGTCCTGACTTGGGCCATTTCCACACTAGCCTGTTATAGCATGATGATTCCACTTTCAACATCCTCTGGAATCCTGGGGTTTGCAGTTTCGGGAGGGGCCGAAAGTGGAATCATCGCGCTATAACAGGCTAGTGCGGAAACGGCCATGAGACTCTATTCTTCTTTGAGCACTTCAGGGCAATGAGATGAGCCTTAGTGCAATATGAACAACAGTTCAAGATCTCCTTGTCTCTGACAGGAGAGTACAGCAACAAACTAAAAGGTTTGGATACAATGAAAATATAAAAGACACAACTTAATATAACTGGCTCTGCTAAATTCTCTTGTTGTTTACCAGAGTACATAAGGGTTTCTCTGTATTTTCCCATTCAAATGTTCATTTCCTCTATATCCACCACCACACAGTCACCTATCACTCCTCCTTGGCTGTGCCCAGTAGTGATGACCTCCATTATTCTATCTCAAACTTCTTGCCCTCTTTCCTTGTCTCCACTTGATACTGCACTGTCTGCTGTCCCCTGGGCACATATATCCCCTCTCTCATCCTCACTCTGTTCCTCTTGTCTTCCCTCCTCATCGCTGTTCAGTTTCACCCCCACATCCTTCTCTGTTCTCTTCCTCTGTCCCACAACTAGCCACCTCCAACTCTCTCTTCTGCTCTTCACTTTCCTCTCGAATCTGTCTTCGTCCTTCTCTTTCCCTCACCACGTCTGCTTCTTCCTCACTGCCTCTTTCCCCTTCCCTCCAGCTCACCACATCCACCTGTCCCATTTCCTCTTGCCGTCCTTCCTGCTGTTCATTTTGTGTCCATTGCTGGCATTCTGTCTATTCCTTTTCATGTTCTTTCTTCCATACCTCTCACTCTCCATCCCTCCCCGAGCACTTCCCTTCTGAATTCCTTACCAATCTCCCTGCCCTGCCTCCCTGACATTTCTACAGCTGCTTCATCCACATGTTCTTCCTCCCAGTTTGCCCCAACAAACCATAGGAACAAAGTTTCTTGTGCTATGGGTGTTACCTCAGCCTTTTGCTGTGCCAGGTACCACATTTGCCAGCATATAAGATGCACCCCCCCGAAAAAAATGCCTTCTGAAAATGTGGTGCATCTTATACACTGGTAAATACAGTAACTGCTGCCAGGGCATAGGAAAGTGAGGGAGTGAGAGGGATGAAAATAGTGTTCCAATAAGTGCCTGGGTGGGGGAAGTCCCTGTCCAGGCAAAAAGGAAAAGTATCTTTCTATTTCTTTTTGCTTGAGGGGGGAAGTTCCCCCCACTCAGGGAGAGACAACAGGAATGGCAGAGAAGGGAGCTTCTCTTACACACACACACACACACACACACACAGATACACATTCACACTCACCTTCCTGTTCTTTTTCCGTCAGGAGGCAGGTCTCCTTGCAAGGCAGAGACAATAGGATCGGCAGAGAAGGGAGTTTCTTACACACACACGCCCCTTCTTGTTCTTTCTGTCTAGCAGGGAGGGACCCCCACCCAGGCAGAAATAAAAGGAAGGGGGACGGTACTTTTTTTTTTTTTTTTTTGCTAAAGAACACAGTCTGAAAATAGGATGTGTCTTATAGGATGGTGCATCTAATATGCCGGCAAATATGGTAAGTCTGGGGATGTGGGGGCTACAGCGATAGGCACCCCAATACCTTACTTGTCTCACCACAGTAGGCAACTGTGGAGTGCTACGGGACCACATTAGCCCCTTCAGAGACCTTGGAGAGCCACAGTCCCTCATGACAGTCCTACATCACATTTTTTTTTTTTTAAAAAAGGGGGTTACCCCCAAATGCCTTGTTACCCTGTTTACTGGGGGTCCTGGGAGGGACGCCTAAATAACCATACAAAACAACAATTTGGGGGAAATTAGCTAGAGCACTGCTGGCAAAACAGGAGGCAGGGCAACATAGCAGGATCTTGTAACCCAACATTTATGGGGTCCAGCCAAGTTAAGAAGCAGACCGGTTTGGAAATAATAACTGAAATCTTTATTAAATACAGGCACACAATGTAAGCAAACCACACACACAGATAACTAAGGGAAATAAATATAAGAGCAAGATAGCTGGATTTTAGAGGGATAGTTGATTTGGGTGATACGGAACCTGTTCCTGGAGCCTGGAAGAAACTAGAGAGCGATGTCGGGGTTCAGTGACTCAGCACGTGGAGCTGAGGGGAAGCTCGCCAAACAAAGCAGTGGCAAGTCGGTCTGGAATTTGGGAGTGATCTGAGGAAGATCTCGGAATCAGGGTTTTTTATAGGGAGAAGTGTGACTGCAGGCTATGCCTTACTCAGGGAAAACACTGAGGTTTGGGCAAGAGACAATGTCTCCAAAAGGTCACAATTTAGCATGATGGAATCAGAGCTGACTTAACAATAGTGTAGCCAGTATTATGATATCAATAGCAATATCCAAAATGTCCATTCAATAGAGACCAGTAAGCAAATGAATAGTGGCAGTAAATAGCAAAATCCAACAGTTCTTTTGAGTCCAGAAACAATGGTGTGCCTTCCAATGAGGCATTGCAGCAGCAAAGTCCAAACAACAAGACAGTAAGAGTAACAAAGTATCCAAGTCTGCAGACAAGCTAGTCAGGGCACGCTAGCTCTTTCCAGGAAGCGGCTTGCAAAGCATCAGCAATAGGAATAGTCCAAAAGGCAAATACAAAAGTTCTTGGAGCCAAAGAGTTCAGCAAACAGTTCTTTAAATTTGCTGTGGAGTGGCTGGATCACTCCGTCTGGGGTCCCACAGCTGCATCAGAGGACTTGGGCAATGAGGTTTGGGCAAGAGACAATGTCTCCAAAAGGTCACGATTTAGCATGATGGAATCAGAGCCGAATTAACAATAGTGTAGCCAGTATGCAAATACGCAAGGCTTGACAGTGGAAGGTTCAGCTTTTGTTAAGTTACCTGCTCGGGGCAGGGAGTCTTTTGTAGGTAACGCACATACATAATGTGGTTTTTGCAGAGAGGTCTCCTGAAGCTGTGATCTAGCTGTTTCTGGCCTGCCTGTATTGTGATGTAATCTTACAGCAATCAGTTGCTGAGCCTAGTTTCGTGCTTGTCTGGTGGTGTCACCAACACATGGAGCGGAGTGGTGAAAGAAAGCTGAATTATGATATCAAAATGATATCTATAGCCAAGAAGGTCTAAACTGCAGTAACAACTTGTTTCTTATCTGTGGTGGCAGATATCACAAAAATTATGCACTGACCTTTTTTTTTTTAGCTCATCAGCTATCGTTAGTGTTAGTGTGTTTTATGTGTGGGCCAAGACAATTCTTCTTCTTCCAGTGTGGCCCAGGGAAGCCAAAAGGTTGGACATCCCTGATTTACAGGGTTTAAAATACTGCCCTCTTTCATTATCTGCTACAGATAATGTAGCAGATAATATTAAGCTTAATATTATCAACAACTGCTGAAAAGGCAAAACATATCTACAATACACTCTCCAACTGTCCCAGTTTGGCAGTAATAGTATCTATTAATCCTCTGTCCTCCCAGTTCTTCAGCTGCCTTTAAAACATCTGTTTTTCTCTCCTCCTCCCCCTTCCCTCTTTTGTCTTTTTAGCTTACTTCAGTTGCTATAGGCTATGTTCAGAGTGCAAAAGTAGCTTGCACTCAATTAACTCAGTATTGAGAAGAGGAAAAGACTGAATCTTGCCCTTCCCAGTAGGCTCAGGTAAAAGCAAACTGCTGCAGCCTCGTGGTTGTTCCTCATCAACAACTCTTGGCATCTTTTAAAATGGGACATTTTTAAACGGGAGGACAGAAAAATAATTGGGACTGTCCCACCAAATAAGGACAGTTGGGTGGTGTGATGGATGGTGCATCTAATTTCTCTGCCCAAATATAGAGTGGAGAATTTTGAAAGGCCGTCTGTTTTATCTATTCCTCTTCTTTAGGGCCATTTCTGCACTAGACTGTTATAGCACTATTGTTCCACTTTCAACATCCTATGGAATCCTGGGGTTTACAGCTTAGGGAGGGGTGAACTACTAATGTAGAGCTGGCCCCTCCCGAAACTGCAAACCCCAGGATTCCATAGGATGTTGAAAGTGGAATCATAGCACTATTAACAAGTCTAGTGCGCAAATGGCCTATGTGTGTGTGAACAGCAGAACAGAGAGAGAAAGGGAAAACAGATATGCCCCACCAGCTGTCCTGATATGTTTTTAAAAAAAAAACCCTCAAGGATCTATAGGTTTGCCCCTCCAAAATGGAAATCATAAGAAAAGTGGAGGCTGTGAAAGAAAAAAGTCATCCCGATACATTGTGGAAGAAACTTTCAAGTAGTTTTTAGAAGGTTCAAAATGTCTCTGTTTACTTACACAAGGTTTACCTGATCTGTTTGTTTCATTTAACATGTGCATATTCTTAGTTTGAAGTTTGCAGAGACATGTTGAATTGCTCTTCTTTTTTTGTACTGTACAAACCTATGGCATTCCTTTTCATGTTATTTCTGTCTCTGGTTCCTTTTTTTTTCTGTTAACACATCTACTTTGTTAACTGAGGTATTTTTTCAATCTCCTGCCTTCACCTCTCTAAACTCATCAAAATCTAGAGATTTTGATTTTGTGCCCATGACAGTTGATTTGTGGAATAATAGAAAACCAATTTTTTCAGCTGGCCCTGACCTATGCAAAATGAAACAGCCTCCCACCAAAGTATATTATGGAACAGGCCATCACTCTTTCCAAATCTCGGGTGTTGATCAAGTGTTTTTTTTCCCCCCTTTTCTTATTGTTGGTAAGAAAAGTGTTGTTGTTGTGTGCCTTCTGATTTGTAGCAACCCTAAGGTTGTAGCAACTCTCACAGAGTGGGTTTCCATAACTGAGCAGGGAATCAACCCCTGGTCTCCAGGGCTGTAGAGAAAAAGAAGGGCAGCACCTCTCAGCTCGTTCATTGCCTGGATTTTTGGTGGCTCCACCAACCGTTTCCTCTTCCAGAGGTTCTTCTTCAGATGTTTGATACATGTTGTAGAATTTTGGACTTGAGTCCTTTCACTCTGTCAGGAACTGAATTCACACACACAAATAGTACAGTGCATAGACACTATTTATTTGGAGTGAGATACATCATACAAGACTTCAGTGAGAGGACTAAAGTTCAAAAGCAATAGCAAATACTTAAGAATCCCATCCTTCCCCCTCCCTCTTTCAAGAGACCTTGAATTTAGTGAGAGCCTGGCATAGCTTATCAGTGTATTCCTCGCTTTTGTTTACCTAACAGTCTCTGGTTCCTAAGCTTTGGTTGAAAGCAAGCTGCTACTTTACGCTGGACTACATATTCCATTACTATAATATGGAGGGCATACTGACAATCATTCTCCCATCCCAGGACATTCTTGATAGCCTCCTTTTTTCTTTTTTTGGTTGCATGAAGACTCCATCATACTTTCCAGTGTTTTACAAATGAAAACCTGGACACTTGTGGCCAAGCAATATCACAGTGTGGTCAAGACAGTAAAAGTTATTTATTGGGAAGAATAGAAAAGCTAGGAAAGGCTGCAGCAATTTGCTTTCTGGGAAGGGTGAGACTGCCTTCTACTCTCCTTACCTCTCATTTCCTCCTGCTTGGTTAAAGGAGTGCCCTCTGAGCTCAGTTTGAAGCAACTGAATTCAAGTTGAGGATGAAGGGGGAAGGCTGGAGGGGGAGATAGAAGCTGAAACATTTTAAACAGCTGAAAAAGTGAGTTGACAGTTGCTTAGTCAGAACTGTTCCTGCCAGTTTGGAACAGCTGGAGGATATGATTGATTGCAGAAGGGAAAGGGAGCAGTGGAAGAGCTTAACTCTTCCCTGTCAGTCATTTTCCTCATGAAACCTCTCTACCATTTTCTGCAGATCTCTCCAAGTTTCCAGGCATACATCCAGTTTTCTGTTTATTAAAGGTGTATCACAGGGGATTTTTTATTAATGCCTCTCAAATAATTTACTTGCCAGATGCCTTTAGGAAAAGATAACAGAAAACCAAGGCACATGGAATGAAACATGGTGGCAAGGGTGCCCTGGATAGACAAAGAAAGGGGTACTGGTGGTAGATGTATGATATACCCTTTCTCTGCTTGTTACTTTGCTTTGCTCTAGCCCAGCTTATCCTACCTCCCATCCCAGGGATAGAAATTAGATACCTGCAAGTGGGATGGGATGATATTTAAGGCGGGGGACTCTTGATTTATTTATGGTACTTGTTAAGGTACACTATAGCACAAGTTCTCAGAATGGCATTTCCAAAAAAATGTTGAATTCAAAAGGGTTGTATAAAGGGAAATCTGGGTCAGGAATTTCCAGCCATTTGGAAACACCAATTTTTACTGTAACAAGTGTGACATCTATGATTATTACACAAACCCTCTATTAGACTCAAGTGCAGTGTGGTGGTGGAAATAGAGTTAAAATGGGACTATTAAGGAAACAGACAAAAGTGTCAGACTGCTGGGATTAAACCCCAGAGTTTTTTTAAAAGTCACACACACACAAACATGCATATATTTTAAAGGGGGGAATAGAAACAAGCCACTGTAATGAGAAATAAGTCACAGAAGGTGGAACATCTGTACAAAGAGAAAAAATGCCAGCGTCTCCTGCAGCAGAGGGGGTTGCGGTGAGGGGCATAACGTACAACTGGTTTATCAGCTTGCCAGGAAGTCTGAAAAGGAGAACTGCTACTAGCAAATGAGGAAACACTGCAACATTTTGTTGCTGCTCTTGCTTGTATAGAAAGCATGGCTTTCTAAAGTACCTTCTGTTATGATTTTATAGCATAAAAAATGACAAAGAAACAGCCAGGGACACTCCGGTCTATAGGACTCCTCTCCAGTGTGGCTAATTAGAAGTCTGCAGAATGTCTGCAGAATGTGTTTGATATACATTAAGACTTTTAGCAACAATTCTAAAGAAAAAACTATGCTGAGCAAGTTCAAGTCAGAAAAGACTTCAAAGCCACCGTGATAAAGCAGTCTAATACTGGGAATTTCCTCCACAGAGAGGTCCTGGGACAATGTCAGGCAATTATGTCATTTTTTTCCACCAGACTTAAATCATCTTTACTCATTCATGCATTCCTACACTTAACAACCCTACATTACACTGCCAGAGCTGGGTTTTTTTTTTTTTTTCCTGCTGCTTTTAAAATGTCCTGGTTTCTCTTTCCTCCCCCCATTTCCCTCCTTTGTCCTGGACTTACTTTAACTGCTGCAAACTGAGGTCAAAGTGCAGAAGTAGTTGTACTCTGGTTGACTCAGTGGGGGAGAGAACAGGTGGGGAGTCCAGACAAAAGCAAACTGCTGCAGCCTTTCATTGCTTGTGTGTTCTTCCTGGTTAATAACTTTTGCCTGTTTGATCACACTCTGATCTTGGTTGGCTGCACAGGTCCCATCTTTCATCTGTGAAATGTTGGGAGTCTGAGGAGGGCAGGCAGCAGTTGGCTATGGTTCTGCATCTGGATACAGGAAGGCAACATTCTCCTCTTCCTGGAGCTCTGGAGGAGCCCTGGGAGATCTGAGCAATCTGGTCCACCACCCAATCCTCCCCCAGTCATGTGGGCAGTAACCAGCCCACTAATAGATAGTTAGTACAGGAAGAGCACTGTTGAGACGGAGGCACTGAAAAACCTCTGTCCCCATTAATCAAGAAAAGTACAAGCACAGTTAGGCTTGCTTTTGTAACCAATGGGATTCCATCCTTACATGTTGTATAAAATAAATTCTAGCTTCTACTTGAGCATCATGCTCACTTTACACAGCTCGTTAATCATGTGACACGCACCCATTGTGAAACTCAACATAGGCCCTTTCCACACCCTACCTTTGTTCTAGTGGCTTGCAGTGACAATAGCGGCAGCGGTTCTCCCAGGAGGGGAGCACAATGAAGCGCTGGCCTCTGCACTGCCTGCCTCCAGGATCCAGGATGTGTGATGCCATGCCTCTTCCTACCGCAGCACAGACAGGTACTGTCCCAGGCTGTGCTGGGGCAAGAAGCACAGCCATTGTGCATCCAGAGCCTCTGCAGACAAGGTAAATGAGGGTGCCCTGGGGGAGAGTGGCACAATCACTGGTCATTGACAAGGAAAACTCTTCAATGGCCCTTTTAGCACGCTCCCTGCTCGTAGAGGTTCGGGGTGCCATTCGCTCAAGCAGCCTCTTGCGCAAGGCACTCGCATCGCTCCTCCGTTCTACTGCAGCTGGGTTTCCGGTCGCGCAACTGTTGCGCGAACACCCCGCCCCTTCCTTTTGCAGCGCAGCCTGGGAGCTGTAGGCTGCGCTCGGCTCGTCCGCACACATGCAGGTAAGTGCGCAAGGGCCCCTGGAGCATTGCGCGACCGTGCGGTACTTTCGGCTTAGAGCCGAAAATAAAAAAATGCGTGCGCGGCCCGCTTTAGGCTCGTGAGCGTCGCGTGAATAGGAGTGTGTCATACGGACCAACGCTCCCATTCACACAATGCTCAAGGGGTCCTCTCGCAAAAGAAACTGCATGCAAAAAGGGCCAATGATTTGCAGTTCATAAGTGTCGTCCCAGTCCCATCCTTCTCCCATCCCCATGGCAGGTTTGGTGTGTTGAATGGAAAGGCCCATAGAAAAGACTTACTCTGGTATAGACTGTACAGCTAGACATACTGGGGCCCTTTGATTTCAGCTAGCATAGTGGACTTGGGCCCTTGTTATCTTGTTTCAAAATGTAAGAAAAAATCAATGTACTTATGTTCAAAGATGTTACCTCTCTGTGTACCAATGTGCATATTGAGCCATTATCATTTATTTATATAGTGCCATCACTGTACAAGTAAAAGAACAACAAAACAGTTCCCTGCCCTCAGGCTTTAGTTTATTCTAAGAACAAGATGTGCTCATATTATGTGCCCCTATTATGTCAATATGACAAAGTTGTGTGCAAGTTTTAACAGGTTTATTACAGTTCGGATTCCACAGTGTGCCTCCTCTAGCACAAACTCGGTAGGCACAAATGTAAGGTTGTGCAAAGCATCCCATCCCATTATGGTCAGAGGATGCCGTGAGAGGTCACTCATGCTACTGCAGGCATGTGCACCTTGCTTCCATTGACTGCAATGGGACACGATGTTCATGTTTTTTGTTTTATTCAGGGGTTCCTGCAATGGAACTTGCACTTATGCAGCAGAACCACTGTACTAGATTGCCACCTGTTGCTTCAGGCATGCTTATAATGTTCAGTTTTAGCTTGTGAAAACCCCATTAACACCCAAGTAGATTTTTTTTCTTTATAACTGTCCCTCTAATTTAAGTCTTTGGCACTTTGACCTTCTAATCTTTTTAAAGCTGTGGAAGCATTAATTCCATCTGACCTTTGTCTCTCTTTTTCTTCTCTCTTCCCCTCAGTCCAAATTTACGTTGGATGCTCTTGTGAACAAAAACTACTGTAATGTGACAGGCAGAGTGGCAACACAAATGTGTCTGCCTGCATGTGCACACACACACACACACTTTCTTTCCTGAGGAGACTTTTTTTGTTTCTTAAAATGTTTCTATCCCAGGCCATATCTAAAGATCTCTGAATGGTGCAAAATACAATTAATATTCATAATTTAGAACAGTTTAAATCCAGTAGTAGTAGTAATAATAATGATGATAATGATGTTATTTATGGTTTTAAATTGATTGTATGGTAAGTCACCCTGAGATCTTAGGATACAAGGTGGGACAGTACCCAGCTGTGCTGTGGCAGGAAGAGGTGTAGCCTTCTCACTTCCTGGATCCTGGAGGCAGCTGGTGCAAAGGGAGTGCTCCATCGTGCCCACCTCTTGGGAGAGCCGCCGTTGCCATCATCACTGGACACCGCTGGGACAAAGGAAGGGTGTGGAAAGCACCTACATTGAGTTTCAGAATGGGTACATGGGATGGAAATATTTTAATAAACAAGTTTTAAAAAATAAATAATTGGATGACTCCCCAGCAAATCTTGGAAAGTTGTAACTCGTTACTCATAATATTATAACTCATAACTCATTCCGTAATAATAAGTAGAAGTTGTTGTTGTTGTTGTTGTTGTTGTTGTTATTACTATATAATGAGTAATGAGTTATAATAATAACAATAATAACTTCTACTACTACTGCTACTTATTATTATTATTTTAAGCAGACTGAAAGTATGTTAAACCAACCAGTTAGAACAATTCAGGACCATGTAAAATCATGCAAATGTGCAAATTTGAGTGAAACCAGTTGGGCTCCCAAAGCTTTAGTAAGAAACCCTGTCACAATGACACAAGCTTTGGTGCCAATCTGGCCTCTAAGAGGAGAATTCAAACCTGCTTATACCACTCTGGAAGAGCCCTGATGCACTTCATGTTCTGTGACTCCTAAAGACTGTTGGATATATTCATAGCCACTTCATATATTCATGGATTATCTCCTGTTTCTTCCTCCTTTTATTTAAGAACTAGCATATTTCATCATACCTAGAGAGCCAGAGCTTAGAAGTAATGAGTTACAAGTAATAGTTATGTGTTAGTTAGTTTTTGGGTAATAAGGGCAACAACAACAACAACAACAACAACAACAATGTTAGTTGTTACTCATCTCTCCCTATGTTCAAGGCAGAGTACAACATAGATGCAATTAAAAACAAATTATGAATAAAATACCCCAAAAACTCAAAACCTAGTTAAAATATAACATAGTTAAAAAGTACAATTAAAAGTACTAATACAATTAAAACTACAATTAGAAGTACAATTAAAAGTATATTTAAAAATAGACTGGGTAGGCCTGCCAGAAGAGATAGATCTTTAATACTTTTTTGAATTTGGACAGCATATTTTGCTGTCAAATCTCTTCCGGCAGACAGGTCATTCCACAGTCTAGGGGCGGACAACGAAAAGTTCCTCTCAGTGACCGTTGCCAGTCTAGTCCTGGCTGGTTTAAGTAAATGGCCCTCAGAGGACCTGAGTGTACAGAGTGGATTGTATGGGAGGAGGTGATCCTGCAGGTAACTTGGACCCAAACCATGTAGGGCTTTAAAGGTAATATCCAACATTTGTACTTTGCCTGGAAACTACTTGGCAGCCAGTAGAATGCTGTTGGTATTGGTGTGATAACTTCACTCCTCGCTGTTCCTGTAATCAAGCTAAAGATATGTTGCAAAAATAATTAAATACAGCACAGATACAGTACACCTGCCGTATATGCAGGGCTTCTGTTCCCATGTAAAACAAAAATCATGAGAGTCAGTGGATGCAATGTGTGCACACTTGTGGCAGTGCTGGCATGTAGCTGGCATGTCCATTGACTGTAGTGGGATGTGATGCTTTGCACAAACCTGTATTCATTTTTGCAAGGTCACACCAGAGGAAGGGCACACTGCACCTTACTGGAAGAATAAGTAATTCCAGTTACTTTCAGAAGTTACTTTTAAAGGACATTTTCTAGGCATTTTGATAGAAATTTTTCAACCATTATTGTATTCTCTTGTTACTCTAAGCATTTTTTCACCCCTCAGTAGAGAAACATAAATTAATGGAAAAGTTCGGAGCAGTGCCAAAATAATGCAACCAGTTGCTTGTTTTCATTAGTGTAAAGAGAAATGGGAACTGTAACCAATACTAGAATGAATTACTTTTAAAAATTAACTCTCTAAGATCTACTGGAGAGTCATCCAAATATTTATTTTTTGAAACTTGTTTATTAAAATGTTTCTATCCCATCCTATATACAAAGATCTTAGGGTGCCTTACCATACAATCAATTTAAAACCACAAATAATAATTTTAAAAGATTAAAAGCATTTTAAATAATTTATTTATCAATTAAAAAACAAACAGTTTAAAACTGGTTAAAACTGCTTAAAATAGGTCAACCAAAGCATTTGTGCAGTCTGGTAAGAAAATCAGGCCTGAAAGCTGTAATAAAAAGCCAAGTTTTGACTTGGCACTCAAATGTTACCAATTTTTGGTGCCAATCAGGGGCTCTAAGGCGAGGGCATTGCACAAGTGGGATACCACTGCAGAGAAAACCTTCTCCTATATCCTCCCATAATGTATTTCCTCTTCAGAGGAGGGCCTCTTCAACAGATCTCAATTCCTGGGTAGGCATATAAAGAGAGAGGGGCTCCCTCAAGTATCAAGGTCCCAAGCCCTTTAGGGTTTTAAATGTTATCTCCAGTCCCTTGAATTCAGGCCAGAAGTATATTGGCAACCAGTGCAATTCCTTCAGAACTGATGCTGTATGAATTCCAGTGAGCAGTCCAGCTGCCGCATTTTGCACTAGTTGCAGTTCCTGTGTTGTTGTCAACGTTAGCCCCATGTAGAGTGCATTGCAGTAGTCTAATCAGGAAGTTACCAGTTCGTGGACTGTTGTGGCTATGTTATCCATGTCCAGGGAAGGTTGTAATTTGTGGACTGGTTGAAGCTGGCCCCAAGCTTTCCAAGCCACAGAATCTATCTGGGCCTCATGCAATAAGGATAAATCTTGGAGTACTTTTGTATCACATACCTGCTCCTTGGGCAGAGGGAGATGCAACCCCATCCAGGAAAGACAACCTTCCCAATTCCCAGATCCAAGAACCATCAATCCACAGAGCCACCATCTTATCAGGTTTCAACTTGAGTTAATTTGTTCTCATCTAGACCATTACAGGATCCAGGCAGTGATCCAGCACCTTCACAGATCCAACTGATAAGAAGGAGAACTAGAGCTGGGTTTCATGAACATACTGATGGCACCCCACCCCAAATCCCTTTATGACCTCACCCAGTGGCTTCATGTAGGTATTGAACAGCATGGGAGACCAGATAGAACCCTGTGGTGCTCCATAGCACAATGGCAGTGGGGCTGAACAGGAGTCCCCCAATGGCACTCTCTGGAACCAACTTTGCAGATAGGAATGGAACTGCTGTAGCATAGTACCTCCTACTCCCATCTGCCCAAGCCAGTCCAGAAGGATACCACTGTCAGTGGTATCAAAAGCTGCTGAAAGATTCAGGAAGATCAACAGGGTAGCATTTGCTCTGTCTTTCCCCCAGAGCAGGTTGTCAGAGCAAACAAGGCTATCTAGTACTGGCCTGACACCAGACTGAAATGGGTCCAGGTAATAAAAAAGAAAGTGTCCAGAAACCTTGCTCTGAATTGTGGGTGAACCTGCTTTGCTAAAATTGACATGCTCCATTAAATTTGTAGCACACAGCTTGAAATTACTTGAAATCATTTGTTTACTCAGAAAAAACTATGTGGGATCTCAGTTCAAATCAAGCACACCAAGATCAGACCGCATCTCCTCATAATGAGTCTTCTTGAACCTTACAAGCTTTGGAGGAGGGTTTTCTCTTGGTCCCACCATTTTCCTAGGCCTATCTGGTTAGGGCATAGGAGAGAGCCTTCTCAGTGTCTGCCTCAAGTCTCCTTTCCACACGAAGCTTGGGCTATTTCCACACTACACCGTTTTAGTGCTATTATTCCAGTTTCAACATCCTATGGAATCCTGGGACTTGCAGTTTAAGGAGGGACATTTAGAATTCTTAGCCAGAGAGTTCTTTGGCCTCAGGAAACTACAAACCCCAGAATTCCGCTGGATGTTGAAAGTGTAATAATAGCACTGTAACAGTGTAGTGTTGAAATTATCTTAGTTGGGCTTTTATCAGCTTTCCTTTCATCCACAGATGAAGATCTTTTTATTGAAACTGGCTTTCAGTTGCTAATAGGATCAACTCAAAAGGGTTTTCAGTTGTATTTTTACTGTCATTCTGCTCTCAATGTGTTTTTCTAACTGTTTTAAATGTTTTAATGGGGTTGCCTAATTTTTTAACTTCTGTTCTATGTACTGCTTTAGCTATATAGTATTTGGATTTAACTTATGCTTTAAACTAATTTGAGTCCCATATAGGGAGAAAGGTGAGATAGTGAATGAATGAATGCATGAGCATATGGGCCCTTTAAATCTTCCTGATAGCCTGTCTTCCCCCTCCCCGTATTCAGAGACCCTGCACATAGGGGTAACAAGGAAAAACTCTCCCTTAGAATCAAAGAAGACTTTTCCTACTTTTTTTAAAAAAAAAGCCTCCATGCTAGTTATTGGGAGGAGGAATTTAGAAGAAAAGAGAAGATCAATAGTAAGGTTTGAACCTTGCTACATATGCACAGAGCCAGAATAGTACAGAAATAAAAGATACCCACATGCTTACTTGTGAACCTTAAGGACAGTACAGTGACCTTTCAACTTCTGCAAGTGTTCGTAGTGCGGAACTATCAGGAACGAATTCACACACACAAATGTAACAGTGCTAATACACCATTTGTTAGGAGTGTGATACATAGTACAGGACTTTAGTGAGGGAACTGGGGGCAATTAACAAAATCCAAAACATTAAAAGCAAAGAGTTTCTCATCCCGCCCGCAAGAGACTTTGGAGTTCTGGTTTCAGCCTGGCAGCGCTTATCACTACCTTCCTAGCTTTGTTTATCTAATGGTCTCTGGTTCTCATACCTTGTTACAAGCAAGCAGCTAATTAACTCTTACTACATGTCCCATAACTGAATAATAATAATAATAATAATAATAATAATAATAATAATAATAATAATAATAATGATGATGATGATGATGATGATGATGCAGCAAATAACTCCCCCTATCCAAGTGTGCTCCCCTCCCCATTCTCTTGCTTTTTGCCTGGGCAAGTGTGCCTTCCTTTTGTACACCTGGGCAAAAGGCAAGCAAATGAAGGGGAAAACACTCCCCACTTCTCCTGCCTGTCACCCACATATCCTGCCTTCTTTCTGCACACCAGGGCAAAAGGCAAGCGAAGGGAGGGTGAAAGGCTTGCAAACACACAAACTTTGCTCTCTTTCATTTGCTTGCCTTTTGCCAGGGCACAGAGAAAGAAGGCTGCACACCTGGCCAAAAGGCCAAGAAACAGGAGGGGGGAATGGGGGGAGGCAAGTGGGCATCTTGCAAATAATCCAATTCACAAAGGTCAAACCCACAAATGTGGAGGGAAGATTGTATGTTTAAGGACCCTGCTATACCTTTAATATAGCAGTGTTAATTATGATAGTGGTATGGAATTACAGAGTTTGACAGGTTGAAGTGGGTCTTGTTATCTGAAATGGGATTGTTCCTTCTGCAGTTTCCCAGTTTGCCTGGAACAGTAGCCCATCGAGGTGAAAAGCATCAGGAGAAGAAGAAATGAAATTGATTTATTAAATGCCTTTTTGCTATATTTAAGAGGAGGACAGCTTTCTGGAGACTGGGAAGGGCAAAATATGCTGTTGTTCTTGCCCTTGCCATACAGTGCAGGTGGAGAGGATTTTTTTAAAAAATAACATGGCATGTACCCACCGCTGTCTATAATTCCTCCTTCCAGGGATATATAAACTTTTAAGCTCAAGCAGTTCAGTCTCTTCCCCACTGGTGGTGGTTGCACAATCAATATACTTGGTACAGTACAAAGTAAAGCAATAAAACAGCCCTGCCAAAGGCATACAATCTATTTTTTTTTACTGTAACAAACTATATACAACATTCCTTGGGTTCTAAAAATCATAAGTAAAATTCTTTATTCGGGCTAAATTACTATGAATTTTCTTTTATTTTAAAAATGTTATATACTGTTACAAATCTGGACAGTCTGTATGTCTCCAAAAATCCGGGGGAGGGGAGGGTGTATAGTCCCTTTTCTATGTCAAGCAGACAGACCCACCACCCTCATTATTAAAAGGAATTATGACATAGCCTGTTGTTCAGAGAAGTAAAGAGGTTTTTTCTTGTCTTACCAGACATTTATGCTTCTCTGGCAGGTCTTTGCAGCAATTAAAATCACTCTAAAATGAAAACTGAAAGTGCTTCAATTCGTGTAAATGTTCTTTGCCTTGCTCTAACTTGAGATAATTCGTTAGGCAGGGTGTCCTTCTGAACCGTGAACATTTAGTAACAATAGATCTATTCACATGTTTTACTGAACACAGAGTTGTACCTGGGTTCAACTACTTAATTGTGTACATTTACTAAATAAGATGGGCAAATAAACAAAATGATGGGTCTCATGGATTAAATGGATAAACAAGCTTTGCATTCATAACCTTTCCATTTCACCTAGAACAAGGGTGGGAGTCATGCAACCTTCCACATATTATTGAACTGATAGTCCCTATAATCCTAGCTGGAATAGCAAATCGTGAGGAACACGTGGAGGGGTAGCCTGATCCCTCTGGAAGGCTCTGTGGTTCCCACCTTGATCTATACATATTTACTGAAAGTGTGTGTGTGGGAGAGAAGGGAGATCTACCTTTCTGTAGACCCTTAACTCCTCTGGGGGAAGAATCACTCATGCACAAGTGTTTATAAACTATTTTATACATTGTTGATGTTGGTGGGGCCAATGGGAGTTCTAGTCCAAAAGATCTGGAGGACAATGTGTTGAGGATGGCTTGTTGAAAGGGAGGTGTGTGGGGGAAAGGGAAAAGCAGAAGGCACACAAATTAAAGCATGAATGAGGCTTGGCCTTGAAGGGACATGGGGTAAAGAAACAAGCAAGAGGGACTAAAACCTCAGGAAAAACAGAAAGAAGTGGATTTCAAGGGAACTGTGGTGTGGGAAGCTAAAGGACATTAGATATGTTAGGACCATTTCCAGATACTGCTGGCTTAAGGTATTTTCATGCCTAAAGCAGAGAAAAAATGCTTCCGGCTTCCTAGGGTCAACACTTAAAATGTCTCACCACTCTATTCAGGCACCTCTACCTATCCTTTGCCTAGCTATTCCCTGGTGCCAACTGATGAGCTGCTCAAGTCATCTGAAAGGAAACTGAGATCCATATGTTCCTAAATGGTTAACTAAGGACAGATGTATGAATTCTGGACTTCCACCAGATTGCAAACATTTGTCTGTAAGGGAAAGGGATTCCATAGGTTTCATTGCATTCTCCAAGAGGTAAGTATGACCCAAATGGTTGAGAACCACAGAGTTAAACCAAGAAATGAAACTCTGAATTTAAAAAGTTCAAAAACCATGGCAAGTTTTAAATGTGTGCAGATTTTTCTTTGAGATTTTACTTTATGCAAAGCTTACTGTAACGATACTGAAATGTCCCTGTTCCTTCCTGAGTGCTGATGTGTCTGGTTTCTTTTCTACTTTAAACATTTATACAGGTGCAAGGAGATGGAGGTGTTGTTCATATAAGAGTGCCTTTTATGTATCTTCATTCCTGTGTGTTGCCCTCATCTTTGCTGTAGTGGGTAAGTAGTCCAGATTTTGATGCTGTTAGCCTTGCAATTTAGCCTTTGGTTTAGCCTTTATGTTTCTGTAGTTCTTTGTCCTTTGGTAGCAGTTCTAACCACCTATTTGGTGTTGAACTAGTTTGGTGTCATTGCAATGCCAAGGAATCCTTTCTGAAACTCCAGCTTCTGTGATGAGAAGGATCCGGGCAGAAGGACTTCAGCTAAGCTGCTACCAGTTTTCCATACAGTAGAACAGGGAGATGAAACTCAATTTCATCTTGGGCCACATCAGCATTATGGTTTCCCTCAAAGGGCTGGCTATATCTGTAAGACCTCTCTGTGCCTCTTTGTGCCTCCCAGACCCTCTCCGGGCCTCTTTTTGCACCCCCCATGGCTTTTTCTGCCCCCCTACCACTCTCTGTACTTGGTGAACCCAATCCCCACATTGCAGGCCCCCAGCTGCTGGTATTCTGAAAAGGGGTCCAGCAGCCAGCATTCGTGACACCAAATTGGGAGGAGTTGCTAATAGGCCAGAGGACAGGATCAAAATTCAAAATGACCTGGATAGATTGGAGAGCTGGGCCAAGGCTAACAAAATGAAATTCAACAGACAGAAGTGTAAGGTCCTACACTTAGGTAGAAAAAATGGAATACAGAAATATAAGATGGGGGACATGTGGCTGGATAGCAGTATGTGTGAAAGGGATCTAGGAGTCTTTATAGACCACAAACTGAACATGAGTCAGCAGTGTGATGTGGCAGCCAAGAAAGCCAGTGCAATTCTTTGCTGCATCAATAGGAGTATGGTGTCTAGATCGAGGGAGGTACTGGTACCGCTCTACTCTGCTTTGGTTAGACCCCATCTTGAATATTGTGTCCAGTTCTGGGCACCCCAATTCAAGAAGGATATTGACAAGCTGGAGCAAGTCCAGAGGAGGGCGACCAAAATGGTGAGAGGCCTGGAAGCCAAGCCCTATGAGGATAGACTTAGAGAGCTGGGTATGTTTAGTCTGCAGAAGAGAAGGTTAAGAGGGGACATGATAGCCATGTTTAAATATTTGAAGGGATGCCATGTAGAGGAAGGAGAGGGCTTGTTTTCTGCTCCTCCAGAGACCAGGATAAGGAGCAATGGATTCAAGCTGGAGGAAAGGAAATTCCACCTGAACCTCAGGAAGAACTTCCTGACAGTCAGAGCTGTCCGGCAGTGGAATATGCTGCCTCGGAGTGTAGTGGAGTCTCCTTCCTTGGAGGTTTTTAAGCAGAGGCTGATGGCCATCTGTCGGGAGTGCTTTGAGGGTGTTCCTGCATGGCAGGGGGTTGGACTGGATGGCCCCTGTGGTCTCTTCCAACTCTACATTTCTATGATTCTATGATTCTAGTTCTGACTATTCCTCTGTCCAACCCTTATGAAACATGTGGAGCATTGCCATGGTAACACACAGCAACACTCTTACAGTGAGACTTGGACAGAGGAGCAGTCAGAAGTAGAAGTAGATCATGAGTGCTGGCTGCTGGAACCCTCTTCAGAGTACCAACAGCTGGAGACCTGCAATGTGGGGATCAGACTTGCCAGACAGGGGAGAGAGCTACAGCTGCAGAAGAGGTGTGAGAGCCACCTGAAATGGCCTGGCAGGCTGGATTGAGCCTGCAGGAGTTGTGTTTGACACACATGCAGTAGAGCTAAAGGTCTTTGTTCTGCAGTCACAGCATGAACAGATGCATTTTGTTCAGTAGCTCCTTCTTACCCATGAGATAGGAAACACTCAAGAGCAGCCAAGGAAGGCTTCCTACAGAAAAATGAATTATACAACACTGTAAATATGTGGATTTGTTTTTCACCTATCCCCTACTTGTAGAGTCAAGTGTATGTGTATGTGTGTGTATGAGAGAGAGAGAGTTAAAAGTGGGTGCTCCAGGCCCTGGGACTCCCTTCCCAGACAGGTGGGACTGGCACCCTCCCTACTCTCTTTCCCCAAATAAGTGAAGAGCTTTCTGTTTCAACAAGCCTTTGAGGACTGATTGTTTAGGTTGGATAGGCCTTGTACAATGTGCTGAATTTTCAATTTATTATTTTTGTTGTGCTGTTGTGTTTTTTTCTGGTTTATATTTTCAATAGGTTCCTTAAATACACACACGTATACTCACATTAATCACTTTTTAACTAGATATTTTGTGAATTTTTAATTATGTTTTTTAATCAAGCCACCTTGAGTTCCAAACTGAGAAAAAGGCAATGATGATGATAGCATCTACTTTCCATCTACTTAACCAAGAGATTGCACCATACTGGATGACGCTGTCTTTATTCTTATCCAGTTTGAGGTTTCTCTGGCTCACTGACAGGAGGAGTGGTGTGATTCTGCATCAGCCTGATGACCTCAGTTTGGCTCCTGCCTCTCAGATGCTGGGGCTGGTGGATAAGGCGTTATATCTAATACTTGGGATTCTTCTCATTTCTAGGAATATTATATGGGCAGTCACGTGGCCCAGCATGGTGTCCAGATGACTGGATTGCACACCATGGAAAATGTTACTACTTCTCAAAAGAAGAAAAGAACTGGACCACCAGTCAAGAATTTTGCACCTCACATGGAGCCTTTCTGGCTAATATTGAACCTGAGGAAGAGGTGAGAGCTACCACAAACCTACTAACTACTGAGGGTCTTTTTTTTTTCTATGTTATATTGTGGTTTTGTTGATGACACTTGATGTTAAAGCAGGATGAAAAGCTGAAGAGTTTCCATTCAACCGTCTTAGATGCAGCTGTTAAAAAAAAAAAAAAGGACTGTTAGAACACCAGCTGCATATATCTAACACTTTAAATGTTGGGAAATGATATTTATTTTACTGATTTCTTTAGTAGGTATTCTGCATACATAGCAGCAAATATACTGTGATGGTCAAAGCTGATAGAGAATCTAGGAAGGTGACAGTTCTATTCAGTCAATGTTTTGAATGTTTGGAATGGATTTATACCAATCCATGAGGCATTATTGGCCATTGAACAGAGGAATTGAAGACTTCTAACATTCTTCTGTTCTTTATAGGATTTTATGACCCTCCTCAGAGGGAAAGATATTTACTGGATTGGCCTCAGCAGAGACCAAAGTCGGTCCTGGAAATGGACAAACGGAGATATTTTCACGTGAGTCTTCATCTTCTACGAACGTTCAGTGACTGAACTATTAAACTTCCAGCACGAGTCCTCTTTATCTTTTATTCTTCAGGAGAAAGACCTGCAAATGTTCATCAAATTTTAATCCATGTGTGGCACAAAAATATTACGCTCTGAGCAAGATCCTGTTGAGACCTGGCATAGTGTAACACACCACTGGTGTAACTTCACAGGACTGTAGAAGGAACCAAGATGGCCCAACTTGTGTCTGGAGGGCAGCTGGGCCCAAGCATCATTCCAGAAGTGCCAAAGACTGGTATACTAACTTGTAGTTGCATAACCAGGTCTCTGTAACCTCCTTACACAAATCCATAAATTAGTACTGTAGTACTAATGCATGTATTGCAGTACAATACATTAGTACTGGTATTAGTATTAGTACTAATGTATTGTACTGCAATAAATGTATTAGTACTGGTGCTGCAGAGCTTACTTCTTCCTTTCTTCCCTTCCATCCCGTTCTCCTTGTGTGTCCTGACTAAATTAGATTGTAAACCTGAGGAGCTGTCATATTAACCATTTCAAAGCCACCCTGGAAGGTTTTGGGCTAAAAGGTGGTAGAAATAAGCAAGCAAGAAAACAGTGAAACTGACAGGTTGTATCAGAGTAAGTTCCCAATAGAATTCCAGCCCTAGCCCCTCTTGCAATTGAGTCCTGGGAAGGAAGGAGTTCATACGATCCATGTGCATTACTGGGATTCCTGAAGAAATGAGTTGGCCAGGAACTGCAGGAGCAGTGGTTGGAATACGTCAGAGCATATACGGGCTCAATGGTTTATCAGAGCCACTCTGAAAAGGTCTTTGTGGTTTCTCCAGCCCACCACACAGTAGTTGTTATAGAAAAGGATATGTGAAGTGGGCACAAGCCGCATTTGATACACTTTCCTCTTTTAGTGGCTTAGCAATAATTGATGACAACTGTGCCGCAGGAAACCATTACTTGATAAGAAATACCACGATATAAACTAGAGGTTGAGGGAACAATTTATTTTCTTTATATATAAAATAAGAGGAGAGATTGGGAAGGTGAACAAATTCATTTTTCTGGAATATTTTTTTCAAGAGTAAAAAATTTAATACTGTCATCCCTCTACATTTGCTAGGGTTGGGAGATAGAACCCCCACAAAAGTAGAAAAACTGTGAATAACTCTAGGCCCTCCAGACCATATTTAACACACACAAAAAAAGTATGATCACTATGTTCAACCTACGGTGGATTCCTTTGAGGCATCAGTGTTCCTTCACAAGGCAGAAGTGGGTGGCTGGTGGGGCTTATTGCCACCTCCACTGCTTCCCCACACCATTTTTCATAGGGACTTACAAGCCTCATTTGCAGTTTCTCAGTCTCACAAAACTTGCAGTACCTATTAAAAATGGCATAGAGAGGCAGCAGAGGTGACAGCAAATAATCTGTGAACAATCAAATCTGCAAAAATGAAACTCATAAATGTGGAGGGCTAATTGTAATCTACCTTTATATGAATCCACCCTAGGAAAGTGCTGGCACTACTTAGTATCATCAGGATAAATTTACTCCTACCTATAATGTAATAGCATAAAACTTAAAAAAAAAACGTTTTGTGCAAGGAATAGTTATTTACCTTTACAGCTCAGTGCCTTGGTCAGTAGTGATCCTAACATCACATTTTCTTATGCTGAAATGTCTTCCTAATATGAACATAGAGGAACATATGTGTGAGCAAATGGCCTCATTTCTCAGAAAATTCAGCAGGTAGGACATGGTGATAATCCATATGCCAGCTCAAAGATTTAACTCCATGAAAGATATATGGGTAATCAATCTGGGCCCTTTTCACACAGCATTTGCCATGTGAAAGGGCCTCTGGAGCATTGCACAATTGCGAGGAGCTGTCCACATGTTTTCCTTGCAATTGTGCGATGCTGCCGGGGCCGGCAGGCGCCAATCGTGCACTATTTCATTTTTTGCTTCTAACCGAAAATGGTGCATGATCGCGCATCGCTCCAGGGCACCGTGGACACTTACCATTCATGCAGAGCCTCTGGAGCTGTTGCACTAGCGCTTCCTGCCCCAGCGCAGCCTGGGAAAATCCCAGGCTGTGCTGTGGAAGGAAGAGGAGGAGCCCTCACGCTGCCTGCTCGCTAGCAGGCAGTGACTGTGGAGCTGAAGCAGCGGGGATGCAAGAACCTCTCGCAAGGGGCTGTTCATGCAATCCCTGCACTCCAGTGCCGTGAAAAGGGCCCTGGATTAAGTGTCCCAATTAATATACTCGGCTGTTCTCAGTCCAGACGTCAAGAAAGTGGCCATTTAATTCTTTGGGGAAAAGTGAAACATTTGCTTAACTCCTTTTTGTGTTTCAGGATGGAGGTCATGGGACCGGATGGTGGAGATTGTGCTTATTTGAATGATGAATTCAAACCCAGCACCTCAAGATGCTCTCAGCAACACCGCTGGATCTGCAGGAAAGTTGGAATGCACTGAAAAATGAAAGAAAAAGATGAAAGGTGCAATAATGTTTAATACTAAGGAACCAAGAGTTCCCCAGAGAAAGCACTAGTAATAGTGTTAAATCTCCTGGATGTTTGTTTAAAATGTTCTACCTTCTTGTCTACATATCCTGACCCCTCTGTTATATAAACTACTAATCTTAGGGAAATTTTTCTACCTCTTCTCTTCCCTTCTCTCAGCAATTCCCTAGAATGAAGCTAGATTAGAAACATAGAATCACAGAGTTGGAAAAGACCACAAGGGCTCCCCAGTCCAACCCCCTGCCATGTAGGAATACACAGTCAAAGCACTCCTGACAGGTGGCCATCCTTCCTCTTCTTAAAAATCTGCAAAGAAGGAGACTCCACCATACTCCAAGGGAACATATTCCACTGTTGAACTGCCCTTACCATCAGGAGGTTCTTCCTAATGTTTAGGTGTTTGACACCATTGCTCCATGACCTAGTCTCTGAAGCAGCAGAAAACAAGTTTGCCCCATTTTCCGTATGATATCCTTTCAGATATTTAAACATGGCTATCATGTTACCTCCTGACCTTCTCTTCTCCAGGCTAAACGTACCCAGCTCCCTAAGCTACAACTCATAGAGCATAGTTTCCAGGCCATTTACCATTTTAGTCTCCCACTGCTAGACCTGTTCCAGCTTGTCAATATTCTTCTTGAATTTTGGTGCCCAGAACTAGATACGGTATTCCAGGTGAGGTCTGACCGAAGCAGAATAGAGTGATATGATTACTTCCCTTGATCTGAACACTGTACTCTATTGATTCATCTTAGAGTAGCCAGGTTGAATACTGATTTCCCTTTGGGAGGAGACTGAGGCAATAGTAAGGGTGTTGAGTTATTCTGCCTTTTCTATGCCACTGTTAGGAATTCACCATCTACTCTACCATTTCTTCCTTTTTTGCTATGGACATAACCAAAAAAGCCCTTTCTATTCTTTTTAACCTCTCTAGGAAACCTGAGCTTGTTTTGTGCTTTAGCTTTTCTGATTTTCTCTCTGTATGTGCTGACTATTCATTTGAATTCCTCTTTTGCAATTTTCCCCTTTTTCCATTTCTTGTACGTGTCCCTTCTAAATCTTAGCTCACTTGAAAGTTCTTTAGACATCCATCCTGGATTCTTTAGACCATTTTTTCTCTTCATTGGAACTGTTTGAAATTGTACCTTCAGTTCAATATCGTACTTCTAAGAAACTCCCATCCATCATGAACTCCCTTCTCTTTTAGTATTTGTGACTACAGATCACAACCAGTATTTCTCTAAGTTTACTGAAATCAGTATCCTTAAAGTCCAGAATGCATGTCTGACTATGCTTGGCTTCCCTTTTCTAATGTATAACAAACTCTGGGAGAACATTCCAAGTTAAGAAACTCGCCACCTCCACTCCTTTAATCAGGTCATCATATTGGTTAGGATCAGATCTAACATAGCTTGATCCCCTTGTTGCCTCTGCCACTTTCTGAAGAATGAAATTGTCTGCAAGGCAAGTGAAGAATTTTTTGGATCTTATATTCTTGGCAGAGTTTGATTTCCAACAAACTGCCTAGCTTTCCTTTCTTAGAATGTAGTTCACATAATAAACCCTATAGTCTGTTCCTTCAAGCCATTGATGTCTTTGCTCCTTAATCTGTATTTCTAACTGTTACACACACTATCTGTAGGAAGGACATACATGACAAAACTTCTCTGTATGGCCACTCTCATCCCCATCTTTTCCAAGTCTTTTTGCAATTTGTGAACCCATGAAAAAGAGTGGCAAAATCTCAAGATGTAACAAAAAAGAAGGCAGCTACTCATTGAAAACACCCAGTGAATTTCAGCCAGTCATTTATTCCCTTGCCTACTTCCCTTGCATACCAGGAAAGATCCTAGAGCAGATCTTTAAACAGTCAGTTTGTAATTACTTCGAAAGCAATGTTATAATCACTAAAAGTCAACATGGATTTCTCAGAAATAAGTCATGCCAGACTAATCTTTCTCTTTTTACGATAGAGTTACAAGCTTGATAGATGAAGGGAATGCTGTAGACATAGCATATCTTGACTTCAGTAAGGCCTTTGACAAAGTTCCCCATGGCATTCTTGCAAAGAAGCTAGTAAAATGCGGGCTGGGCAGGGGTTGTTAGGTGGATTTGTAATTTTTACCAAAGGGTACTCAGCAATGGCTGCTTTTCATCCTGGAGAGAAGTGACTAGTGGAGTTTCACAGGGTTCTGTCCTGGGCCCAGTGCTATTCAACATCTTCATCAGTGACTTGGATGAAGGAGTGGAGGGCATGCTGATGAAATTTGCAGATGACATCAAATTGGGAGGGGTTGCTAATACACCAGAGGACAGGATCAAATTTCAAAATGACCTTGACAGGTTGGAGAGCTGGGCCAAAGCTAACAAAATGAATTTCAACAGAGAGAAATGTAAGGTCTTACACTTAGGCAGAAAAATTGACATGCACAAATATAGGATGGGTGACTCGTGGCTGGATAGCAGTACGTGTGAAAGGGATCTAGGAGTCTTGGTAGATCACAAGCTGAACATGAGTCAACTGTGTGATGCTTCAGCCAAGAAAGCCAACACAATTTTTGGTTGCATCAATAGGAGTATGGTGTCTAGATCGAGGGAGGTAATGATACCACTCTATTCTGCATTGGTTAGACTTCATTTGGAATATTGTGTCCAGTTCTAGGCACCTCAGTTCAAGAAGGATATCGACAAGCTGGAACATGTCCAGAGGAGAGCAACCAAAATGGTGAAGGATCTGGAAGCCATGCCCTATGAGGAACAGCTTAGGGAGCTGGGTATGTTTAGTCTGCAGAAGAGAAGGTTAAGAGGAGACAGGATAGCCATGTTTAAATATTTGAAGGGATGTCATGTTGAAGAGGAAGTGGGCTTCTTTTCCGCTGCTCCAGAGACTAGGACAAGGAGCAATGGATTCAAGCTGGAGGAAAGGAAATTCCACCTGAACCTCAGGAAGAACTTCCTAACAGTCAGAGCTGTCTGGCAGTGGAATATGCTGCCTCAGAGTGTGGTAGAGTCTCCTTCTTTGGAGGTTTTTAAGCAGAGGCTGGATGGCCATCTGTTGGGAATGCTTTGATGAGTGTTCCTGCATGGCAGGAAATTGGCCTGGATGGCCCCTGGGGTCTCTTCCAACTCTATGATTCTATGATTCAGAGGCTAGATATTAGTAACACCTAGAGAGATCATTGATTGTTTGTTTCCAAATTTCATTCAGTGGTAGAGGTGGTGGCCCCAAATGTAGGAGGGGCAACTTCCATGCAAGATATACCTCTGCAAACAATTGCCACTTTGTGCAGGCATGAAAGGCCCCTCCTGAAACTGCAAACCCCAGGATTGCGTAGGATGTTGAAAGTGAAATCATAGTGCTATAACAGTCTAGTGCGGAAATGGCCCTAGACTGTTTGAGCCAATACAATAATTTGTGGATATGATTGTTAGTGGTTTGCTTACGTAGATCTGCAATGATGGAATATGATTTGTTTTGTTTTTTTAGTCTTCTCTCTCCCATTATAGCTTTGTGGCAGGGGGTCAAAGTTCTTTTGTGTTTTAGTAAGTTAATGTTTAGTTAGCAAGTTATTGTTTTAGTGAGTAGAGTTCAGGGTTTCTTTTTCTTTTTTAGTTCATTATTGTAATATTATGTATTATGTTTTAATTTTTAGTTTTGTCTATGTTAAAAAAGCTAGTAGGTGTTTAGATTGTTCTGTGTAAAAACTGATAAATAAATATCTTTTAAAAAGTTGTTTAGGGCTGATCCCTGTTGATTGATTAAAGCTTTAGTTTTAAAAAAGGAAAACTAATTGCCTGTAGGCAGTTCAGCCTACAGTGTAATCATATGCATCTTGATTCATCAGGACAGTCCCACTTACTATCAGGTTGATGTGCATTGGAATTGACAGTCTTTAAATTGGAAAACAAGGAGCGAGGGCTTGTAATGTGAAAGGAAGATCTCCATTACACCAAATTCAGACCAAATTTAGTTAAGAAGTCACAAAAGTGATACACATTTGCACATTGCAAAACCTCAGCATATTGAGGAAGTGACTTAGTTTAAAGGTGTTATCTTTAGAGCACTACCATGTCACTTTTCAAAAGCAAGGAAGGTATGAATTCTTCTTATGTAAATTATTAGAGTGAGGCCACAAGGCTTCCTTGGAAGGATGTTCAAGTGAAATTTAGGAGCTATACCAGTGCAATATTGGTCTAGATTTCTGGAAGACCAGGAATTAAATTCCTAGGCAAATTCTAGGCATGTCTCATTGGAACTGAGGTGAGCAACTATGACCTTCCACATCTTCATTGCCTACATTTTCCATCAGCCCCAGCCAGCATAACCAACTAATGCTGATGGAATCCCCCCTCTCTTTCCAAGCAACCCTGCATAGGACTGCAACCAAACCCCTGACAATTTTCTGCTAGAATGTTGCCTCCAAGTAAGCCTGTTCAAATATCAAGACAGTTGAAATCTACACTCCTGTTCCCATCTGTCTAGCACTATGTCCAAATGAATTCAAGGGGACTTGCTTCTAATTACACAGAGGGAAGTTCACATCTATGTAAAGCCACTGTGCTGCTCCCATTTAAGTATGAATTACAGTGTGGAAATCAGCCTCCCTGCATTTCACTGTGTTAATTTCATTCCATGTGGCTCCTAGGAAAGTATGCGTACAGCCTGAGGCTGCAAGCTTGAAAATGAAGTGCACTTTGTTCTTCAGCTCCCAGCACCATCCAGCCACTATGCTTATTGGCTGGGAATTCTAGATGTTATAGTCCTTTTTCCAAACTGATTGCACTCAGACATATGAGACTTCTTTTGAGTAAGCATGATGAGCCTGTAAGCACTATCCATGTTCCAAACCAGATGGTGAAATAAATGGAAAACTTGCCTTTCCAATTTTTTGAATTTTCTTTAACAGTTGGACCAACATTTCCCCCTCCTGCAGTCAGCTATGGTTTGGTGTGTATGTGTGTTTTCTTTGAACTTTCTCACTTGGGAATAGTAGAGATGCTAATTGTTAATAATGGAGAGAAAGGAACCTCCCAAGGAAGCATGGGGAGAGTGGCCTGGAACGTGGCAAATGATTGCCCTCTGATGCTCAATATTCATGTTTCCAAACAACGGATGAGATTAGAGCAACTCTTCAGGGGATTCTGACTGACAGGTAGGTTCTCCCCTCTTTTGGGGTATTAAAATGTGATCCATCCAGGTGTCACATAACACTAGGTACACCACTGCTTCAAATCTTTAATTCTTAATGTCTTCACTTGCCAGTGGAAGGACAGCAAAGAAATGGCCTCTCTTGCTTTTCTTGAAAGTGAGTTCCAGAGCCAGGGATCTATCTCCTCTCTCTCCACCAGCAGTACCTGAGAAGGTGGTTACAGTGACACACAGCATTGTATTGCTTTAACTGTGTTGTTTTTAACTGTTTTTATCCTTTTTGAAGTATATACATTGAATTGTTTTAATATTCCTCATAACAATAACAGTGTTATTGACCTGTGTATTTTAATGTAGTCCCAAATTTAGGTTCTCTAGATATTTTGGACTTCAACTACCAGAAGTCCCAGCCAGTGTGGCCAGTGACCACCCAAGAATTCATAGAACTGAAGTTTAAACATCTGGGAGACTAAAGTTTGGGAATCCCTTTATTAATCAGGGCTGAGCAATTGCATTGGGGCTGGGGGGGGGTGGTATTTCCTCCTGTCCCTTTCCAACAGGCTACAACATCATGTTTTGCTGCATTACACATTTCAGCCACCATTCAGGAAGCTTTTTTGGTTTGAGGGGCTTTAAGGTGTAATAAACTGCTGCATTTGGGGCCAGTTTGGAGTGTTTTGGCTGGTTTTGGGGTAATCCTCTTTCTAGGGTCGGCGCTGTGGTGGCGCTGTGGTTAAATGCCAGTGCAAGCCACAAGGTTGTGAGTTCGATCCTGCCCGGCTCCAAGGTTGACTCAGCCTTCCATCCTTTCGCAGATCGGTAAAATGAGTACCCAGCTTGTTGGGGGCATGTATAGAAAATGCTTCAAAATACATGCTATTTGTAAGTTGTTCGCCGCCTCGATCCATATGGAGAGGCGGGATACAAATAAATAAAAATAAAAAATAAAAAAATAAAATAGATCGCCCTTGTGGCTTCTTCTAACGTATAATCCTATGAAAAAACACAGCCCAGGTCTATTGTCCATATAGGGACTGAATGTGCCCAGGCCACAAGCCTACATCATTAGACACAACTAGATTGTTAGGCTCTGTTGTTATGTCTGACAATGACACCCTCCACAAGCCTGCCCTTTCCACCAGGCAGTGCCCCAAGCGAAGGGTTTCTGAGGTCTGCAGTTTGATGCACTGGGAAATGGCATCTGCAGCCCTCTCCTGGACATAGGGTGTGTCGAAACAAGCTGTTGCTTCAGGACCCCAAGGGATCTCCCAGCTGACTATCTTAATGTGCCCCATGACTGAGAGAGCACAGCAGACCTCATTCCCTGATAACCTGATCTGCAGTATCTCAGAAACCCTTTGGGGTCAGGGGCCTGCTAGGTTCAAAACGCAGATTTTGGGGGTCATGTGTGGTCATTAACAACCACATCTGTGAATTCCCAGAAGTTATGATATTCTAAGCCCATCTTACTGTCTCGTAATTACTGAACAGGGTGTTAGCCTTTATTTCATACATAGGATTTTTTTCTGCATTTGATAAAAATGCCAGTTGTGTAAAGTATGTACTATTAAATTTTTTTAAACTGTTTAGTTTATTTAGTTTAATATATTTTAGAATGTTTTTAAATTGCTATTTAAATGGCTTAGATTTCTTTCTGTCCTGAGGTTTTGTGGCATGAAACAGAGCATTCCCAATTTTCATTACATTTTTTTCATGGGGTTGTTACCCTGACTTCTGCGAGTCCCTTGAGGGACACCTCAATTCGCTCCAAACATGCAAAGATTGCGAAAATTAGCAGAACACTGGCCTTAGTAGAACGAAGGGCAAGGTAACCCAGAAGGATCTTCTACCCAGTGTTTATGGAGTCAGGCCAAGCAAAAAGCCAGACAATCGTACTAATAAATGGATTTTATTAACTAATATGTTCTCACGCACCAACGCACTCACTCACTCACTCAGGCACATACGAGCTATCGAGAAGGGAAAGAAGTGAAAGGTTATAGGGAAAATAGTAGAGAGGATGTAAAGGTGGTAATACTGCACCTGTCCAGAAATCTTCAGTCCAGGAAGTGGTGAGAAGGAAGGAGCTCAGCAAAGAGGGATGGCTGAGGGGAGCATTCGACTGACAGAGTGCAAGACTGCTACTGTGGCGGGGAGCTCTCCGAAGAGACTCTCAAAAACGGGGACAACTTATAGGACAACGTGCCTCAAGGGCAGGCCCTTTCCCGGGAAGAACAATGGCCAAAATAAAACAAAAAATGCCACTCAATAGCAAGTTGATGATTTGCATGATTGGTTCATGTAAATGGACCTCACCCTTGTAGGATTCTCCAAAGCTGGAATGGCTCAACCTGGGGAAAACCTGGTAATCCCTTCAAGTTGACTATTTGTGGCTGAGGACCCTTTTGTTTGCACGGACGTGTCTAGCCTGAGGTATCCTTGGGAAACATGATTGGGGATGTTCCTGGCCTTGACCTAGACCCTTTTCGCACGGCATTTACCATGTGAAAGGGCAGCTGGAGCATCGCGTGATTGTGAGGAGCAATCTGCACGATGCACTCACAATCACACGGCACTCCAAGGTAGGGCAGGTACCGCTTGCGTACTTTTTCATTTTCAGTATTCAGCCGAAAATGGTGTGCGATCATTCATTGCTCCAGGGCCCCACGCGCACTTGCCATGCGTGTGGAACCTCCAGAGCTGCAGTGGTCATGCTTCCTGCCCCAGCGCAGTCTGGGAAACTCCCAGGCTGGGCTGTGGAAGGAAGAGACGGAGATCTCACACTGCCTGCTTGAGAGCAGGCAGTTCATGCGGAGCTGAAGCAGCGGGGATGTGAGAGCCTCTCGATGGAGGCTGCTCGCTTGATCCCCACTCCCCAGTGCCGAGAGAAGGTAAGGTGCAGAAAGGGCCTTAGTTTTGGTTGTTTGCCCTATTTGTCTATGTCCCCCCCAGGCAACTTCTCTAGCATGGCGGACATATTTGATATCAATATTATATCTACCCAGGATTGGGTCTGCCACTGGGATAACAGCAGGGCTGTCTTCTCTTTAGGATTTTTACATTGGTATATTTACATTTATATTGTTGCTATCTTAGAAAGTATATTTGCTCCACATTTCCCAAAATTATGTAGGAATATATTGAAATACATATGGATTTAAGGCTTTCAGAGCAAACAAGATGTTTGATGTTGGGTTTGTTTATTTCTATTGAGTTAACATCGCCAATTACTCAAAAATAATTCCTTCATGGCTGGCATGTCTTCCCTTGTTTTTCTGTACCAGGAAAGGGCAAGCTCAGTTGTCGAGGGACAAGTTTCAACTGCCAGGACACACTGGACAGCATCCACGTAGTCACATACATGAACGTAAATGTGGCTTACACAGGTGTATGTCTCTTTTTGGATAGGGTGCAGGGAGTTAATAGGGTGCAGAGGGTTATTCTTTAGCTGTTTTTGCTTAATGTACATCTATGGCTGTGCATTAAAATGTTATCAGATGAAGGAGGAGAGAATGAAGGAAAGACGACCTCTCTCTTTCTCCACTTTTTGCTTTTCAGATGATGGGACATGTGTGTGTGTGTGTGGTATATGTGTATATTTCCACCCCAGAAAACAGTAGAGGCAAACCATAAAGAAGAGGGTAGAAACATGAGATGAGGGCTGCTCAATCCAGCCGAAGGCCAACTGTATCTAGGTATCCATTTTCTCTATGTAGTTAACTGCCATGGCAACATCCTATGGCATCCTGGAGTTTGTAGTTTTGGTGAGGCTCTAGATCTCTGTGGCTGAGAATTCCATAATGCAAATCCCAAGATTCCATAGGACGTTACCATGTTACCATGGCAGTTAAGGTGGAATCATAGTGCTATAGTTGAGTAGTGTGAATGAGGTCCAGCATTCTGCTCCCACAGTTGTTGTTGTCGTTGTAATTCATATAGTAGCACCACTGTGACCAACCAAAGGATTCCTTCAAAACCCACAAGCAGGGCATGAATGCAATTAGCATCATTCTCCTTATGTTCCCCAGCATTTGTTCCTGAGAGGCTCACTGCCTCTGATAGGATGTAGACCTTGTAGCTAGTTGTCATTCACAGCCTTAAAATCTATGAGCTCCATGGACCAAGGCAAACAGGAAGGCCTTTGATACAACTTGTGTAGTTCCACCGTTCAACAACACACAACTTGTGAAAAATTCTTCTTTTTCTTGGTCCTGAAATCTTTCACCATTTTGCTTCATTAGATGGCCTGGTTCTAGTATTTTGGTGAGAAAGGAATCAGTACATCTCTGTATCCACTTTCTTTGTACTATTCATAAGTTTATATATTTCTATCTCTTTGCCATTACTTATTTCTTTTTCCTTCTTTTTTTAAGTTATATAGCTCCAAAATTTGTAATCTGTTAATAGTAAGCACAGCGACCCCCAATGAAGGCAACACTGCAATTGTTCCAACTACAGAAAAGGAAACTGTTTAAAAACAAACAAACACAACAACTCATCCACTCAAGAAAGACACACAAACAGAAAGGATTCAGGAAATGAAAACCTTTATTCACAACCTTGCAGTTAAAGGCTATTTCCACACTACACTGTTATAGCGCTATTTATTCCACTTCCAACATCCTGTGGAATCTTGGGGTTTGCAGTTTAGGAAAGGGCATTTAGAGTCATTAGCCAGAGGGCTCTTTGGCCTCAGTAAACTACAAATCCCTGGATTCCTCAGGATCTTGAAAGTGGAATAATAGCACTATAACAGTGTAGGGCAGAAATGGCCAAAGTAATATCACCTTAGGCCTCATCAACAATAGCCCACAGTAAAGATCCTAATCTTGCATATGTGTGTGATATATATTACTTTTAAGAAACATGCCCAAATTCTATTTTCTCTTGTACTAAACTCCAGAACAAATCAGGGGGCTTGGCTTTTCTCCTAGCTTTTCTCCTTGTGGAAAAAAATCTAAGAGTGGTTGGTAAGGGAGGTTTTTTTTCCACCTCACTCACACATCCCACTGGACCAAAAACAGACTTTCCCTAGCCTGGTACATTCCAGATATTGTGTTCATATGGCCAGATTAGCTGAGGATGATGGGATCAATTGTACAACACATCTGGATGGCGGCAGGATGGGGAAAGGCCATGTAAAAACTGGCCCACCCCCTTCATATCTTGTATATTACTGGGGCAGAAGTATAATTATTAAACAAGTCTGCCATATTTACAACTATTTAAGACCTAGGAAAGTCTGTATGTGTGTGTGTGTGGCAGTGGCAGAGTTTGGAGTGTGTGGAGGGGGGGTGGGAGGGGGCATGGCCACGGCATGAAGGGCATGACCACTGTGTGTGGAGGTGTAGCTGTGGTGTGTGGGGGCATGGCCAGGGTGTGCAGGGGTGTGGCCACAGGCCAGGACACCCCAAAAACATTGCTGCCAAGGGCAAACCACCCCCTGCCCCACCCCACCCTGTCCCTATGCAACTTGTGTGTGTTAGAGAAAGAGATGTGGCATTGGACAGCTTCCATGTCAGTTTTAGTCCCAACTTTAAGGAGACTATACGAGGTATTGAACCCAAACTCTTAAACAGATTAAATGCTCTGATTAGCTGCTTCAGAATTTGGACTAAAAACAGGAGTGGATTGATTGTTGCACTGCTATGGGAGCCACCAGCTGTCATTGTTTGCATGCTGTTGTGTACTTGTGGGTGTTGGTGAAGGAACACTGGCAGGGGGAAACAGGAAATAACTTTGTCCCTTGTTTTTGTGATAACTGGCATCATAGGAAGTAGGCAAAAATCAGAGCCAGGCCATTCCTCTCCCTGTTTGGCAACCTTAACACTGTTTACAGTTTTTCTCAACAGCTCCCTGTCATTGTCTCTCTCTACCTTGTGGAAAGTAAAAATGACAGAGAAAAGCAGTGGCAAACCAGATAAAGGTTACACATGTAAAAGACAGTGGTGCTTGGCTTCCAGTAAAATTCTGTGAATAAGAATGAGAGGGGGGAAATAGTGGGACATGAGTGCATCTTCTGTGAGTGCAGGGCTGCCTCTTCCACTCACTTGCCTTTGCTCAAAGGAAGGCATACTTGCCTGGCCAAAAAACAAGTGAATGGAAGGGAGTGAAGGGGAGCCCTGGAAGTGGATAGGAGGGGGAGTGCTCACTCAGGCAAAGCGGGAGTTGTTTCCTTTTTTTTTTTTTTAACTGTTGCAAACTTTCTGCATCCTGAACTCTTGCAAAAGTTGAAGGGCCACTCTATTCTTACTTTTCCTTTTTTTAGATTTATTGCAATTAGAGAAAAAGATGAAAGAAGCAGTGGGAAAATATGAGATGATTATAAATTAAAGGTGCCATTACCTGGATCCCTTGTAAAATTATGTCAGTAAGGCAGGGAAATCAGACAATAAAATCCTTCTTGGGAAGCAGCCTGAACACTACAGATTATAGGGCTTTGATGCCACTTAACTGCCATGGCTCCCTTCTGTGGAACGCTGGGATTTGTAGTTTTGTGAAGTACTAATTCCCAGCAAAAGAGCTCTCTCCTTCCCCAAGCTACAAATTCCAGGATTCCATAGAATGCAGCAATGGCAGTTGTATAGCTATTATTGACGCCACGTGGGACTTGAACCTATAGTTGGTGGTTACTCCAGAGGTGGGACTTGAACCCCCTCCAGTGCCCCTGAACCCTTAAAACTTGTAAGGGTTACCCCTGAACCCTAAAAAGAAAAATAGAGCCAGAGCTAAAACCTCAGGTAGTTTACATGATTGTGGGTAAGCTCTGAATCAGCCTGGAAAGACCCCCAACTTTGACCAAAGGGACTTCCCCCCACACTCAGCAAGAACTCAGTCAAAACCACTTCTTACATGAACAAAGAGAAGGACTCTTTATTGTAAAAAGGGGGGGTTATATAGGTTTGGGAGCACAATAATCTCATAAAGCATACAGTGCATGTGTAAGAATATTTGCTTTCCCAGTACTAAAATTCTGATATATGGTTGATAATACAGTAACTTCTGGTTAACAATTGACAATGAACCCTATATCAGACATGCATTTGCTTAGCAGTGAAGTATAAGAAATATTGTTAGAGAGAGTGCCGGGAACTAATACTGCAAATCTAGGCTTTGACTTTACCAATTTAATGTCACCATAATTTTAAGTTGGACAAGGGGCTGACAATAAAAATAACCCCTAAAGTTGATTGAAATTCAAAATGGAGGAACTTTAGATAAGCAAATACTTAGAGTTTCTTTAGCTTAGACATTTAAGCAGATAATACTCTCTGCGAATTAAACTGCCCAGGGCACTGAATCTTTTAACAGCCCTGCAGGGAGACCAGGGAAAAGCTGGGGAAAACTACCTGATTTTTCTTTTACTGTTTATGCTATCAAAATGCTATAATTGTCAAGTGTGGGAAAAGATGGGTTATTAAGTAGTGTTTTGCATCATCTCCCCCGGTGAGCACTACCTCCTCCATCCCCATCACTTGGTGACCTGGCCTGAATTGAGGAACTTTAGTTAAGCAAATACTTAGAGTTTCTTTAGCTTAGACATTTAAGCAGATAATACTCTCTGCGAATTGAACTGCCCAGGGCACTGAATCTTTTAACAGCCCTGCAGGGAGACCAGGGAAAAGCTGGGGAAAACTACCTGATTTTTCTTTTACTGTTTATGCTATCAAAATGCTATAATTGTCGAGTGTGGGAAAAGATGGGTTATTAAGTAGTGTTTTGCATCATCTCCCCCGGTGAGCACTACCTCCTCCATCCCCATCACTTGGTGACCTGGCCTGAATTGCCTTTCTAGGCCACTGGTCCTCAATCTTTCATCCTCCAGGTGATTTGGACCTTTCCCAAAATCCCTGACTATTGGCCTTGCCGTTTCAGGAGGGTGAAGTCCAACACATGTAGAGAGGACCGAAGATTGAGCTCCACTTGTTTTAGGCCACTCCTCTGTTGCTCACAGAAGCCTTGTGCTTCTTTCATTTGCAAGTAGACCTTTTGGTTCTGTCCTTAGTGAAACAATAGGGGTGGAACAAATATTCAAAAATGTTTGAAAAATATTCAGAAAATACATTTTTTGAATGCCTGATGAGAAGAATCCTGGACTGATGAGACAGCTTTCAGTTCAGCCTTTATTCTACACAGTATTTTCATGGGATTATTTTGCACAGAAAGCAGCACAGGAAATCCTGTAATTGGGAACTTCTTCTAGGCAAAACTTGCAGGTGGTTGTTCTAGAGAGAAACTATTTTCTGTTTTCTGTGCAAAAATAAACATATGCGAATTTTGCACAGAGCAAGCTCTGAACTGTGTATTGCGTGCAAAGTTTTCAGAGGGCCTTTTTACACTACACTGTGATAGCGCTATTATTCCACTTCAATGTCCTATGGAATCCTGGAGTTTGCAGTTTAGGGAAGGGCCTTTAGAATTCTCAGCCAGAGAACTCTTTGGCCTCAGTAAACTACAAACCCCAGAATTCTACAAACCCCTCCTATGGGAGGTTGAAAATGGAATAATAGCACCATCACATTGTAGGGCAGAAAGGCCCAAAGACTTTCTCCCAATAGAAAGAGAATTGCTAAATTTACTTATTGATTCCTTTGAGAAGAGTTATCAGCCAAGAATTACTACAAAGTAATGCTTTCCAAGATCTAAGTCTTCTTAAAGCATAGACATGTCCGGGCATGTAAACTAGCAGAAGCTGTAGCAGAAGATCTTTTTGAGTCAACTTTTACCACAGGCAGCCACATCCTTTTCTGCAAAAGGGGAAAAAAAGGACATGCAGTGGAGATGAGTTGAAAAGAGCCCTTCTGAACAAAAGGCTGCTTTTTCTCTTTATTCTAATTTGCTAGTTTGGTTTTGATGAATGCTTTCTGTGCATTTGATTCTAATATTCAGTGTGAAAAAGAGAACTGTTTTCTTTTAAAAAGTAAGGACTGAAGGCAAATAAAGTCACAAAGTTCATGAATAAGCATAAGAATGTGAGAGTGCCTAAAAGAGATGTGTGAGAATTTCCAAGGACCTTATCACACTATACTGTTATAATGCTATTATTTCAGGGCCTGTTTCAGTGCTATTATTCCACTGTTAACCTCCTATGGAATCCTGGGTTTTGCAGTTTAAGGACGGGTATTTAGAATTCTCAGCCAGAGAGCTCTTTGGCCTCAGTAAACTACAAACCCCAGGATTCCATAGGATGTTGAAAGTGGAATAATAGCATTATAACAGTGCAGTGCAGAAAGGCCCTCACTTCAACAGCCATGTCAACATCCTAAGGAATCCCGGGATATACCATTTAGCAAAGGTCATTGAGAATTCCTAGCTAAATAGCTCTTGTGCCTCAATAAACTGCAAACCCCAGAATTCCACAGGAAGTTGCTGTTAAAGTGGAAAAATAGTACTATAACGGTGCAATGTGAAAGGGCTATAAGAAGTGATGTGGTAAGCCCAGGGCTTGCAGGGTCAAAGATCCAGAACTTTTTGGTTAGTCAGGACTATGGTATAATACACTACCCTCCCAGCAACTGAAGAATAGCAACCTCCAACAAAGGAATGTTTGCAGCCTTCCAAGATAGCTCATTACACTGTTGGACGAGTCTTATCATCAGGAAATTAGATTGTACACCTTTGCCTGGGCTGTCTGTACTCTTCTTTTGTTTTATTCTGCAAACTGCTAGTATACATTCTACTTCACTTGATGTCATTATATACAGTCAGCCCTCTGCAATTGTGGGTTTCGCTTTTGTGGATTTGATTATTCACGGGTTATTTGCTATCACCTCTGCTGCCTCTCTATGCCATGTTTAATAGGGACTGAGAATGAGGCTTGTAAGTCCTTATTAAAAATGGTGTGGGGCAGCAGTGGGGGTAGCAGTAAGCCCCACCAGCCATCCACTTCTGCCTTGTGAGGGAACCCTGAGCCTCAAAGGAATCCACAGCAGGTTGAATATGGTGATCATGTTTTTGTGTGTGTGTGTTAAATATAGTTTGGGAGGGCCTAGAGTTATTCACAGGTACTTCACTTTCACGGAGGTCCTGTGCCCCATAATCCTAGTGAATGTGAAGGGATGAGTGTAATTCACAAATTAATAAACGTTAAGAATAACAAGCATGGGTGAATATTCTTTGGGCTTGACTTATCAACCAGTTACAAATCAACATTACAGCAGTTAGAGGTCTTGAAATAAGCATCCTGATGCAAGGTTTTCAGGGTTTTCTGCATAGTTAATATTGGTGGCTGGTAGGTTCTATATCAGTGGGGATGGTGAATCTACTCCATGCTTTTGTTTGAACTTTAAAGGAACTATGCAAGGGGCTAAATTCTACCCCCAAAATAGTTTCAAGATAGGTTCAAGAAAACTGCATTAATTTATATGCAATTGTGTGGAGTCCTGTCTTCATAAGAGTAACTGTAGGCATATTGCAAAAGTATATGATAAATCATACCCTCCATCTGCTGTAAAATATCTGATTTTATCTCTCTTTCTCCATTCTTCCCCTTTGTCCTCAATTTACTGCAGTTGCTGCAAACTGAGTTCATCATGCAAATGTAAGCAAAGGGCAGAGGGAAAGAAAGAGTAGAATCTAGCCCTTCCCTGTAGACTCTTGAAAAAGCAAACTGCTGCAGCTTCTCCTAGCCAGTATTTTCTTCCTCATTTATAACTCTTATCATCTTGAGCACATTACCATGTTGGCCACATATGATGCAGTTTTTATCTGTGAAATGTTGGAGGGCATGCTAACTATGTAATACAATCAGACCTCCACGATGGTGAACTGGTTTAAGTGCCAAATTCAGGGAGATCAGAACACCTCTGATAGCTTTGCCATAAATCAGAGTCAACATGAAGGCACATAATAACAATACAATCTGCAGCAAGGGTGAACAGAAGTGAAATATGGATTAGCTCATAGGGTTTTGTGCAATTTGAATAAATGAGGGAAAAAAATCTACTTCCCTAATTGTTTAACAATAGCAGCAAGAAAAACAAACCCCACCCTACTATGCTAAAATGCTGCTGAAATAAAGATAGCATAAGACAACCACAAATGGACTTTTGTGTGCAAGGACAGTAAGTTTCTTTCAGTTTTGGCACTCTGAAACAGTATAGTTCCCCACTCCAATCTCTTTAGACTGAGTCTTAGAATCACAGGATATTTAATATGGGAGAATGAGCAGGCTCTCTGTTAGTCTTTTAGAATATTTTATTAAACACAAAGTCATAGATATACAAATATACACTCCTTTAGTGGGCAACATGGAGTTTTTAGTGTATAGGCACTTACTTATCAGTTGATCTTACATAGCATGTAAGCACCAGACTTTTACATCTTATCAGATTCTTTCATAATTATCCTAGCAAACATTCGCTGAGAGGCGTTACACATTCATCAGGGAGTGAAACTTTATGTCCACTGATTTCCTCCTAATAGGCCTCTCTATGCTTAACACATAGAGGAATTTAAAACATAGCATTCATGGTGGAAAAAACACAGCATCGATGGAAGATAATAATCTCCTACAAGCATCTCAACCATCTATTGCAGCATGCATATTTATCAATTTGGATGGAAATTATTAAGAGTGTCTATCAGAGAACAGAGGTTCTCTTCACAGTATTCTCTGTGTATTATCAGCCAGGAACAACCAAGCTGCTGTCAAACAGCTGTGCTGGTGTGCAGGAGAAACCATAATAGTGTTACCCCACTGGCATACCCTATCCCAGGGACTATAAATTTGATATCAAATATGCCCACCATGCCAGAGAGGTTGCCCGAATGGGTAGGTAGACAAAGAGGTCGAGCGACCAAAAATAGGTCAGGCTAGGAAAAACCCCAGTCATGTTCCCCTAGGGGACCTCAGGCTAAATACATCCAGACAGGCAAAAAGGTTTTCAGCCAACCTGAGTGGATTATTGGGTTTTGCCCAGGTTGAGCAACTCTGATTTTAGAAAAGTCCTACAGCGTAAGGTCCATCTGTATAAGCCAATCATGCAAACTACCAAATTGCCATTGTGTGGCATTTCTCCGTCCAACAAAGCAGGGAACCCTGTGCCCCAGTCTCAGGCTCCCTGGTCTACCCCGGACACCAAAGTTCCCCAGGAGCAATCTGGAGAGTATGACCCTATCAGGAGTGCTTATTTGGGGGAGAGGGCAAAGCTATGGATGGCGCTGAGAAAACTTGGGCTCAACATGAGCCAGTTTGATTAGAGGCCAACTGCAGAGCTCCTCAATGTCTTGATTAAGCATGCCGAACTGGCAGGTGCACAGCCAGTGGATGCTGTGATGGACAGCCCTCCACCCACTGGGCACTATCCCAATTTAAAAACTCTGAAATAGGGGTGCCCTCGCTCCAGGAATTTCCCCAAGGACATCGTGGCTTGGCTGACGCCAGAAAGATGGGGAAGATTCTGGGTGAAAGTAGGCATTGGGACTGACAGGGACAAGTCTCCTGCCACTTTACTTGTAGGCTCTGAGGCAGCACTGAACGTGCTGCACCCTAAATTGGTGAGGCATGGTGAGTCCACTCCGACTCTATCCACTTGACCAGGTATGGCAAGGGGGGACACCAAGCCAAAGTGTGGAAGGGATTCTCCTCTCCATAGGGAAGTTCCAGTCTAATGTGACTGCTTGTGAGAACTGGGGAGAGGACGAAAGTCTTTTGGGCGTCGGCTTCTTCTGAGGCAACAAGCTCACAGTGGACTACGTGAACAGTCTCCTATGCAAACTAGATCAGGCCCCTCCTGAGATCTTGGCTGTCCATCACTGTGCAGCCATCAAGGAGCCAACCCCTATCCAGAATGTGGCTAGCAACCCCTGGGTGCAGGATTTCCCAGAGGGCTGGATCCAGGACAAGATCAAGTGTGGGAAAGTCAAAGGCGCCTGAGTGTTAATTGAGGGCAGGGATCCCCCCCCCCCCCAAAAAAACAGTACAGGTATCCTGCCGAAGCTGAGGAAGGGATAGGAAAGACCATAGAGGGACTCCTTAAGTGGGGTGTGATCACTCCCATGAAGTCCATCTGCAATACTCCCCTATGGCCTGTCCTGAAGGCAGATGGAAAAACTTGGAGGATGATGGTGGATGTTGGGCTCTGAATGCCACCACTCCCTCAGTGGCCCTGGTAGTTGCAAAATACAATGAGATCCTGGTTGCCATTGCCACTGGTGCCAGATATTACAGTGTAGTGGATTTGGCCAAAGTATTCCACTCCATACTGCTGCATGAAGCTTGCTGATACAAATTTCCCTTCATGTTTAGAGGCAGAAAATGCTATTAGCAGAGGCCTTCTAGATCGACACCAGCCTCCCCTCTGACTTGGAGCCTGTTGTCCTAAACAACGAGTGGGTGAGGAGTCTGATGCAGCACATAGGTCAGATCCACCAGCAAGTTGTTGCCCAGCTGGGGAAGAACTTGCAGAAAATGGACAATAGACTGGGATGGGTGCAGCACCCCTGCCAGTGGGAAGAGAGACAGCTAGTCTTGTATAGAAACATCTATAAAGACAAGCATTCTCTGGGAGTGAAATGGGTAGGACTTGTTCCCATTGAAAAGACAATTTCACCAGCAGTATATCAAATGCAGATCCTGCAGAAGAAAGGAGACTGGCTTAAATTCTTCCATGTCTCTCAGCTGAAGGAATGGAAGGGAGGCCCAGTTACCCCACTGGCATACCCTATCTCGGGGACTATAAATTTAATATCAGATATGCTCACCCTGCCAGAGAGGTTGCCCAGATGGGCACATAGGCAAAGAGGTCAAACGACTGAGACCTAGGTCAGGCCAGAAAAATCTCCAGTCATGTAGCCCAAGGAGACCTCAAGCTGTGCAAGCCCATAAAGACAAAGGGTCCTCAGCCCAGAGGAGTCAACTTGAGGGGATTAGTGTGTTTTCCCCAGGTTGAGCAACTGTGATTCTGGAAAAATTCTACAAGGTGAGGTCCATCTACATAAATTTACACTGTAACCCTTTGCAACCAAAACCCTGAAACATTTGTAACACAGCATAGACCTATCATGCAAACCAAGTTGCCACTGTTTGGCATTCCTTCCTTTGCTGTGACCATTTTTCTCCCTGGGAGAGGGTCTGCCCTGGAGGTACATTCTGCCCTACAAGTAGACCTAGTTTTTGAGAGTCTCTTCGGAAAACTCCCCACCATGCTAGCAGACTGGCACTCTGTTAGTTGAGTGATCCCCTCAGCCATCTCTTTGGTGAGCTCCATTCATCTCACCGCTTCCTGGACCAAAGACTTCAGGATAGGTGCAGTATCACCACCTCTCCAATCCCTTTGTTATATATCCTATCAATTTTTCACCTCTTTTCCTTCTCAATAGGTCTCGTGTGCGCGAGTGAGTGCTTTGGTGCATGGGAATATTTTCATTAAATAAAATCCATTTATTCGATATGTTTGTCTGGCTTTTTGACTTGCCCTGACCCCATAAAATTGGGTAAAAGATCCTTCCCCTCATTTTGCTGTTGCCAGTGCTCCGCTAATTTCCCCAACATTTATAACTTGGAGCAAATCAAGGTTTGCCCCGCAGGAGCCCCAGAAGTTAGGGTAACAGCCCAGTCGATCCTAGGAAGATGAACATCCCCAAGCCCCCAGAAAGGCCCATGGGAAAACCCAGCGTGGATGTTCTGATGCCTCAGATGTCATTGAATGATCAAGGAGTGCCCGAAATCAACTTGTCTGAGATGTTTGTGTCCATCTATTTGGCATTTGACAATGGTTAGGTACTAGAGAGGATCTAGGGAGACGCAAGTCTCCCGTGCTACCCTTTTCCCTCTCCTTTCCCGTAACTGATCCCTCATAGTTTAATTGTAAGCCCGATGTTCTGTGTTTCCTACAGGGAAACAGGATGAGCACCCTTCTGTGGACCTGGCTATCCCCAATTAAAATCCATTTTCCCAAAATACACCTTTTCAGGCCCCTTGTCACTGATTGGTTTGAAATTTGCATCATTGCTACTAATCAATTTGTTTAGTTTGCAACCCAAAAACAGATCTTTCACCAACCATAGGAGCAGAGTCAGCAGAAGACAGCTGCAGAGCAATAGATCTGATTGCCTTCACAAGTACCCAGTGCAGCCATCAGCATATTCAAACCCAATGACATTGCCATCTCCTGTGATGTAGAGGGGATGGAGGACACAACAGACTGCCTCCGTGCACCAATTGCTGCTGACCAGAACACTCCTGCTGCTCCTGAATGAACTTTGGCTTCCTGCCCTTGTTGGGACACTTGTTGCCAGTTACCAGAACTTTTTGGATGCAAGACTCGCGTCTGCCCCCAAATTGCCATTCTGGACATTTACATTGAACTATCACTTCTCCATTGCTCAATCATGTTGCTTTTCTACCATCCATCCATTGCTGCTTCTTAAATTGTTGGGAACGATTCCTGTGTTTTGCTTTCTGTTTAGGTTGGTGTGAGTGCATTTAGAAACTGTAGCATTGTAAACGGTAGGTTTCTTTCCTTCAATGACGAAGCAATTTTCCTTCCTCGTAAACACCTCATCTCTTTCTGGCAGTTTTACTGTAGCCTTGGTCAATTCCCTTGTTTGCTAAGTTAGGTTCCCACTCCAGATTCGGCTCCAAAACTATTTTGTTGTTTAATTGGAAAATGTACAATATCGTGCAGTCATCGTTCATTTTTTGGAGGGGGGAGAATTGTTATTCCACTTGCATATCCTATAAATTTGATATCAAATATGTCCACCATGCCAGAGAGGTTGCCTGAATGGGTATGTAGACAAAGAGTTCGAGCAACCAAAAATAGGTCAGACTTGGTTGGACCCCGTAAAAATTGGATAAAAGATTCTGCTGGGTTACCCTGGCTCTCGTTTTGCTATTGCCAGTGCTCCACTAATTTCCCCAATCTTTGCATTTTTGGAGCAAATCACGGTGTCCCCCAGGGGACCCCCAGAAGTCAGGGTAACAATAGCCTGACACTTGTCTCTTGAGAGCTGGCTTTCTAGTATCTCCAGCCTCTATCTGTCCAATCAAAGAAAGACAGGTCCCTACTAGCCTCCACTAAAGTAATCAGTGCTATATTGTTTATATAAGCAACTAGTGTATTTACCTGGCATTGCCCAAGATTTTATTTTCTCATAGGTAATACTTTTTAGAAATATCTTAGGAATTACCTTACCTTACCTTACCTTACCTTACCTTACCTTAGGAATTAGATGCAGTTGAAATACACAGATTTGAGATCCTGTGTCTCTAATTCCCCAAACTGCCTTGTCAAGTACCCATAACGTTTCCCCATATTCCCCAATCCAATCTGTAGTCAGAGTTGTTAACATACAGATGGTTTAGTTTCTGAGGGAATACAGTGGCCTTCTCCTTGCTGCTAGGCCTCATCTCCATAGCAATCGGCCAGGCCCAAGAGCTCTCTGGCTGAGAATTCTAAAGGCCCTCCCTAAACTGCCAACCCCAGGATTCCATAGAATCATCACAGGCAGCTAATCGTATGAGGTCTTCACATGACACAGACAAACTCACAAACTTTGATTTTTATATATTAGATTACTCTCATCCAACACGAGAGGACAGCCAACTGGTCTTCACTCAGTGACCCATCACATGGACAACAGGGTTTCCTGGCTGATCTCTGTTAGGTTACACCAGATACTAGTAATCCACTGCAATTGGTTTCATTACAAGTCAATCATTTCTTTATAATTTGTTTCAGCCCAATTTGTTATCTTTTTGTTTAGTCAGGTTGGCCACTGCCCATGCCCTTGGAATTCCACAAATATTTCTGCTTTATATTTTACTAACCTTTTGTTGTTGTTGTTGTTGTTGTTGTTGTTGTTGTTTTGTGTGTGCCTTCAAGTTGTTTCTGACTTATGGCAACCTATCCTGACTTATGGTGAACCTATCACATAGTTTTCTTGGTCAGATTTTTTTCAGAGAGGCATTGCCAATGCCTTCTTCTGAGGCTGAGAGTGTGACCTGCCTAAGGTCACCCGCTTGGTTTCCATTGCTGAGTAGAGATTCAAACTCTGGTGTCGTAGTCTAATACTCAAAACCCTATACCACACTAGCTCTCACTGACCTTATACTTTATACTTTACAAACACACTCTTCGTGTTTCAGGGATTTAAATTTTGCAAAATGCAACCCAAAGCAGTGTTCAGCCTGTGACATCTCTAACCTCATTCTCGAGCTCAGAACTATTTTAACTCTAAAAGATGGCTATTTCTGCACTCTCACTTTCAATCTCCTGTGGAATTCTGGGGTTCGTAGTTTACTATGGTCAAAGAGCTCTCTGCCTGAGAATTCTAAATGCCCCTCCCTAAACTGCAAAACCCAGGATTCCATAGGATGTTGAAATGGAATAATAGCTCTGTAACTGTGTAGTGTGGAAATGGCCAAAGTCTGTTGCATCAGCTCAAGTTGGTGAATTTGAAGATTCTAGCTGATGCTTTTTACACTTTGCCTTTACTTCAGTTTTGAACTATTGCAAAATAAGAGTGACTTACATTCCAAATCCAAATTTACTACATTCCCAATCTATTTAAATTTCTTATTTTATTCACTTCTTACAGTTCTTTGTTTCCCCATGCTCTTCTTTCTACAATTCAATAAGTACTCTCTACAGAACGTTGCTGGAGTGCATGGTTTTATGAAATACTGAGGGAAATAGCTGATAACACGCATGAAACAATTTAACACAGGATCGGCTGAAGCATCAAATGTTTATTTTTACGTTTCTGCAGACACGGGTGCTCTCTAGAGAGAAGGACACCCTCCCACAAAACAACATACATTTTATCCCCTACGCCAGCTTCCCTCCCCTTGGACAGGACCCAAAAGTTACAACCCTATCAGAATCGCCTAAGAAGTTACATGCCCCTTTCACCATATTTACAGTATAATCACGCTTTTCCCTCGTGGTGCCTTAATTCTCATTTGTAATTTCAAAATGCCCATCAAACAGATTCTAACCTCCCATTTTGCTAAACAATGCCAAATTCTTGTCTTGTTTTCTTTATCAGCTTTGTTACCCCTTTCAGCTTTTGCTGACCTTCAGTCTGCATAAGCAGGTGCCTCCAAAAAAAGTACATACATCCCACTGTTGAATCCTTATCTCTATCTGTCTGGTTCTCTTTGCTCCAAGGCCTTCTTCAGCTGCCAGTTCTAAAATACATTCTTAGGCTTCATTGTTTTGCAACAATACTATTCCAAAGCATATGTGTGTATAAATATATTTAAAAATGTGTTATGAGCTATAAGCTAATAATATGTTACTAATACTATTAATAATATTGCAGAAACTAAAATATATTTTACTTCTCACAATACTGATATCAGAAATGTTCCATTCTCTTTGCTGGAAAACAGATTGCTTTCTCAATTCTGGGTGCTACTTCTGTGTTGTTCTTTCCTACGTTGGTTTGAGTGTTCCTGAGGCAGTCTCAGTCTTTCCTTCTTCCTCTTTGAAAGCATGGTTACACTTTGTCTCAGCCTACTTCAGTTGCTACAAAAAATGCTCAGAGTGAAAAGGCAAACCGCAGCAGCTTCTCCCAGCTTGTCTGTTCTTCCTTATTTATGACTGTTGCCATTTGACCACACCCTAACATTATTTGACCACACATGCCCTTGTTAGTGGCAAAGCTTGGAGTGTGAGGAGGAGGCAGGGTTATGGTGCAAGGATCATGACCAAGGTGCATGGGGGCATGGCCGGGACACCCCAAAAACATTGCCACCCAGGGCAAACTTCATCCCCAACCCCCCAGCTCTACGTGACTGGCCCTTGTTTTCATTTGTGAAATACTGGAGGGTATGCAAAGACCTTGTGCTAAGACATACAGTTGGGCCACTTTATTGGACCTAATTTTTTTGCATTCCATTGACCTGGAAATGGAGCAAGAGAGGGGGAGCAACCTGATGCAGGTCCCATTGAGGCCAGGTGTCATCTCGTGGCTATCTCCTATGCCTTTCCTTGGATGAAACCTGTCGTTCCCAAGGGCAATCCAAATACTTGCTGGCCAGGCATAATTGGAAGACAACCCAGAGAATTCCCACCCAAGTCTCAGGGTGAGAGCTTGAATCCTAGGTTAGCCTCAAGGGGAGCCTCTTCCCCCACCCACTGGGATGCAGAACTCTAGAGAGTGGGTTTCAGAGCCCTATCCTACACCAAAAAGGTGCCAAAAAGGTGATCACCTAATTCTTATATTCTTCACCTGGTACCTGCCACAGACAAGGGACAAGTGTCTACTCAGTCCCTTTCCCCCACATCGACTGAGGTGCTGGCTCCCTATCCCTTAAGTCTGTGCAAAAGTACAACACATACTTAACAGGAAGAAGGCAAGAGGCCTCCAACCCACAACCCTTCTAAAAATTTCAAATTCTTTCTCAGCCTTCTGGGAACCACTCCTACTGTCTGGGGAAGTGAACCTTTATATTTTTAGAACTTAAACTGATTATATATTCAGTATTACCTTTTTACCATTTGAACAACATGATACACATTTCATGTAGTATTGCATCAGATTTACATAAGACAGAGTTACCATCACATTCACTGTTCTATTGGTGTTCTAGTAAAATAGCAGATTGACTCACAATTGCCTGTTTTTAGATTAGGAAAAAAAAACTTGAACCAGTTCTATTTTCAATTATACCTTTTTGCTCTTTCTACTGTTACTGCGGCCCAGGCCTACCCGGAGATAGCACTTGATATCGTTTTGATATCAAAACCATTCGGCCTTCCTCTGCCACCCCGCTCCACGTGTTTTCAAGGCCTCTGGACAAGCACGTAAACAGGCACGGCCAATAATTGCTGGACATTCCTTCCTCCACCTAGGCAGACCAGACAGAGCCGGTTCGACACTTCAGGGACCTCTCCAGCAAACACCCTTTTTTCTTATGTGCGATACCAACAAAGGCTCCCCGGCCCCAGGCAGGTAGCTGCACAAAGCTGTACTAAGCGCTCTGCATTTGCATACTGGCTACACTATTGTTAAATCGGCACTAAGCCAATCATGCTAAACTCTGACCTTTCCAAAGCTTTGTCCCACTCCAAAATCGCATTGTTCTCACCGAGTAAGGTATGGCCTGCAGTCACAATTTACCTTATAAAAGCCCCAATTCCGAGACCTTCCTCAGACTGCTTGGATTGCTCCTGAGTTCCATCCAGCCTTGCTGCCGCTGTGTCTGGTGAGCCGTCCCCTCAGTCCCATGTACTGAGACTCCATATCCACGAACTCTATCTTCATATCTCTCTAGGACTACGAGACAGGTGTCGTATCACCCACTTCCCTCCGAAAATCCCTATTTCCAATTCTTTAGTTAGCTGTGTGACTGTGTTGTCTTTAATGTTTGTCTGTATTTAATAAAACATTGTTTTTGCTATTTTAAACCTGTCTGTCTGCTTGACTGACCTGACTCCGTAGATGCTGGGTTGAAAGATCCTGCTAAGTTACCCTGCCTCTTGCTAGCTTTAGTGAGTGCTCCAGCTAATTCTCCCCAAGGTGGTGTTGTTGTTGTTTGATTATTTGGGCGCCCCTCCCGGGACCCCCAGAGAACAGGGTAACAATACCTTTTTGCTCTTTCTACAACATAATGTAGGTTTGATGTGGTTTGAATCTGGTTTATAGATTACATTCACAGTGCTAGCAGTTTCACTGTAGTTCTAGCAAAATATCAGATTGACTCATATTCTATCATACTGTGCTTGACCATATTCTCTGATATTGTGCTATTTGCCTGGAGGAAGACATCTGCTGTCTTCTCTGTTAACAAACAGCTAGAAAGAAGGCTTGCTGCTTGCAGGGATGGATACCTTCCCTATCCCCCTAAACTGTTCAACTTGGGGTAGGCTATTCCATTACCAGAACAGAATTAAGATTCAATTGGCAGTCCAATCAACTTCTGTATATGGAATGGGGAAGAGGTGGCATCTTCTCTTTCACCACAGGCAGAGAGACATCTTGGGTTCAGCCTTATTGAACAAATTTCAGTGGGTCTGCTTCCCCAAAATCTTCCAGATGTTGTTGGACTTCAGCTCTCACATTCTTCACCATTGGTTCTGCAGACTAGGGCTGTGGGGAATTGGGATCTAACAACTCCTGGACAGTTGCACAGTTCCCTCCTTCAGCAGCTCTGACTAAATTTTGAGGTTAGATTGGCACCCTCCCTGCTCTCTTTTCTTATTTAGCAGGCCTTTGAAAACTATCTGCTTAAGGAGAGTGGGGCTTGCAAAGCTGTGCTGTACTCCCTCTCTGTGTTTTAATTTTTGGTTTTAATAGCTATGTGTTTTTTAAATTGGTTTTAACAGAGGCCCTTCCCACATGGTACTTGCCATGCGAAAGGGCCCCTGGAGCGTCGCGCGATTGTGAGGAGTGATCCACACAACACACTCGCAATTGTGCAACACTGCTGGGGCCGGCAGGTGCCTATTGCGCACTATTTCATTTTGGGCTCTGAGCTGAAAATGGTGCACGATCGCACATCATTCTGGGGCCCTGCGTGCACTTACCATGCATGTGGAGCTCTGGAATGGCAGCGCTCACACTTCCTGCCTCAGCGCAGCCTGGGAAAATCCCAGGCTGAGCTGCGGAAGGAAGAGGAGGAACTCTCATGCTGCCTGTGCAGCTGCGGAGCTGAAGCAATGGGAACATGAGAGCCTCTTGCAAGAAGCTGCTTGTGCAATCCCCACACCCCAGTGCTGAAAACAGGTAAGTTGCGGAAAGGGCCTTAATGATATTTTTAACTTTTATATTTAGTATATTTTTAAAACTGCCTAGACTGAGGAAAAGGTGGTATATAAATCGCATCCAGGAGAAAGGATAAAAACCTAATAATAAGTAGGTAAGTAAGTAAGTAAATAAATAAATAAAAATATGTGGTCCCTAGCCTCATGCTGTGGTAAAGAACAATCCAGTATGATGAAAGATCTATGGAGTGGTCTTCTCTCCTATTCTCATCTTGTTTTGTTTCTTCTGTTCCTTGATAAAGCTGATGCTTCAGCACAGAGCTGGTAAACTTGCCTTCTGGGACAACAAGCCCACCAACTGCCAGTGCCAGGTATAGTCACAGATTCATTGAGTTGGAAGAGACCACAAGGGCTATGCAGTGCAACCCATTGCCATTCAGAAATACACAAAGGAAGCACTCCCAACAGAAGTCCATTCAGCCTCTGTTTAAAAAGCTCTGAAGAAAGACACTCCACCATACTTCAAGGCAGCATATTCCACTGTTGAACTGGCTAATGTTTAGGGGGAATCTCTTTTCCTCAAGTTTGAAGGCATTGCTCCATGACCTCATCTCTGGAGCAGAAGAAAACAAGCTTGCTCCATCTTTCATACAATATCCTTTCAAATATTTAAACATGGCTATCATATTACCTCTTGACCTTCTCCACGCTAAACATATCCAGCTCCGTAAGTTACTTCTCATAGGGCATGTTTTCCAAGCTTTTACCATTTTGGTCTCCCACTCCTAGATCTATTCCAGTTTGTCAATATCCTTCTTGAATTGTGGTGTCTGGAACAGAATGCATCATTCCAGGAGAGATCCAATCAAAGCAAAATAAAGTGGTACTATCTCTTCCCTCGGCTTAAACACTAAAATTTCCAGATTTTAAGAATCTGGAGAGCTTGGCAAAGTTATTTCAAATAAGAAAACTTGCCAAGCTCTCCAGATTTTTTTATTTAAAAAAATTAAAAACCTTTCTTGGCTGAGATCCTAATATCAGGGTTACATAGTATAAATCCCCACACGTGGAGTTACACATTATGCTACATGATACTGCTGTCAATTGGCAATGCAGTGTACATCAAAAAGGGAAACTAAACATGCATGTGCACCCAACATGGGTCTGTGTATGCCCTGTGGCACCTTGTGTGCAACTCCGTTTCCTCAGGCTTATTTATTTAATGCATATCCCACCTTTCTCCTTGCACATGAGCCAAGGTGGCTTGAACTGAGTACAAACATTCCACATAGGAGAAAAATTGGCGGTTTTTAAGCAGAGGCTGGGTGGCCATCTGTTGGGAATGCTTTGATGGGTGTTCCTGCATAGCAGGGGGTTGGATTCGATGGCCCCTGGGGTCTCTTCCAACTGTATGATTCTATGATTCTATGAAATTTTCATCCAATTCCATAAAAGAACTTACGCATATGTAAAGTGCCAACAAGAATTCTGGCCCCTGTATTTAATACAACGCAGAAGGCTTCAATATAGTGTAATATACATTTAAGCATGGGTTTCCATTTTGTTCTTGTTGTTCACAGCCATCAAGTCAACTTCAACTTATGGTGATTCTGTCAATAAGAGACCTCCCAGTCACCCTATCATCAACAGCCCCACTCACTTCTTACTGTCTTAGGGCTGCGGCTTCCTTCGTTGAGTCTATCAATCCACCATGTGGTCTTCCTGAGTCTATCCATCTGTCATGCGGTCTTCCTCTTTTCCTACTGCCTTTTAACTTACCAAGATTTATGGTCTTTTCTAGTGAGTCATGCCTTCTCATTATATGTTTAAATTACAAAAGTCTCCGTTTAGTTGTCTTGGCTTCTAGGCAGCTTGAATTGCTCTTGGACCCATTTATTTATCTTTTTGGTAGTCCATGGTATCCACAGAACTCTCCTCCAGCACCAAATTTCAAATTAATTGATTTTCTTCCTGTCAGTGGCCCTTTTCGCATTTTTTTTTTGCGCGACAGGGGAGGGTGTCTCACATGAGAAGCCTTGTCTGAAACGCTGCCACTTCCCCCCTCCTTCCTACCGCAGGTCGCTTCCTGTTTGCGTGACCGTCGTGCTAGCGCCCTGTCCCTTCCTTCCACAGCACAGTATGGGAGTTGTAGGCTGCGCTGGGGGAGGAAGCGCGGCCCGCCCGGCTCGCCAACGCACCGCACGGCCAGTAAGTGCGTGAGGGTGCTGCGAGCATGGCGCGAGTGCGGGGTATTTTCGGCTTAAAGCCAAAAATAAAAAAAAAGCGCGCGCCCCGCTTCAGCCTCGTGAGTGCCGCGCAAGTGGGAGTGCGTCGTACGGAGAGGTGCTCTCATTTGCGCGGTGCTCAAGGGGCGCTCGCGCTAAAAAAAACATGCAAAAAGGGCCAGTTTCTTCATTGGGCAGCTTACACAACCACACATAGGGATGGGAAATACAATGACATTGACAATCCTGACTTTAGCATTTAATGATATATCTTTACAATTTTCAGGATTTTGTCTAGCTCCCTCATAGCTGCCCTTCCAAGTCCTAGTCTTCTTCCAAGTTCTTGACTTGCAGTCTCAGTTCCAATTAATGACCGAGCCAAAGTATGGAAAATCTTTATTTGAGTATCTTCATTGTTTGCTTTAAAGTTATGTAATTATCTGTGGTCATTATTTTTATTTCCTTAATGTTCAGCTGTAAACATGTCTTTGCACTTTCTTCCTTGACTTTCTTCTGTAACCACTTCAAATCTTTACTATTTTCTGCTAGTAGTATGGTATCATCTGCAGATCTTAAATGCTTGATGTTCCTTCTTTCAGTTTTCATACCACCTTTCTCTAAGTCTAATCTTCCCTTACATATGATGTATTCAGCACACTAGCGAAACAGATAAGGTGACAAAATGTAACCTTCCCTGACCCTTTGGCCAATTAGAAACCATTTCATTTCTCTATATTCTGTTGTGACAGTAGCCTCTTGTGCTGAGTACAGGCACATCAGGACAATTAAATGTGGCACACCAATTACTTTAAGAGTGAGCCATAGTTTTTCATTATCTACACAACCAAAGGCTTTGCTATAACTTATAAAACATTGGCTGATTTTCTTCTGATATTTGGTGTTCTCCATTATCCAATGCACATTTGCAATGTGATCCCTCGTGCCTCTTCCTTTCCTGAATCTAGCTTGGATATCTCGTATTTCTCATTCCATATATGGTAAAAGTCTTTGTTGAGCATCACTTTGCTTGCATGAGAGATTAATGCAGTGGCCTTGTGATTACTGCTATTCCTGGTGTCCCCTTTCTTGGATTTTGGAATGTATATTATTTCCAATTTGTAGCCCATTGTTTAATTTTCCATACTTGTTGACAGATTTTAGTTAAAACTAGAGTAGATCCTTTCACTGTAGCTTGAAGCAGCTCTACTGGTATGTCGTCTGTTCTTGGTGATTTATTTCTCCCAAGTGCTCTGAGTGCACTTTCCACTTTACTTTCTAAAATAGTAGTTCTTCTTCAAATGGTTCTTCTTTGAATGAATCAGTCATCCTCTCATCCCTTTTATACAGTTTTTCAGCATATTGTTTCCATTGACTTTTTATTTGTACTTGGTCATGTAATGTGTTCTTCAGTCTTGGTTTAAAATTCTTTTTGATTTCTCAAGCCATTTCCGCACTAGACTGTTATAGCGCTATTATCCCACTTTCAACATCCTATGGAATCCTGGGGTTTGCAATTTCCCTCCTGTAACTGAAAACCCCAGGACTCCATAGGATGTTGAAAGTGGGATAATGGTGCTATAACAGTCTAGTTTGGAAATGGCCTCAGCTCTTGTAGAAGAGGTGTCTCGTTCTTCCTTTTCATTATCTTCTTTTTCTCTGCATTGATTATAATAGTAGTTTTCTTTGGCCCTGACAATTTCTTTCAGGGTTCTGATCCTATTTCTGTTCACTTTTATTTTTGCTTCTCACTTATCGTTAACTACTTGAAGAGTTTCATCTGTCATCTACTGAGGTGTCTCTTTCTTTTTGGCTGCAGAAAGTGTCATTTTTGCATTCCTCCCTGACAATGTCCATGGCTTTAATCTAGAGGTTTTCTGGCTCCCATTCAAGCAAGCTTAATAGAACAAATCTATTTTTTACATTATCTTTAATTTCTACAGGGATGTTCTTCAGGTTGTATTTCGGTCCAATGGTTAATTTAAGTGTTCTTCTTTAGCTTTATGCTAATTGTTGATATTAGCAGTTCATGGCCTGTTTTTGGTCTTGTTTTTTTCAGGGAGGATGGAGCCTCTCCATCTTCTGCTTCCAATTATGTAGTCTATTTGATTTCTAGATTGGCCATCAGGTGATGTCCATGTATGCAGTCACTTCTTGGGTTGCTTGAAGCGTATGTTTGTGATGAACAAATGGTGGACCGTGAAAAATTCAGTCAGCTTCCTGTTCCATTTCTTGATTCTAGGCCAAATTTTCCTACACTCTGATTCTGCTCTGTTACCTGTTGTTGGCTAGGACTGATGGGAGTCACAGTCTAACAATATCTGGGGGATTGCACACTCTTGACCCTTGGAGCAGATTGATTGATTGATTGATTGATTGATTGATTCATTCATTCATTCATTCATTCATTAAATAGAAGAACCACTGATCCATTCCATTGGGAAGAATAAATGATCAGATTAAACAATTAGGTTGAGTGCATATGTGCATTCAAGTCACCCAATGACTCATCACGACCCCATGTATTTCATAGGGTTTTCTTAGTCAATGAATTCAGAGGTGGTCTTGCCAGTTCCTCCCTCTGAAATATAGCCTACAGCACCTGGTATTTGTGGGCAGTCTCCCATTGCTTCGTTTCCTAGGTCAGATGAGATCTGGTGTCTTAAGGCAGTGGTTCTCAAATTGTGGGGTGGAAGTCTAAGAAGGGATCACAATAGTTGCTCTAGAGGCAGACACAAGAAAAAATCAACAGGCAAGTAGAGCAAATGTGAAAAAGTACACACACACACGTGTATGTGTGGGTGTGTGTGCACATGCACTGTTGAAGATTGACTGGTCTCTGCAAAAGAGTGACTCAACACATCTTTCCCTGCTATGCCTTTCTCCAGCTTCAGACATAGCAAAAATCAGTTTCTCTTTGTAAAATTTTTGCTTCTCAACTTCTCCAATGTTCCATTGTTACCACAGCAGACACATGCCCCTTAGCAACCACAAGCCAGTCTCTAGGAGGGTGGGGAAGGGAGAGGAGGCAACACAGCACAAGAGTTCAGCCTTAAGAGGGAAGGCAGATATGGCACAAGCAACCTGTGAGAAAGGGAGGAAGAGAGAAGCATAGGATATCTTGGGTGGGGAGAGGGGGGCACAATTTCCACTTGTACATGTCACAGGCATAAAAAGTTTGAGAACCACTGCCTTAAGAGTATTTAGACAATCCCAATAATTAAGTTAGACAGTAATAAGTAAGTGGCCAGAATGGAAATTCTTCTTCACAGGGTTTACAAGAAATCTGTTGTGATGGAAAGGGCAGCAAGATTAAGAAATGGCCTGCAAAATGAAACTGTTTTGATTTCCTGTGGACAGTTGATGTGGTTTCTGATATCTATAAATGGCCGTGTACAGTCAGAAGACCAAAGGGAGGCAGAATCTTGAGGGAGGAGGGACCTGTGTCACATGTACTTCACCACCTCTACAAGACTCCTTGATGAATTCATCTGCACGTTTTCCCCCCGTGATGCTCTAACGGTCTACTTTGGACAAAGCTCAGATCCATTCCTCGTGACTTAGAGTTTGAAACCTGATTGGACAGCAGAAAGATCTTAGATCAGTAGGAAGCTTTAGTCATAGAGACCAAAGACGAGTTGTGTTTGGACTGTAGAACAAGTGAGGAGTAGAACTTTGCATGAGGAACAAGGCTTTACGGAACAGTCTTCTGAAGTGCTGATTTAAGTAACAGAGAAGTTAAATTATTCCGTCAGCATACTGCATCCCAATCAGAAGTCAGGAGGAGTGTCCCTCTCTGCCAAATCTCTTGAAAAGGAAGACATAAAGCAGGTGGGTGGAACATTCTTTCACTGAATTCTTACTTCCATCAGTTTTACTTCTCCATCTCTTGAAGAAGATTTTGAATATCCTCTTTGATATCTTGTGGTGAAACAAAGGATTCTTCCTTACTGGGAAGAAGAAGCTTAAAAAATTTGGCTTTTCTTTCAGTGTTGTCATCTGAAAGCCATTGTTTCTTCTCTCTGACAATTAATCACCATTCTTTAAGCTAGTCTTTTTATGCTAGTTTTTTTCTTAAAAAATGCTTTTTTAAAATTTAATTTTTAAAAAATGCTTCCCACAAGGAAAGCAGTACAACACCATGTTTTGGGTAGATGATATTGTGTTTAAAATGGCACCCACCAGTCCCAGTGTGGTTCCCTTCAGGTATGTTGGTCTGGAGGGAGGTGGTGGGACTTATGATCTACCACATCTGGAAAGAACTGGCATGTGGAAGGAAAATGCATGTTCTTCTGGCTGTTTGGAAGGAACCAGTAGCCGTTTCCTGTACTTCATTTCAACATTACTACATTCATGATGTCTCCACATTATTTTCAGGAGAGAGGTACATTCAGCGAGAAAGATTCGAGCACATACACAACCAGTTAAAATAAACAGTTCTTAAAAGGGGTTACTTTTTCTTGAATCAAGCTCCATTTTTAGAATATTTTATTTTATTCCATAGTTCATACTCTCTGTTGTCATAATATTATCTCATTTCAATGTTTTTGTGGGTTGTTTTTTTTACTACAGTAAAACTCTTTTTAAATCTCTTTCCTTCAGAGATTTAGCATTTATTGCGAATGAACAGAATTTTTGCTTTTTAAAAAATACTTTAGAGAACTGTGAAGGTGCTGTTTTCTCCATGAAGTTGCAACATTTATTTATTTTTTTTAAAAAAAGAAGTTAATAATATTTATCATTGCTGTAAGCTTATTTATTGTGTTACACAGAGCTTTGTCTATGGCTGGTTATGGTTGGCTTATACCTCTATACAGGGGTTTGTATGGGTAGAAGATAGGTAGCAATCAATTGTTAGATCTCAAATTGATGGGTGGAAGATCAGCAAGAATTGCCAACTCCCTGTAATTTAACAATAGCAACAACAAACCTCTTTCTCCACCTCTACATGAAATTATGCTTCTGAAATGATTAAAACTGGAGGTAATCTGAGCTTTGGAATCCAAGCCTTTTGCATCAGGCTCTGGTTGACAGATCTTAGGGTTCTAATAAAACACAAAACAAAGTGCCACAGTTCTGCCCGTCCTTGTCAGCTGTTAACATCAGTGACTAATATGCCAAACAAATCCTTCAAAAAAGAGTACTGTTTCCAAAATGTACTTTTCTGCATTCAGAATTCCCCCAGTCAGTGTGGCCACAAATTGACTTTTCCAACCTCTGGAGACATACCCTCCCAAGTGCCATGAATAGTCAGAGACAGTCCTGATTAATCCTCTATTAATGCTGTAAAATTCTGGCAACTTTGAACAGAAAGACTAAAAGAATAAAACAAGGTAGTGATGTGGATTTTTTTAGTGGCTAGGAGTGGATGTGGGAGGCCCAAGTTCAAATCCCTGCACAACCATAAAATCAGTTGGGTGACTTTAGGTTCAAAGACAAGAAAGTACCCTTGTGATTCTCTAGTTCTTGTTCTCTCTCTGTCTGTCTTTCTGTTCAGCCTTTTACTGGCATACCTCAGTTAACAAAATAGATGTATTCTAGAGCCAGTGGCATCCTAATCGGGAGCACAGGGGGTGTTCTGTCCCAGATGCAGAAAAATAAGGGGACACAATGGTGGCTACTCGCTCTCCCTCTCTCACTGAGGCACCAGAAAAGGGAAGAAGGGATCGGCTGCAAGAAGCTTGAACTGGCCAGGAGAGAACTGCAATATGCCTCAAAGCAAGTCTCCCCCCTCCCGCTTCCCTTGGCATTTCTTTGGGTGAGGCAGGGAGGAAGTGGGAGGGGGCGATGGTCGGAACCACTTCCTGCTCAAAATGGAATTGGCCTCAAGAAGCAGCCCTGCTAATCTCTTGCAGCAGAAGGAAAAAGGAGGGGGACTAAAAAAACCTCAGTATCTAGCCATTCCTTTAAGACTAACCGGCTTATATTTTAGCAGGAGCCTTTGTGGATATTAATCTGCTCCCTCAAATGCAATGACAGAGAGAATGGATTGATAGTCACGAAAGCTCATGTTAAAATATAATTCAGTTAACCTTAGAAGACTTGTAGATTCACTTTTATCTCCTCCCTAGTTTTTCCCTTTTCATTCCTCCCCAGATGGGGTTATACAATTCCTTCTTCAATGCCTTGTCTTCCCTAAGGAATAGTGAGTCAAGGGGGTTGTTATGAAAGGCTCTTAATGTAGGGTTCCCATATGACCAGAAAGGCCAGATTAAATCCAGACTCTAGGCATTGTACACAAGACCATTAGCTCTCCTGGATTCTAAGGGCGTTTCTGCACTACACTGTTGTAGTGCTGTTATTTCACTTTCAGCACTCCATGGAATCCTGGGGTTTGCAGTTTATGGAGGGGCATTTAGAATTCTCAGCCAGAGAGCTCTTTGGCCTCAGCAGACTACAAACCCCAGAATTCCACAGGTTTATGAATTTTAGGTAGAATGTAGAATATTGGAACAATGTAGTTGTTCATTAGATAAAAAAAATTAGACCATTAAAACCTAAGGCTAGTGCTTCCTATAGCTTAATTTTAAAAATAAACTGAATTGAATTTGTGGGATCAACTTTAAGGTTTAAATAATTGGAAGTATTGTTTAGTTGCCTGAAAACTTTTTGTAAACAGTGCTGTTTGTCTAACAATACTATGGCTGTCTCTTTATTGGCAGATTTGATCACTACATTATGGGTGTTGGTTAAAGAGTGTAAAGTATGAAATTCCCTGGAGGACCATTGTGTCCCTCATCTCAAACCAGAGATGACTAAAAGCAACATGTTGATTCCTTCTCATCTCAAGAAGCAGATATTTCTCACCCTCCAACTGTGATTTGGTTCCAGCTGGCTATTTGAAAGCCCTTGAGGAGGTCAAAGCAGCAATATCAGATTGAGCTCTAATTCTTAACTTGGCTAAATTTTCGTACTGTTGTTGGACCCTGTCAGGACCTCCAGACTGAAGTTTGGAGAAATCAAAAACTGTAATTTTTGAAGGGAAAAAGAAGCACTATACCTGGTTTCTTGGTTGCAGTGTAATTGACCAGGTGGATTTCTTCATGTACCTAGGGCGAGTTTTCTCATCTACAGGTTCCTGGACATTACAGGTGAAGAAAAATGAGCTAAAAACAATTGTCTGTTTCTAGTCATTTTTTTGAATTCCAGTAAAATATATTTTTTTCACTGTCTTCATTTCTTTAACGGCCATCATTATTATTGATTTCATTTCATGATTATTACTGAAAATAATTTTGTTGGGAGGGGAGTGTTTTTAAAAAACGATCCTCACTGAGTGTCAGATATCCTAGGACAGTACTGTCTGAGGCATTATTTCTTTGACCGAAAATTTGGTACCAGAAGCAAAAGTAATATAGAAAGAATACGGATAGGTTCCTACACCATAAAAAAAGAGGAGCAGGTCAACATGGTTCAACAAGCTTTTGATTCAGAACTAGCATCTAATTTTCATTTTTGATGGCCAATCTTATAGATCTATGGTTTATCTTTTTAATCATATAGGGTATAGCTAATAAGGCAGGCTTATTTCTTTTTTCTCTTTGTTCTGTTGTTTTGCATACTAAGTAAAGAATTTTGGAAGCAGCTGCTGCTTGTTTTGCTTGTTGTAGGCAGTCATGCATGGCTACACTGGGGTGGGTTAGGGCGGAATCCATTCTTTCCCAACTCAAGCTTTACTACCTTGTTTACTGCAGGCATGCTGTAGCAACTAGATACTGAAAGTCTGCGTTTCTCAAGCCCTCCTTCCCCTCTTCCCATGTCATGCTGGTAAAACAAAACTTCCAGCAAGACAAAGGGCACTGATGAGTGTAAAACGACTTTGTAAAGAGGAACGTTTTTGATCAGAGACTTTGTCAACTGAGGGATGTCAGGATTTACAAAATTCTTCTTCATAGATCAATTGTTCCAGGTGCTCTGATGGATTCTGCACTACAGGAGTGTTGGAGCAAGCTCTTCAATAGGAGAAATGTGTGCCTCTTTTGTGCCATCTGGCTAGCTGCCCAAGTGACCTTCTTAAATGCCTGTCAGTTTGAGCCAGAAAGTGAGTATGAAATTATGTTTTTCAGAAAACAAAACAAACTGGTTCAGGTGCAACGGTAGGCCTTTCACCAGAATGCAGATAGCTACCTCTTATGAGGTTGGACGATTTGTCCATTTTGTCTGGCAAGAGCTCTCCACTGTGTCTGGCAGAGAAGGCTCTTTCGCATCACTTTCTCCCTGATCTCCTTAAAGAGGAGATGCTGCACAAAACAAAAACAAAAAACCCCAGATGCTCTCCCTCTGAGATATGGCTCCTCCATGGGGAAATAAAATGAAGCTTAAACCATAGCTTAGGGAACAACCTTAGAAATTGTTTAGTCTATGAACAGGCAAAGTGTAGCCTGCAGATATAGTTGGACTGTGACTCCCAGCACTCTTCTCCACTGGTGATGCTGCCAAAGGCTACTGGGAATTGCAGTCCAGCAATTTTTGGAGGTTTACCCTTTGCCCCTGCCTTACCTACTCCAACCTGATGCTGCACTAGATCAGCAATGAATGATTCAATTAACACAGATGGCTGTCCAGCTTCTCCTTAAATATCTCCAATAAGTAGAATTATTACCCTGCTCAGAAATCTCACAAGCCCATGTACTTGTGAGAAGACTTCATATGGATTCTGCCAGCGTGTCCCATTGTCTGAACTCAAGAGGAATCTTGTCCCAAAGTAACATGGTAAGACAAGCACATACATTCTTGCCCCTGAAACAGGACACCAGGGATTGCAATCATTGTTAGACCACTGAATTTATCTCCCATACAAGCAAAGTGATGGAACATGGAAGGCTGGTAAATATGGTATATGAGTATTTTTATACATCAATAAGAGATGTACATGTTTTACCACGTGCATGGCTATTGGGTTTGCAGATGTACTTCTGGGTGTATATACACTTTGCAGTATTCACTTGTGCTCCACTGACTATAGTGAATGTCTCTTGGTACAGAGACCACATCTAGGTATAATAAGGAGATTTTCTGCACAGCTACAGCACAACTGGGATCAACAGGTACAACAGACTGGATTTTTTTTTGGGGGGGGCAGCAGCAATCAGAAATACTCATGTGTTACTAATGAACAGGCAAAATGCCACTGAGCTTACATGCTGGACCCTTGCATTATTACACAGTTACAGCACTATGATTCCACTTCATCTATCATGGTTCTCTCCTATGAAATCCTGGAGTTTCCAGTTTAGGGAAAGATATTTAGAATTCTTTGCCAGGTAGTGCTGAGGCACTAGTTTGCTAGTGCCTCAGCATGGAACCACAGCAGTTAAAGTGGAATCACAGTGCTGTAATTGGGTAGTGTGAAAGGGCCATTTTCACAAGGTTGAAGTCTGAATTAGACTTGGGTTGTTCTCAGATTCCCAAGTGGACAGCACATGCAGGGAATCTCTAACTTGGGTCTCCCAGATATCGTTGGACTATAGGTCTCAGCAGTCTGGCCAACTAAGTCAGCGGTGAGGAATGCCAGAAGCTGCAGGTCCATATACATCTGCAGAGTGAGACAATCCCATTTTAATGATTCAGCTATGGCACTTAGACAGAAAAGACTACGGTGGACAGAAAATCTCCACGGAGAGATCTCAGCACTTCTTAACTCATCACTGTGTCTGGGGCTTAAGAACCAGATTACTGAGTCACAAGAAGTGCATGATGCTCTACAGAATTACTCTCAGCTACTCATGATACTGGCAACATCGCTGAGGTCCACAGTGAGGAGGCCTAGAAACCTTAAGCACAAAAGATCGGCCCCCTGGTTTGATAAAGCCTGTGCTGAAGCTAGAGCTCACCTTAGGAACATGTACATTCAATATAGGAGAGATAACTGCCAGTCATTGCCTCAATCCTATTACATTGCCAGAAGACATTATAAATCACTTCTGGCAAGGAAAAAGAAAGAGGCAATCCATAGGCAATGGACATCACTAATAAATTTCTCCCTACAAAAAAACACTAAGCTTTTCTGGGCTACAGTTACAGGGATGATAGGAAACATTGGTGGTTCCCCCCCTTGTAACATCCCCATAAATGTGTGGGAGGACTATTTTTCCACACTGTATAGTGATAGTGGGGACCAGGTTTCTGTTATCCCCAGTGAGTTTAACTCATTCTTTTTAGATAGTCTGGATATTCCTCAGTGGCCTCCTGTATCTCAAGAAGAATTAAAAACATTAATTACTCATCTTAGAACCGGAAAAGCTCCAGGGTCTGATTTAATCTTGCCCGAGCTGCTGAAAGCGAACATCTCGTGGTGGGCACCTTTACTTGCCTCCCTTTTTACCCTCATTAATCAGTCAGCCAGACTACCTACCAGCTGGTCAAAAGCAATCATAGTTCCTATTTACAAGAGGGGAGCTAGGAACGATCCGTCCAATTATCGCCCTGTAAGTTTGCTTTCAGTTGTGGGCAAACTTCATGGTCGATTTCTTAATAACCGTCTTTCCGAATGGATAGAGAATGAGAAGATTATTGGTAACGAACAAATTGGCTTCAGAAAGGGTAAGTCAACCTACGATCATTGCCTGGTCTTGAACCATTTGGCTGAGAAATATTGCAATTCCCAAAGTAAGGGTTTATATGTTGCATTTATTGATCTGAAGTCAGCTTTTGACCTAATCCCAAGAGAGAGACTATGGATTAAACTCCTCGCCTCCTCCATTGATAAGAGATTATTATGGCTGATTATGAACTTGTATAGAAATACGACTATACAAGTAAGATGTGGCATCCAAGGTAACCTTACAAAATCTATTTCTATTAATAAGGGTGTGCGTCAAGGTTGCATTTTGGCACCTCTATTATTCAATTTATATCTTAATGATCTCTCAGCTTTTATCTCCCCAGAAGCCCGTCATCCACCTAAACTGGGCTCGGTTAGCATACCGTTATTGCTGTATGCAGACGATGCAGTTCTCCTCTCATTTTCTAAAACAGGCTTGAAACAAATGCTGAGAGCTTTTGGAGGTTATTGCGAAGAAAATCGCTTAATCATCAATTATACTAAAACTAAAATCATGGTCTTTTCTAAGACCCAAAGGCGGTCTAATTGGGTTATGAATGGACATAAGTTAAAGCAAGTTACATGTTTCAAGTATTTAGGAGTAACATTTCAATCCACATGTGGCTGGGTATCCCAACGGTCTGCTGCTATTCAGTCAGCCAATAATAGTGCCAAGGCATTAGTTCGATTTTTTTACACCAAAGGAGGCCAATTCTTACCGGCTGCACTTAGGGTATTCCAGGCTAAGGTTTTGCCACAACTGTTATTTGGGATCCCTATTTGGATCCAAGGTTTCTCTGTAGCATTAGAACGGATCCTCTCCGCTTATCTTCGAAAATTATTTGGAGTGCCCAACTGTGTACCTTCAGCCATTTTACGGCTTGAAGCGGGCTGCCATTCAGTTGAATGTACTGCCTGGATGTGGGCTCTAAGGTATTGGCTTAAACTTTTTTATGCTGGCCCGGAGTCAGGGTACTTGTATCTTGTAATGAGTGACAATTATACCACTCTTTGGTCTAAAAATATCAAGGAAAAATTGCAGAGAGTGGGATTTTCAAACAACTTCCTCATTACATATGATTTGCCCAGAGCGCAGCAGATTCTGGTACGCCGTGTAAAAGACATTGACACACAATACTCTTTATCTTCTGCTCGTACTACCTGCTCCCCCATTAGTTTAGGGCTGCAGTTTAATTCTGAGAGGGAGGCACACTATTTACAAAATCTGACCATTTCAAAATATCGAGCTGTGTTTACCAAAGCAAGATTTAATGTTATTCCCTCTGCTTTGTTAGAAGGTCGTTTCAAGGGGATTCCCTACCTTGAACGGGTCTGTCCTTGTGGTGAAGGTTCTGTTGAGACATTAGAGCATGTTCTATTTTCTTGTATTTTTTATAAGAATGAGAGGTTAAGACTAATTCTACCCCTTCTGCTTAAGTTTCCAGGTAGACCTATTAATTGGTACGTGGTGTATTTGCTAAATGACTCTGAGAAAAGCAAAACAGAAGCAGTGGCTAAGTTCCTCCTCTTTGCTGTCAAAACTCGTAGGATTATGACCCAAGTAAAATAAATAGATTCGTTTTTTACCTTTTAATTACCTTTTAATTATCCTTATAAATATTTACACCGTTTCAATGTTATATGGTCTAGTATTTTTTAATGTATTTGTGAGTGATTCTGTATATGTATGCATGCATGAATATATATGCATTATGAGCTCGTTATATACAACTTTTCCATAGTGTCCTTTTTAATATGTATTTAATATGTTTTTTAATATGCTTCATATGTTTTACATATGTCTTGTTGCCTAATGGCCTGTTGGCTGAAATAAAGGTATGATGATGATGATGATGATGATGATGATGATGATGATCTGCAGAGTGACATGATTCCTATTCCAGCTTTAGGCAGAACCACTGAATTCTTACAAAAAAGAATATCCCCCAAGAGTTATAGAAGGTAACAAACTATCAATGTTCCTGTGTGAATTATGCATACTTTCTGTTGCAAAGGTGGGGAGCTCTTTGGCTGCCAGATGTTTTGCATTGCTGCTCCCATTATCCTTTGCCATTGGTCATGCTGTCTGAGACTTCTAGGATATGAAATCAAAAGCACCTGTTCCCTATCTCTGTTCTGTTGTCTAAGTATCCTTGCTTACCTGCTACAGCTGCATGAAAGTAACCCTTCTGCGGTTTCCATCCTGAGCAGGTGGTGAGAGATGCAATAACCATTCAGTAGCTCTGCAAGAAGGAGGCACCTTAGAAGTGCCCTGTGGCACCCTTGGAAAAATCAGGGATTTCTGCATTTGGATTAGTTCAGCATCAAAGTGGGACAGCGCCTGCCATTTTGATGATGGGCACTGCAAGTCTTTCCTTCCTCACTTCAAGAAGAAAGTCTTTGTGGTAGGGAACAACTTGGTCATGAAGAATTTGAGTAAAGAAGACAGTGGCCGCTACAGGATTCTGGACGGATCTGGAAATTGCCTGGAAATAAATGTCTCTGTGTTGGGTAAGCTTCTACATGCTAAGAGGTGGGGTTGTGATTCTTCCTGCAGAGCAAGCTGGGGAGCCAAGAGAGCTGCATGGTTTACTGGGGAGCTGATGGTGATGAAACAAATGGGATGGAGACTAGAGTGATGTTGGCAGAAGACTCAGAGAAAGTCTGACCAAACACAGACTAGAGCACATTGGAAGGCCTATGCCATAGCAATGGCAGCAGTGAAGAAATTATACTTCTCTGTCACCATTCCATCTCCACAGTGTCATCCAGCACAGCTATCTTGAATGGTCAGGGGCCTTTTACATTCTGGCCCACAAGAAGGAAATACAGACCACTCTATGGTCCACTGTGATGAATTTGCAAGGCACATTGCAGACAAAATCACTTAGATTTGCTCTGATATAGATGCTGTAGTTAAGACAGGTCTAGCGGATGTAAACTTGAACCTGCTTGTCCTGTATTATTGGATTCATTTCAATTTGTGCAGTCTGAGGATGTGGACAGGATCCTTGGAGAAGTGAGAGACACCTCATGTATACTAGATTCTTGTCCCTTCTGGCTTCTGAAAGCAGCTGGCGGGACTGGCCAATTGGGTAAGGAGAGTGATGAATGCCTCACTTCAGCAAGGAAATTTTCTAGCATGCCTAAAAGAAGCTGGCTACTGTAATGACGCCACTACTAAAAAAGCCTTCCCTGGATCCCATCATTTTGAATAATTATTGAGAAGTATCCAATATTCTGTTTTTGGGCAAGGTTCTGGAGCATGTGGTGGCCTCCCAGCTCCAAAGGTTTCTAGATGAAATGGATTATCTAGATCCATTTCAATCTGGCTTTTGACCTGGTTATGAGACAGAGACAGCATTGATCATCTTGGTGGATGACATATGCCAGGAACTAGATGGAAGAGTTTATTCCTGTTGATTCAGTTGGACTTCTCAGGGGCTTTCAGTACCATTGAACATGGTATCCTTCTGGGTTTAGTCTCTGAGGGCACTGTTATACAGTGGTTCCAGTCATTCCTGGAGGGGAGAACTCAGAAAGTGGTGATGGGGGACTGCTTTCCTTCTGATTCCAAGGAAGCTATCTTGGTTCTGAACAAGTTTCTGTTGTCAGTAATAGACTGGATGGGGCAAATACATTGAAACTTAATCCAGACTAGACAAGAGGTGCTCCTAGTCAGTTGAAAAGCAGATCAGGGAATGGGGACTCTGCCTGTGCTGGATGGAGTTACACTCCTCCTGAAATCTCAGGCTTACAGCCTTGGTGTTCTCCTGGACTCAACTCTGAGCTTGAATGCCCAGGTTTCAGCAGTGGCCAGAGTGCATTTGCACATTTGCACTTGTGTGCTAGCTGCACTTGTTCATCATCTTCCTTGTGCCCCGATTGTAAGCTTAATGCATCTCCTCTACCCAATTCAGCTGCTAGTTGTTAAGGAGGCTGGAATGACATTCATATCATTTTACAGAATGACTACATTAGTCTTACTGAATACAGAACAGTTATGGATTCATAGCTCTAGCCAACATCATCTGGCCCTCCCATGAAATCCCATGTATGAGGTAGAATGATTGTTTGATAAAAGTCTAATCTTGGAACCACCCCAAACACTATATTCCACTATTATTAGGCAAGACCAAAGGCAGAATTAAGAGCAAGTATACTTTCTTGCTGCTGATCCACTTGGGCTGAGAAGGAAGGAACCTTCCCATTTCTTGGCACACTGATCTCCACAGGGACAGAAGGGAAAGCTCTGATCTTCTTCACAGGATAATGTAAATTAATCCAGTTGTTTCTTCTGTTGTTATGTGTTGTTATGTTATATTGAGGTCTGCCAGCAATGCCAGCGCCCTTTGGAATTTGGGGAATTATAGCTCAAAGGAGTCCTGTAAGCAGAGGGTAACAGCAGGATCTTTTCACCTATGTATACCAGTACTAACTGTAGAGATGACTCCAATTAAAAGTTAAATGAAGTATTTTATTTGGATTGAGAAACATACAAGAAATCAGACTCTCAAAAAGAACTATACAAGACTATCAGAAAGTGAGGTATGAAAGATTAGATAGAGAAAGATGATAGTTACCAGTCCTGAAGAAGGTGATAGTTATCAGTCCTGAAGAAGAAGGTCAAAGAAAAGGGGCTCAGACACCGTGAGAGTAGAGCAGAGGAACGGCAATCTGGGGATGAGATGGACTGCACACTACAGATTAGGGATGAGCCAACCAAATCTTTGAATTCTCAAATCCTTGGCAAGGATTCGAGATTCACGAATCTGAATTGTGGCACCAAAATAGCCAAACCGAATCTTTCGAATCCACCAACCAAATAGTTTGTTGATGACCGGGACGCCTGAAAACCTAGGGGACAAGAAACACAAAGGGAGATGGCAAGTAGGTGAGTTTTTTCATTGGAGTAATAATGGCCTTTGCTAACAATTTCAGAAATTACATCTGGGGTTGTATTCTAATATATTTAAATTGAATATTTAATATTTAATATTTAAATTTATTTAATATTTAAGTTCAGCACTATTTTCTGTGCTGAAAATCAATGGCATGTATAAATGCTGGGGTCATAGAATCATAGAAATGTAGAGTTGGAAGAGACCCCAGGGGCCATCCAGTCCAACCCCCTGCCATGCAGGAACACCCTCAAAGCACTCCCAACAGATGGTCATCCAGCCTCTGCTTAAAAACCTCCAAAGAAGGAGAATCCACTACACTCCGAGGCAGCATATTCCACTGCTGGCCAGCCCTGACCAGTGGGTCAGTGGGTCTCATGCCTATCAGAAGTACTGGGGCAGAGGACGAGATCACACAATCTCATCCAGTGATTGCCACATGTAGGCTAGTCTACCTCCTTCCACAAGATATGCCTGCTCAGGCTGCTTCCATCTGCAAGGTAATAATCTCTATACTTTTGACTTGAGACTGGAGGGTATGGATTGGGAATTATTGAGACTGGACTAGAAATTTGACTTGAAAGTCCCTTGCAGAACTTGAGAACTGTACTTGAGGGTAGAGAATTGAAATTGGACTAGAGGCTGTTTTTTTTTTTAAAGTGTCTTGTTGCAGGACTTGAGACTTGACTTGAGACTGCAGGGTGCAGAATTGAGACTAGACTACAGGCTGGTGTTGTTGTTGTTTTAAGTGCCTTCCTTGCTGCAGGACTTGAGACTTGACTGTAAGGTACAGTCTTGAGATTTCAAGGACAGCTGAAAGATTCCTTTGCATAGCTTCCTTTCAAAGCTCTTTCATACACAATTCTGGGCTTTGTAGTTTTACAAGGTGTCACAGCCTTCTCTGCCAAAGTCTGCTGGTGCATCATCAGATTGCAAACCTCAGGATACCATAAGGAGCTATGCAAAGAAAATCCAGTTTTGACCTGGATTATCTCTGTACTGTAGTGTGTGGCCCTGTTTATACAGGCTGGAAAATGTGGGATTAACTCACATTTTGCTGCCTGTGCAGAAAGGCCCTTCATGTCATTTTCAATTTGAGGAGATCCTGAGGCAAAACTATGACAATTGTCCTGGGCAGATTTCTTCAGAGGGAGGTTTGCCTTTGCCTAGGTTTTGCTGAGGCTGAGAGAGTATGTCTTGCCCAAGATTATCCTTCTTTCCCTTGCTTTTTAAACCCTTTAAAAAAAAAAAGGATTCAAAAGATTTGATATTTGTGAGATTTGTGAGATTCATTGATTCCCAGAACCTTTGTCGATTCGTCGATTCCCAGAACCTTCCAGGGATTCGGATTCATATCCGGATTCGTTGATTCCCAGAACCTTCGAGGAAGTCAGATCTGGATTCAGAAAATTCTGGATTCGTCCCATCCCTACTACAGATCATGGTACTGAATACTACAAATTACAGATACTACAGATCATAGTACTGAATACTACAAATTGCTGAGAAGTCCAACAGGGGTTTTATACCATATTTCAAACCCTAAAGGGATATTCTAGCAAAGCCACAATGGTTTTCATATGGGATGGATAAAGGGATCTGGAATGGACTGATTCCCTTAAGTCCACAGTGACAAAGCATCAATGGGAGTCATGATAATCTCTTAATGTTCAGTCAGATAGATGGTATAGGGAGGATCTCTGTAGGGCAAGATCTAAGGATGGTCTCTAATTGCTTTACCTGGGCAGTTCACTTTATTGCAGTTGAATATACAAAGAGTGTTGAGACATGAAATCAAGAAACACCTGTTCCCTATCTGTTCTATTGTCTGAGAATCTTTGCTTACCTGCTATAGATGTAAGAAAGTAACCATTATTTGGTTTCCATCCCTGGCAGGTAGTGAGATATGCAATAACCGCTCAGAGGCTGTGCAAGAAGGAGGCACTTTAAAAGTGCCCCGTGGCACTCTTGGAAACATCATTAATATCAGCTTTTGGAATAGTTCAGTGTCAAGATGGGTCAGTGACTTAGACAAGAACATATCTGTGGTAGGGAACAACTTGGTCATGAAGAATATGAGGAAAGAAGACAGTGGCCGCTACCGGATTCTGGACCTGTCTCGAAATTGCCTAGAAATAAATGTCTCTGTGTCAGATAAGATTCTACATGGTAAGAGATGGGGTTGTGATAATTCCTACAGACAGGCTGGCTCTTCACAGATGTTATTGCACTCCAGCTCCCATCAGCAGTAGTGAACATCTCCCTTTATGAGCCCAATAGAACTCTCAGATTGTCTGGAGAGATTCTTCCCTCTATCCCAGCACCTTGCCAGACTCCCTTGGTAGGAACAAGGGAGACGACCTTCATGGTGGCATCTCCCAGACTTTGGAACTCCCTCCCTAGAGAGCCCAGAGTAACCCCATTCTTGCTCTCCTTCCATCAGCAAGTTAAGACATTTTTATTCTGTCAGGCTTTGAGACTGGGCTTTATGGTAGAGTTGTTAAGGTCTATGTATTGCTTTTTAATGAATTTTAGCATTTTTAATGTTCAATTTTTTAAACTTTATTAATTGTTCAATTTTTTAAAAGAAAATCCTTTTTTGGCCATTGCTTATGGGAAAACATAAGATGTGTGCAATTTGGGGTGGGTGCTATTAGTATTCTTGGTCTTTTTCCTCCTTTTCAGATTCCAGTCCTAATGCTGTGCTCCCTGTGGTGATTGTGTTTTTGACCATCATGGCCATCTGCTACTGTTACTGAGTGAGCAGTAAGTAACTTGGCTGCATGTAAGCATATTTGTTTGCATGAGATTCTGTGGCCTACTTTAACTGAGGATCCTCTGGCAGCAGAGGCAAGTGGAACTTTCAACAACTTAACATGCAACTGTGTGTGTGGATCTTGTGCTAATCCAGTCCACTTGATGTTTAAATGCTTCAGGGCAGGGCTGAGGCAACATCAAGGGCAGGAGACTTTCAGTCTTGCCCAAAGCTTACCCTCCATCAATTCTGAGCCACCACATATCCTGCTCACCACTGTCTCTGTTGTGGTCTCATCTAGGCTTTGTATCCTTAACAAATTAAAACAGAAGTGGGATAGTGATCATTTCAGGCATTAAAAACTGCACGGCTCTGCCCTGAAACAGACTATGGCAACAATAGAATTATCTGAACTGGAAGGTGATGTCAAAGGCCACCTAGTCCAACAACCCCCATGGAAGTCCATGGCTATAGCACTGCTGATAGGTTTCTGTCCCCCCTTTATTTAAAACCTGTGTTATGGAGCTGGATATGAATTCATGGGAAAGAAGACACCTAACCTTCAGAGGGTTGAAAAGTAATTCTAGCCACATTCGTAGCCCTGAGTTGACATAAGATGTTCATTGACTCCTGAGTCAAGTCCTCTCTTCTTCTTGCTCTCACAGGTGAAACTTTAAGGTTTAAGAGAATAGTTTTTGTCTTGATTTTTTTACCCCATAACTCAATATTATTTTCATTCCTTCATCCATGCTAATGAGAGACCCACATGCACACTGCTGGCATGCCCCTTTACTCTGATTTTACACTTGTGTGTAGGTTGCAAAACCAGTTCAGAAACAGACTAAAAGCACTAGTGTGGCATGGCTTTGGAAGGAAGAAATTGACCCCTTTTGTGGTATAAGCATAACTTTTAAGATATTGAGCAATGTATGTTTGGAGAGTATGGCTCATTAAATTTTAGTGGCGGGGGGGGGAGAATCATGTGCTTCAGTTCCTGCTTTGTGCTCTGGTTGGGTTTTGAGGCAAGAAGCTGGCTGGAAGGAAGAGTGTGTGCTCCATACCATGGCCCAGTCACTTGTATTAGTCAAGTTTTTAAGAAACTAAAAGTGATGGTTCTAGTTAGAGACAAGAAATTAAAGACTTTCTTATTCAAAAATTGTAAATATAATGGTAATTACCTAATTTTGGAGGATCATAATATTATAAGTATAAATAATTACTTTTTAAAAGTTTCAAAATGTACTCTGATTTTGCCTCTGCAGAGAAACATCAGCAAAACTGCCACACCACCAAGTAAGTTAAATATTACATGTTTAAAAATATTTCTTCTATAGCAATGAAGATGAGAGCTTGTATGTGTATATTTTGTGTGTGCGTAATAAAGTTTCAAGTCTTCCAAGTTCCTTAGTATTTAAGTACTAAGTTAATATTTTTTCCCCTCAAACTGGAATACACCTCAACAGGGATCCTGTTTCAGAATTTCTCAGCTGCAGACTATTTTATAGGCAGATATATAGAGCTTTCATAAAACCATTAGAACCATTTTTTATGTTCATAATCATTAAATTAATTCTTCTGGTGGCATCCACAGCTCCATGATTTAAACACCTTGTTTTAGGGGTTGGGTCACTTCCCAAAAGGTCCCAATTAGGCACATTGTCATTTAGTGGACTAATGGTGAGATCAAGTTTCTAGTCCCTGTTGAAATCCACAGAGTAACTGTGGACCACTCGCTTATCCTCCATGTGACCCATATGACCCACTAGATAAATATGAAGGAGAGCTATGTATGCTATCACAAACACATCATAGGAATGGTAAGATTTTAAAAATATATAACTTTTTTAAAAAGAATATGTTTCTGAAACTTACTCATCTCCAAAAAGGTTCTTGAAAGTTACAGATACAAACACCTTCACGTGGAGCCACTGACTCCTAGTGTCAGTGGGAAGCAGAGCAGAGGTGAGAACCAAGGCTTTATAAAGCCACTTCACCCAATAAAATTCAACTTTCTTTTTCCTCCAGCACCAGTAATAGAAAAATTAGTAGAGAGATTAGTCTTTCTACTCAGAGAAGCAAAGCAATTCCTTGAGACTTCAGCCAACACCCTTTGGAACCCTAAAATGATTGCTTGTTCTGTAAAAATCTTTCTAGTATGATTTTGCATATTGTCTTCTGCCTACTACAAAAGTTTTGAAGACCAATTATTTTTACCACTTTAGAGACTACTGAATTCAATACTCTGGACAAAGGAGATACCAAGACTTGGAGAGAAGCAACAATTGTTTTAATTCCTAAAGAAGGGGAAAAGATATGACAACGACTAAAAACAATAGACCTATATTTTGTAACTTTGTAATTAGAAAAGTTATTTTTTATAGAATCAAAAATAGGCTGCATTAGGAAAACAGGAAACCACTTTTGTTGCCTCAGTATTAGTATCACTGTTTAATCTTAGTGTTAGGGTTTATGATTAGTCTTTAGTTTTATTTTTTAGCTTTTAGTATTTAGTATTTAGGATATGTTTATATTATATTTTGTTTCTTTTCTTTCTGTGTATAGTTTAATGTTTATTTTCTTGTATTGCATGTACATATTGTATATCTTAATAAAGTATACCAAACTGTATTTATTTATTTATGGCCATGACTTATGGGAAACCATAAGACCTATAGAATTTGAGGTGGGTGTCATCAGTATGCTCTATTTCTCCTTAGTGTTGGAGCCAACTGGGGCTGCGCAAGTGCTGGAACAGCACCTGGATGTTGTAATGGTATAGATGAGGTCCCATAAACTGAAACTGAATCTCAAGAAGATGAAGGCTTTGTGAATTGGTGGGTGTGTGGCCAGGATTTGGGAAAACTTCCTCCCTGGATAGGGTTGCACTGCCCCTGAAGGAGCAGGAATGTGGCTTGGGAGTAGACCCATCTTCATCACTAAAGACCTAGGTGAGCTCCATGGGTTAGAGTGCTTGAGGCCAACTTTGACTAGTCTATCAGCTACGGCCTTTCCTGGACAGAGATAACTTACACTCAGTATGTCCAGGTACTGGTAACTTCTGTACTGTAATGCACTGTACGTAGGGTTGCCCTTGAAGTCAACTCAGAAACTGCAGCTAGTATAAAATGCAGCAGTTAGAATTGGGATTTGTAATCCATCTGGAAAAAGTGCCACCCTGGGGGAAGGCCAATCTAAAATGACAAAGAGAGCACTTTCGAAGGAACCAGAAACAAAAAGTGACCTGATAGTTCAAGGGTTACACTTCCAATGTAATTCTCTATAAATGCATGGTTTCTTCAGAAAACTTACCATTTAAGTAATGAACTAATTAATGTAACTTATTAAATTATTTCATTTATCAACATTAAGGAATGGTTAATGAATATGCCATTTCTAATAGTCAACTTAAACAAATTAATTTTCAAATCTAACATTCCAAGTTCTGTGGTGCTGTATGGATAAATGATTTTATGAATAGTTGTCTTGGTTTTTACTTAACACCAAACCTGAAGAAATGTTCCAGAAAACTCAAAAACATGTTAATTCTTATGTGGTTATTGAGTTGGTCCTAGTAAAGATATTACCCAGCTGCAGGTTTTTGGAGTCTTTATTTAACGGTTAACCCAGTTTCCTTGGTTTAGATTACTCATTTCTTCCAGTAGTTGCATATGGTCAGGAAGAAGCAATGATTGAATACTCAAGAATATTCAATCAAATATTCAAACTTTCTGCATGATGATTATACAGAGGGTTCCAATAGAGCTGATGAGAGAAGCAACTAGTAGGGGAATACCTATTGCAACACACTCCAACTTTCTGAGAACTAAAAATCAGCAACCAGGGGTTTCCCGGAGAAAGCAGATGGCAGTCCAGCGTCTGCATGCAGTCCCCCCATCCTGTGAGGAAGATGTTCCATTGCTGAACGGCTCTTACAGTTAATTAGTTTTTTGGTGAAAGAATTTTGCATACAACTCAAAAGTCCCTGTTACTAGTACCCACTGACATAAATGACCTCATTAAGAGATATATTAATTTTAACGCCTAGGTACATTCATCTGGGAACTTAAATTTCAATTATTTTTATTTTTGTATTTAATGTTATACTAAATTTCTCTCTCTCTGTTTCACTAAAAATAGTACTCAGAGTGGTCTATGATCAAAACCTAGATAAAGCAAGTATGACTAAGACACATGAGCTGAAATCATGCTGCGGAGTTATATTTTCATAAGTGGACTTATGTCTACAGTTCCATAACATTCATATCCAGTAGAGAGCTACTGTTACATCACTACGTAGCACACCTGGGCCCACCATAAGTCAACAGCAACTTGAAGACACATGCATGCACACACAGAGGCCTCAGCAGAATGGCCCCCCGACTCCCCCGTTGCAAAAAAAAAAAAGTGTAAAAATGGCAAATTGTAGGGCCATAATTAGCTAAATAGCATTTCTTAAAGCCAGAACTGAATTTTCAGTCATTTCAAGTTTCATCAAACATGGATGAAATGGCCAATTATGCCTCCTGAAGGGCTATGAAGGGGTGATGAGGTCTATTTTAGGCTACTTTTTCCCAGCATTTGTGGTCAGGTCCCAAGTGTAGGGGTTCCCATAATCCTCTGGAGGCCAGAGGTTGTCTGTCTCTACTATCAATACATAAATGAAATGACAATGAAAAGCACTCACATTACTCCTACTCCTTACCTTGGCTTCCCCCCTAAAAGAACTGGGACCCCAGGCAACTTACAACTCATTAAAACTGACACACGTGAAACACAGATAGATAAAAACACCGAAAAGTGTTACTTTGAAAACGAAATTAAACTACCAACAGAATTTTAAAAACAGATGTAAAACCTGATCCTTAAAAGGTAAGGCAAAATAGCACAGCACAGGAATAGAAGCCCTTGAATAGCTAATTCCCAAAGTCTGTTTCCCCTTTCCCTCCAAGGCCCCTCCCTAAACTGTAAACCCCAGGATTCCATAGGACGTTGAAAATGGAATAATAGCTCTTTCTTTAACAGTCTAAACAGCAGAAAAAAAACCCCTTTTCAATAGGAATTAATGTACTTGAGAAAATGCCGCTTCTGGCAAATAATAATATTGTTATTATATACTACCTCAGTGCAAGAGTTTACCAAAACTTAGAAATATATACCATTTGCAATTTTACAATTCTAATTTTCTAGCAAACACTGTGCAACCAATATGTCACTAATGTATATATAGTATATAATATATAAACTATATAATGAACTTTATGTATATATTTCAGTCGATTTCATAAGGTTGCCTGAGATGTAAATACTGTAAATATTGTAAATATTGTAAATATAATATATAAACAGTTGATTGATTATTTATTTATTTATTTACTGTCACGAAATGTTTTTCTTTTTATTTGTGACATTGTAGCAGACAGGATTACAAACCATATTTAAAAATTTTGGATTTGGGGAGTTTCTATATACTTAAAATAACACGTTTCGCGACTCTAGATAGTTGACAGGAAGTCATAGTACTGTAAAAATAGTGGTTGTTAAGTTTTTATATTGTTAAGAAAAGATGTATTTTTGTATAGTACTGTATATATGAACAATTGAACCAGAAATGTGCAACTTTCTAATATGCATATAATACAAAGAAATTTTAAAAAAGAAAAAGAAAATGGAATAACAGCGCTGGAGCAGACTAGTACGGAAGTGGTTTGAGTTGCCAGATAGGAGAAGAGGTGCTTACAAGATGCTCTTATCTGAAGTGTCAAAATAATTCGAAGTCATGCCATTTCCTCACTAGCCTGTTATAGCGCGATGATTCCACTTTCGACATCCTCTGGAATCCTGGGGCCCCTCCCGAAACTGCAAACCCCAGGATTTCAGAGGATGTCGAAAGTGGAATCATCGCGCTATAAGAGTGTAGTGCGGAAATGGCCCAAGACAACTGTGCCAACGTACCTCTCCTCCCCGCTCCGTGCGTCCTGCTTGCCCACCCCTCCCGGGCGCCTTTTCTTCTGGCTCGCCATTGGTCCCGCTCTTGCCAGAGGGCCACTCAGGTGAGCGAGCGAACTTCTGAGTCCCGCCCCTTTCCTATTTGGCACGGAACCCGCGCGCGCGCCTTCGGGGCCGACTGTCAGAGACTGGCCGCGAGCGGGTGGGTCCGGGTCCTCGCCCCTCGTTCCTCCCCCGTGGCCCCCGTGCTGGGGAAAGGGGGCTGTGCGCAACGGACGCGGCTGATTTCGAGGCGCCTTTGGCGAGAGACGACGAGGCGACGGAACGCGGAGGGAGGAGCCAGGTGGGTCGGTATTAACCTGGACGGAGGCTGCCTCAGCGGCCGCGCCCCGGGGGAAGGGCTGCTGGGGGGCGAGGGGCACAACGAGGCAAAACGAAACACATTTCTCCTCGTGAAATTTGGAGAGCCGGCGTGGTGCCGTGGTCTGAGCGTTGGACCACCACTCTGGAGACGAGGGTGCGATTCGCCCGCTCGGCCGTGGGAACCCACGGGTGACCTCGGGCGCGTCACGCACTCTCAGCCCCCAGAAAACCCCCGCCTTAGGCTCACTATCAGTCGGAAACAACGTGAAGGCACCGCGCAACCACAACAGGTGAAACGGGCCTTGCGTTCCCAGCTGTCCGGCGCTTCCCCAGCTGAAAACTTCAGCGGAGCCTTTATTCCGAAACAGTTTAGGCACCCAGGCCCTTTCCGCATGACAATCTTATAGTGCGATTATTCCACTTTCAACCTCCTAGGGAATCCTGGGGTTTGCAGCTTTGGGAGGGGCCAGCCAGCCCCTTCTGAAGCTGCAAACCCCAGGATTCCCTAGGAGGTTGAAAGTGGAATAATCGCACTATGAGAATGTCATGCGGAAAGGAGCCCAGAGAAAGAAGACCGGCCAAGTCACCAGGGGAACGGGAAGGCAGGAGATATTTCCGCACTAGACTGTTATAGCGCTATTATTCCACTTGCAACATCCCGTGGAATCCTGGGGTTTGCCGTTTTGCGCTATAACAGTCTAGTGCGGAAATGGCAACAAGAGTTTGGGGGGCGAGGCGGTTTCAGTCTCTCAGGCTCTTTCCGCACTAGACTGTTATAGCGCTATTATCTCACTTTCAACATCCTATGGAATTGGATGTAACGGCAAACCCCAGGATTCCATAGGATGTTGAAAGTGGGATAATAGCGCTATAACAGTCTAGGGAGGAAGTGGCCTCCCTCTTTCATTGCTAGAAACTTGGGAACCGAGGAAAAAATTCATGAAGGGGAGATTCCCAATCCCACTTGCTTCAGGTTTCAGAAAAACTTTACCCCATGTTGCCAAGGGAACTAAAAATCCCGCTGGCCTCCACGGGGCTCGCTCGCAGGCAGAGAGGAAAAGGCGGCCGGCCTGCCGCTGCTGCGAGCGCTGCGCTGGGAAGTCTCGGAGGATCCCTCACCCCGCGCAGTGGTATATCGCTTCGATCCCGCTTTAACTGCCGTGGCACCATCCATCCTACAGAAACCTGGGATTTGTAGGGCAGTCAGGGGCTTACAGTCCGTTGCCGGGAAACTCTGCATTATTATCTAGAAGTCCCAGCTTCCTGGAAAATGGAGCCAGGGCAGGTGCAGCAGGGTGAAAGGGATAGACTAGTGCAGTGCAGACACTCCCGAAAGATGGAAGGGGAACAGGCTTCCCCACACTCCCAAGAAGAGATGGCTTCCGTTAGTGAACCAAATGTGTTTTTGACCTCCTGGAGACTTTTCTCTTCCTTCCTCTTTTTTCCTCTGCCTATCTAACTCGCTCGTTCTTCCATCTTTCCCTCCACTATCTCATCCTCCTTCTCTCCCAGCACTCTGTCAAAACCAGATTCGTTTTATTTGGCATTTCTCTGTGCGACCCAGGACCTAGGGAGGAGAACCTGCCCAGTGGACGAGGTAGAGAAATCAATGACTGAAATTAAATTGTAGTGAGTCTTTTGAGGGGAAGGGAGTTTTCTTTGCTGTAATTCATACAGAAATATCGTCCCCCTCACACCAGCAGTCCGTCTGAGATCTGCAGAGAGGTGAAACTACATCCAGATGGCTTTCCTTCTCCTTTTTAGGCTGCAGTCCTACACATGCCTACCTCCTGGTAAGCTCCCTTGAAGCCAATGGAACCTGCCTCTGAATAGATTTTATGGACAGGATTGTGCTGATGGAGACTTGTGTGTTTATGTGTTCACAAGTCACCTGTGGACTTATGGTAACCTGTTGAATTTCATAGGATTTTCTCAGGCAAGGAATACTCAGGGGTGGTTTTGCCATTTCTCTTCTCTGAAATGCAACCTAGTGCACCTGGTATTCCTTAGGAGGGGCAAATACATCACATGTGCGTGGGAACGGTGTGATACTCTTTAGACATGCTGGCATGTGGGCCATCACTAAGATGTGTGCTTCTTAACAGAAGTCACAACTTTGCAGCTGTTTGCCTTACTGGGGCAGGGAGGGAAAGGTGTGGCATTTCCTACTTGTGAAGTTTAAAACACATATGGCAATCACTGCATAACTTGTATTCATTCTGTGATGTGGAATTCTCTGAATTCTCAGAGATGATTCACAGAACCATTCATCCAACTCTGTGATTCTATGTGAATAAAAACAGCTAACTAAGGGGAGCTCATCTTTTATTTTGTTGTTCATTAATTACATTGCTGAACTCCAGGGAAGACTAAGGGATGGGTCACAGCTGTCCTTCTTTTTACTTTATCCTCAGCAACCATGTGAGGTGGATCAGGCAGACAGTAACCCATGGCTGAGTGGAAATTTGAATTCAGGTCTCTGGAGTCCTAGTCCAATCCCGCACTACACACATTTCAGCCTGTTTCATTTAAAAAAAATATATATTTTCATAGTGGTAACTTGAAACTTCTGCTTTTATATCCCATAGTTTAGAAATATTGCTAGAAATGCTAAAAAAGAAACCAATCAAGACCAGAATTTGTATATGTATGTTCACACAAAATATTTGTCTTCTACTGGCAACCTCAGCATACAAATGAAATAAGTAAATAAATTGATTAATAAATAGATAAACCTTGGCAGTTTTACTTAGTTTAGACAACTGAACAAATCTCTATCTTCTTTACACGGCTTTGGATTTTTCCAGTTTTTTCCTCCACAGTGTATATTGAGCAGATGAAACATAAGTGAAATATTGTCGGTATATTATGAGAAAGTTCAAGTGATGTGATTTTAATATCAGAGTTTCAGACTTAGTCATTTCACTGATATTCACCACATATGTAAACATCTTGCTGTGAGCTATATTCTTCATGTTTGTTCCTTACTATCAAGTCATTTCCAAATTATGGAGATTCTAAGATAGACACTATCACAGGCAGTTAAGAACACCACCACCACCACTCCATTCAAAACTGGTTTTGCCCACATAAATTATAAACCCCTTAGCCATATGCCCTGTTGGTGAGGCAAGTATGGGCTGCTCCCATGCGACCTTGGAAATCACACTGGGGTTTCCCTGCATCACTCTGACCTGCTCTTCCCCTCTATTTGGAATGTGTGTAGGGCAGGGAGAAAGCAGCCCTGCCAAATGCTCAGCTGAGTCCTGACTGGCACTCCTCCAGGAACTAGCAAGCCTAACAGAGAGGGCCATACTCTCCTCCTCTCTTGCCCACAGGAGGAGAGAGTGAGGAGAGCAAATTCCACTGTGTCAGAGGCCTTGCTTTGGCATTTAAGTGGCGGTTGGTTTTATGCAAAACCAAAAGTACGCTTCCAGTCACTTCTGTTTTTGAACAATTGTGAAAGCATATTCTTAAAAGTGGCATGTGTTGCGGTTGGTCCATCGGAGGGTAAAATTACTGCTCTAGAGGGAATCTATGGGTTCTTTTCCCTTATGCAACTGGGTGATGGTGCTGACTACTAGTTTTGACATAAGTAGGAATGCTTCCTGGGCTCTTTCTTGGGAATCAGCCCTGCTGAAGCCAAGAAATTTGCTCTCCCTGCAGCTCTTGCTTCTGAGCTGGAGCTGTTACCCTGTATGTTGGGGGTCCCGAGAGGGGCGCCCAAATAACCAAATAAAACACAAGATGGGGAAATTAGACTCAAGCATTCTCTTAAGCTAAGCGAGAGGCAGGGTAACTTTAGCTAGGATCTTTTTCCCTATGTCTACGGCTTCAGGTCAAGAGCAGGCAGACAAGTTTAAAAATGACAAAAATAACAGTTTTATTGAAAGACAAACAACAAATAAGACACAACATGCACACAGCTAACTAGAAATAGAAATGGAGATTTTTTGGGGAATGGGTAATACGACACCTTTTCAAGTAGTCCTGGAAAGAAGCAGAGATTGCAGAGGGACAAAGCTCAGCATGGTTCGGTAAGGGGAGCTTTCTTAGACAAACTGGCAGCAAGGCGGAATGGAAGTCCAGGGTGATCTGAAGAGGTCCCAAAAATGGGGACTTTTTATAGGGTGGATTGTGCCTACAGGCCATGCCATGCTCGGTGAGAACAAAGGAAATTTGGAGCTGGACAAAGGATTTGGAAAAAGTCAAGTTTACATGATGGGCTTAGCGCTCGATGACAATTGTATGGCCAGTATGCAAATGGCTGAATAGAAAGGACTGGCTCGGCCCTTGACTGGGTGTCTTTTGTGTAAGAGTCGCGCTGAGCAAGGCTTGTTTGCAATAAGGTGTTCCCTGAAGCATCGGAGAGGCTTAAGTTGCCTGCCTAAATGGAGTCTGGAATTTACAACCATTAACGGCTGCGCCTAACACGTGCTCGTCTGGAGGACCCTTGCAAACACGTGGAGTGGGGTGGCAGAGAAAGGTCAAGTAAAGGCTGAATTATTTGATATCAAAAGGATATCTAGGGCTCTTACCAGACATAACATAACTGGAGTAACAGAGCCAGCTTACTCCTTCCAGGACAAAATGTGGAGGCACTCCAGAAAAGGGAAACAACGCAGTTCAAGTAAAAACCATGTGAAAGACTATGTTGCTGGAAAAAGGGGTGCCATTTTGCTTTAAAAAATATATATGCTTTATTCTTCTGTCACTGTTGAGTTTCATATATGGGGAATCACTCATTTCCATAAACTTAAAACACAAAGCTAGGTTAAAATTCTCTCTGAGGCTATTCCTGCTACATGAACATTGAGCTGGCTCTGTGCTAAGCAGAAGTGATCCTTCACAGGCTCTGCTTCCATCAGAGAGTTGGTCTCAGCTTGGCTGGGTTCTGAGTACCGTTGCCTGTGTGCCACTAAGTCTCACTGAATTGTGCTCCTTCCCATTACAGACCAGGAAAGTTACTGTCACTTAGTAGGAACCATTTGCTCTCTGGTGACTTGCAGTCTCACCATGCCTGGCTCAGCCCAGCTATTCCTTCTTAGAAGGCTTGATCTTTAAAGTGACTTCTCCTCTGTTCAACTACTCTCTCATCAGGCTTAGCTTTCAATGGCCCCACTGATGCAGAGGTCATGTGTGTTAGAAAGGAGCTTCACGTCAAATCACCAGGCCCAGAACATATTTGCTTCAGAACAGTGAAGGCTGCTTCTTGGAGATCCTGAGAACCGCTGCAGAAGCCCAGGACCTCTTCTACAGGTTCAAGGGTGTGGGGTTAATTCTCTTTTTAACAACTAGGCACCAAGTTCCACCTGTTCCAATGTGCTTCCACTGTCCAGAAAAAAAAAGAGCTTCAAAAGCAATTTAATAACATTTTTTAAATAAATGAACCAATAATAAAAAGTGTGTATGCTGATTTATATGCACAGATGCAAATTTATGAATGAGCTCTGTTCTTTCCTTTTAAAAGCTCCCAATACATCTCCACCTTATGGGTCAGACTGTCATGGTTCTCCATGAGCAGTGGCAGCTGGTGGCATCTTTGTTAATGGTACAGTGACTCTGTTCTGGGCTTCAGTCTGAATTCTAAACAACTTGTCCAATATACGGAACCTATTTTTTTGTAGAGGTAGAATTCAAGATCTTGGATAGGTCCTTTAAAGTTTGGATTAAACCCTGGAACAGATTAATTGCTTGACTGACATTGAAGCCTTCAGAAGTCACTTCTGTGGCCATGCTAAGTGTGTTTTATGGTCTTCTGAAATGGTTTATGGGCAGTTTTGAAGCTCCTGCTTTCTTCTCTGTAAGCTGAAGAAAGCAGGAGCCTCAAAATTGCCCATAAACCATTTCAGTAGACCATAAAACACACTGAGCATGGCCACAGGAAGTGACTTCTGAAGCCTTCAACGTCAGCCAAGCAATTAAGCTGAGCTTGGACCATACAGCTCCTCAAACAGAAATGGAGTTGGAACTATGAGCCCTCAAGACATTGTTGGACTGCAAGATCCAGCATTCCTCGCCACTGGTCATACTGGCTAGAGCTGTTGTGATTCTCAGTGACAATATCTGGAACACCACTTGATTGTTCTCCTTGAAAAAGGAATCTTTGAACAGAAGACTACTGTCCGGTGTAAAATAAAATGCACGGCCATCATAGACCACCTTTAATCCAAACATGTATAAGTGATACATTTATATGGTACTTGTGCCACATAGGAAAAGCCAGCATGGTCTGGTGATTTAAGCATTGGACTAGGATTCTGGGAGAAAAGGGTTGAAATCCCTGCTCAGCCATGGAAACTCACTAAGTGACTTTGGGCAAGTCATACTCTCTCAGCCTAAGAAGAAGGCAAGAGCAATCTCACACCAAACAATCTTGCCAAGAAAACACAAAGATAGAGTTACACTGAAGATACACGACAATGACAACAAAAGCCAAATTAGACCATTAGAACAACAGCACACTAGAACATTAGCATTAGAACAATAGTAGCTGCTGCCACATTAGACAATGAGATATGACTAGATCCAAATCTTCCTTCTCAGTACTAATATGCAAGGTGTCTGTAAATCACTAGCTCTCTCAGTGCAGTGCCATTCCTGAGCTGCTATATCACTCAACCAGAAGATGCCCCAAACTCCTCTCTCATCTTGGTCACTCCCTTTCTGATTGCTTTATTTCTTATTTCAGATGCCCTAAAGCCAGTTAGTGGGACTGCAGTTCCCCCCCCCCGACAAGTGGTGTGCGAAAGGGTGAGAGGTCTCAGCCCAGCAGTTGCATAGAGGAAGAATGGCCACTGATGAAGATAATCAACAAGCTGTCTTTATTCCTAACCGACACATAAGGCCAACACCTAAAAAAGGTAAGTGGAAACTCTCTGGGAGGTGGTTGCTGTGATATAAGGCCATTTAACCAGGAGCTGCGAGAGCCCATGTGCGTGTTGGGGGGGGGGCATAGAAAGACTCTACTCCGAGAGAAAGTAGCTTGGGACTACTCAAGGCTAGTTTAAAAATTCAGTGTTTTTTTAAAATTAAAATTCAGATTATTTTGTATATAAATCAGAGTTTTAAAGTCTTTAAAATCAAATATATGTATGTATTAAAACATTTTTAAAATATTTTTTCTTTCTTAGAAATTAGTAAGTAAACAAAGAGCTTAGGTGAAAGATATTATCACAAATATTAATTATACAACTTTTAACTGTATTCTGCAAATATGTTAGCAGTTTTAGAGATAGGAGATAGACTGATCTGTAGGTTGAACTCATGTAGGTTGAGCTCATGAAGTAGTTTCTCTCTCTCTCTCTCTTTCTCTCTCTCTCCTTGCCAGCAGTGCCTCCATCTGTATAAGGGATGGGTGTGACCTCAGGGCTGCAGCCTGTCCAGACTTTAGGATCCATTCTTCTTTGAGCATTTGAGGGCAATTAGATGACCCTTAGTGCAATATGAACAACAGTGCAATATGAACAACAGTTCAAGATTTTCCTACCTCTGAGAGGAGGGTACAGCAATGAGCTACCAGGATACAACAAAAATATAGAAGACACAATACAACTGGCTTTGTTAAATTTTCTTGTCCCTTCCTGGGCTACATGAGGGTTTTTCTATATTTTCCCATTCAAACTTTCATTTCCTCTAGATCAACCACCACACAACCACCTATCACTCTGCATTGACTGTACCCACTTATCACGCAATGATGCATGTCTAAAAAGTGTGTCACTGACATGAAAAGTTTGGAAAGCTCTGGGATAAATTATGGAAACAAAGTTGACCTGAACAAGGAGGAACCATAAATTATAAAGTGACACATGTTCTAGGAATCATTTTAGGGACATTCAAAGGTTAACCAGCAATTATCTTTTAACATACAATCACACAAAGCTATCCTGTTATGCAAACCCAAGTAAGCAGCGGTCTGACAACACTATGTACCAAAAGACACTTGTGTGTCTGCAGTTACCACAAGGCCTCCTGGAATAGATTCTGAAATGCTTGAAAGCATTCTGCAGAAAGTGTTCTGAAAAGGAAACTGCACATTCCAAAAATTGATGGGCCAGAGTGTGCTCTGCTCATCACTCTGACTTCTTCTGTGGATGTAACTTTACTTTGCCAACAGCATACTCTCCAATGGTGCTGATTTGACAGTCCTGATGAATCCCCTGTCATCTCACTTTTTCAATGGCTTTTAAAATGTCACAGTTTCTCTCTCTTCATCCCACTTTCCTCCTTCATTCTCAGTTTACTTCAACTGTTCCAAATTGAGTTCAGTGTCAAAATAACCTGCACTCAGTTAACTCCGTGGTGGGGGGAGAACAGGAAAGGGTGGACTTCTGACCTTCTGGGGAGGCTCAGACAAAAGCAAGCTACTGCAGCCTCTTCAGCTTGTGTTTTGTTCCTCATTAAAATAATAATAATAACAACAACATTTATCTATAACACTCTTTACACCAAATTTTTGGCACCTTTACCACCACACTCTGATGTAGTTTGGCCATCCATGTCCCAATGTTCATTTAAGAAATGTTGGAGAGTTTGTGGTAGATTTCATTTTGTAAAACCATGCTTCAGCTGACTGGCTTCCACTTGGGATAAAAAGGGCCAAGCCTAGCAAAGCCCAAGATTTTCTGACAGGGAAGCCCCGTCTCCACAACCTTCCTTACAAATAGACCCTGAGTATGGAATATGGAGAGGCCCCGGACCTTTGTCCTCACATGAATTGGTTGAAAGAGGAAGGCTTCAACCTATGATGAGGATGCCCCAGGCCATTTCCCTTCTGTGGCTGATGTTATCTCTGCTTGTGAACAAGAGGTCTCAAGCCGGCTGCCTGACCAAGCAGGAAACAATTCTTCTGTTTACAAGCAGCTGCATGGCTGATCAGTTTTCTTGAAGATGTCTGCACGGGATACTTTGAGTAATGCTCCATTAAAAAAAGAAAATAAGCATCTAATTAAAGAGTTGCTTGCCTTACCTGGCAAACAATCCTGAAAAAAGGAAGACCCAGTTCAGCCTCCTCTCAGAACTGGTGCCCTGTAGATGTTCTAGACTGCAGTCCCACATTGTCCTTGATCAAACTGGTCATTGGGTAGAGGGCAGGAGGTGAGATTGCAGTCAAGAACATTTGGAGGATACCACTGTGGTGGGAGGCTGATACAGTTTCAAGGCATCACTGAGGATTTGCCTCAGGCAGTTGATCCAGAGGGTCATGAGAGGGCAACAAGTGGTTTGCTAGTAATGACAGTAACAGTAGCAAAAAATGTAACATTTTTCCCACAGAGGGGAGTGTTCCAGTGGGATTTTCAGCTTCAGGTGCCAAAAAATCTTGGAAAACACCAACTAGGAAACAGCAGGAGAAGGAGGAAATTTAAACAATCATACAAAAATATGGATATTATAAATAATATTATGAAAAACATATAGAACCACTAAAAAAAGAATGCAGCTAAATGTAACTCATAATCAACCATGTGATCCAATGTACAGTAATACAAATACAAAGCAGAATGATATTAAACACTATGGCTAAGCACTACAAACATATATGTGCAAACAGCAACTTAAAGAACACAGATCAACTAAAGCCTGTAGGCAATGAAATATAAGTTGTCTCATACAATATACCAAGAGCAGCTACATTATAAACAATAGTTTGAAATTAAATATGGAACTCTCATAAACATATTACAATCCATTCCATGCCAAAACACAAAAAGACCAACTCCATTCATACTAACACATCCAGAAATATAGAACTGTTTCAATATGTCTTCATCAGTAGTTAGCAGAAAACAGCATTATCCATAATTATACCAAGGTCATGGAGCAAAATTCCAGACTCTAAAGAAGCTGAGTGGTATAGAAATTAAATATAGTAAACAAAATATCACATAACCTGAATATAAACAGAGATTCAACACACTTACCACCTCACAGATAAGCAATATTTACACCTGTAGAATTGTGTGTACAAGTGTTTTAGTTATCCGTTTTTATACAAATCAATCCAAGTTAATATGTGTAACTCACTGGTGGCTTGATAAGAGAGCTGCTGAACTTTTAGGAGATTAATCAAACACACAACACAAGACAGATAGTTATAAGTAATGCAAAAAAAAAAAGAAAATAGAAACATTTCTCTTGAAAAATAACAAGCAGAACAAAAGAGAAAGAGACCCTGTAGACATGGCAGACAAAAGGTTTTATAAATAAGCTGATAAATTCAACTGATTTTTTTAAGCCAATTGGTGTAATAGCTTGTAATATATGTATCCAAAAGGTCTCTTTTTGCCTCTCTTTGTGCATCTGCACATGTCAGAAGGAATGCAATGGCGTGCTCCAGAAGATTGAAAGACCGGATTTTTCCGGTCTTCACTTAGCGTGCTGGAGGACCACTTGGAGGCATTTTGGATAGGACTAAGGTGCAGAACTAAGGTAAATAATGCAAACCTAGTCTGATCCAAGGTGCAGACGACCTCCATGACAGCACGCCTTGCCCCTTTTTAACTTCCTTGTGCAGAAAGGGCCATTGTTTGTGGGTCTGGGAGAACTCCAAAATGGAGGAGAAAAAGGGGTTCTAGTTATAGTGCTGAATACACCCTGGGGATCAGATGGCTGCATTTTTTTGAAGATGGATCTCAGCTTTGTAGTTCAAAGAAAATACAGCCAGGCATCCTTGTAGTTTCCTTCAAAATGAGCTTCTCATCTGGGGATGCATGCCTCCAAAGTGTAACATTCCTGGCTGTTTGAAATGTTAATTTGATCCCAGAGACCTATTGTCTCCTGTTGGTGCAATTATTGCTGAAAATCCATTCAAATGGTCTGTGAGAACCATTTCGAGATTCACCTAGGATGTGTGACAGGAGACAGGGGCCCTTTTCGCATTGAGGCTTCTCGCGCGAGGGGGGAGGGTGGCTCACGTGAGAAGCCTCCTCTGGGAGGCTGCCGCTTCCCCCCTCGTTCCTTCCGCAGGCGCTTCCTGCTGGCGCGTCCGTCGCGCTAGTGCCCCACCCCTTCCTTCCACAGGGGCCTGTGGGAGCTGTAGGCACCGCGGAGGGAAGGAAGCGCGACCCGGCCGCCTCCCTAACGCTCCGCACAGGTAAGCGCGCATGGGCGCCGGGAGCGTTGCACGAGCGCGGGTGATTTTCGCTTCGAAGCGGAAAAAAAAAACACGATCGCGCTGCTGCATCCCCGTGAGCGTGGCGGAAGTGGGAATGCGTTGTGCAGAGCGACGCTCCCACTCCCGCGAGGCTCACGGGGCTATTTCGCAAGAGAAAGCCCATGCGAAAAGGGCCAGGGCTACCCTTTGATATGTATCCATAGTTGCACTTCCTACGTGTCCTTTCAGTAGATCTCTATGGCTCACTGTGTTTGATATAAAAAAATTATGATCCTCAGGACATAGTCTGTCGATATCCTTCTTGATTTGAAGTGCCCAGAACTGGACACAGTATTCCAGATGAGGTCTTACCAAAGCAGATTAGAGATTTCCTTGATCTATACATTATACTGCTATTGATGCAACCAAGAATTGCATTGGCTTTTTTGCTGCTGCATCACACTGCTGACTCAGGTTCCACTTGTGATCTATTAAGACTCCTAGATCCCTTTTGCAGCCAAGTGTCTCCCATCCTATATTTATACATTTCATTTTTTTCTGCCTAAGTGTAGGACCTTACACTTCTCTCTGTTGACATTCATTTTCTTAGCTTTGGCCCTGCTCTCCAGCCTGCTAAGATCATTTTGAATATTGATCCTGTCATCTGGGGTGTTAGTAACTGTTAGGTCTCTGTCATCAGCACTAGAGATGTTATGTTAGACTTTGTTTGAAGGAAATAATGTATTCCAGAATTTAGGATGAATGAAACTAAAGGCCACTAAAACTCCTGTGGAACTCACAAGCCCATGAGGAGAAATAGATTCTGCGGTTCCTCTGAAACATGTGTGGTACCCAAAGGACTGTGTACCTTCCAACTGTCCTGATTTGGCAGAGACACTCCTGATTAATCCTTTGTTGTCCCACTTTTTCAGCTACTTTTAAAATGTCCACATTTCTTAATCTTCTCCTGGTTTCTCCCTTTGTCCTTGACTTTACTGCAAAGGCTGCAAACTGAGTTCAAAGAGCAAAAGTAGTTTGCTCACAATTAGCTCAGTGGAGGAGGGTGTGTGTGGAGGGGAGAAAGCGAAGTCTTGCCCTTCCCAGTGTGCTCAGGCAAAAGCAAAGTGCTGCAGCATCTCATAGCTTGTGTATTCTTCCTCTTTAATAACTTTTGCAGCTTGACCACACTCTGACATTGCTTGGCCACACATCTCCTAGTTTTCATCTGTGAAATGTTGGTAGGTATAGGACAGGCTTTTTTTTTTTGGGGGGGGGGTGACATTTGAATTCAATATTTGGAATTAAAATATACATTTGGAAAAAAGGGTGGGAATTAGACACATTTTACACATTGGCAATGCAGCATTGTTGTCAAAATCCTCAAAGATGCTTTATAGGCATTCAAGGATTATACAAAGGCCCTTTTCGCACGGGCTTTCTGTCGCGCGACAGCCCCGTGAGCCTCGTGGGAGTGGGAGCGTCGCTCTGCACGACGCACTCCCACTTCCGCCAGGCTCACGGGGCTGCAGCAGCGCGATCGCGGGTTTTTTGATTTTCGCCTCAAAGCAAAAATCACCCGCGCTCGCGCAACGCTCCTAGCACCCGCGCGCACTTACCTCCTGTGCGGAGCGTCGGGGAGGCGGCCGGGTCGCGCTTCCTTCCCTCCGCCCCTGCGGAAGGAAGGGGCGGGGCGGGGTGCTAGCGCGACGGACGCGACACCTCCTGCTTCGCGCGCACGTGGGGGGACGGATGCGACAGCCTCCTTTCTCGCACGCGCGTGGGGGGCGGACGCGCGAACCTCCTGCTTCGCGGGGGGCGGACGCGCGAGCCTCCTGCTTCGCGGGGGGCGGACGTGCAAGCCTCCTGCTTCGCAGGGGGGCAGACGCGCGAGCCTCCTTCTTCGTGGGGGGGGCGGACGCGCAAGCCACCGCCGCCTCCAGGAGGCTGCCGCTTCCCCGCTCGTTCCTTCGCCTGCGGAAGGAAGGAGGGGGAAGCGGCAGCCTCCCGGAGAAGGCTTCTTGCATGAGCCGCCCTCCCCCGCTCGCGCGAGAAGCCTTAATGTGAAAAGGGCCTCTAAGGGGAATACCAAGTGTTAGATAGCTACTGATTCTTGCCGAACAAGCTGGATGAGGCAGTAGGCATAGGGAGATCATGCTGAAAGTTAATCTAGGGTATATTTATAAATGAAATGCAACTGTACTGTAGATAAGAACCACTAACTCCAGTTGAGAAACTACCTTGGTGCTAGATATAAACAAAAAGGGAAGTAGGACTTGTGCAAGATGTCTGATGGAGCCTTTGTGAAACTGGAAAATCTGTTTCAGAAAAACAAAACAAACAAACAAAATACATCTAAAAGAGATAGATTTTTGAACGCCTACACCAAAGTGCATACTACCTAACTGTGCATCGGAAAGAACAGAGAAAGATGAGTTACTCGGAATCTGGAAGAGATGAGTTTGATGACAGCTAAGAAATGACACAAGCAGTTCTGTTCTAGTGACACAGTGACCAGAATGGAATAATGAAGAAAGTGTGAGAAAAAAAATGAAGGGGAATAGTTTTTCAAGTCAGAAAGTGAAAAAGGAAAGAAGTAGAGTGGTATAGTTTTAGATTAATTAAGGAACAGATTCAAGTTTGCTGTTATCTCTTCTACTCTATTTATATAATGTTCAATTAGCAGTAGCCTCTGGAATGGGAAATAATGATAAAAAATAATAATCAACATTAACTCCTGACTTTAAAATACTCGGGATGGATTGAGTATGGTAGGGTTTAGTCTGAGAAGGGTGTACGGGACTGGAAGGATTGCCTTACCACAGCCTTCTGCAGTCTGATTCCCTTTAGACCTATAAGACGGCAACATCCCATCTCTCCAACATGTTGGATGGAGGCAGTGGACATTATAGGACACCACACTAAGGCTCTTTGCTGAATTGTGTGTGTATGTGTGCTGCATAAACAAATAGCAGGTCCACTGAGATAAATTGGTACCTATGTCATATTCGATGATAACAGTGAAGAGTTACAGAACAGCAGAATTTCTTGCCCATTAAAATGTTTTAACTGTGTGATTCTTTGTAATCTATAGTTAGAAAAGGACCTATAATACTCCTGCTGAAAACCACAAGTTGCTGGAAAAGAACTTATAAAACACACTGACTGACCCCTTATGCAACTGGACTAGAAATCCTTACTATCCTGAAGCTGGGAGAGGTAGAGAAAGAAGATCCTTGTACCCAAACACTTTTTAGTATTATTCAAAGAGACAGCCATGTCAATCTGTTTAAGCATAAGAACAACATAAGAACACTAGTAGCACCTTTAAGACTAACTGGGAAGAAAAAATTTCCAGCATAAGCTTTCATAGACATAGTCCACTTCATTGGATGCATGCGTATATAAATGTAGATACTTCTAGATATAGAAAACAAATTCCCCACCCGCCAAACTACATGGCATTTCTGTTGGCAGTAAGAAAAACAAAATGAATACCTTCTAGACCTTCAGTGTCAGCTACATGCCAAAACTTGGGGATTTTCCAGGGGAAGAAGGATGACTCACACAGTTACAGCAATGTTTTGACCTTTGCAGCAGAGGACCGATGAGAATTATGTAGCCCTCAAAATGTTGGTAGACTGCAAGTCTCAGCAGCCCTATCCAATACATCCAACGGTGAAGAATGCTGGGTGCTGAAGCTTGGCAACATTGAGGAGGGGCACATGATTCCCACTCCTGCAAAAGAAAATGTGGTAAAAAATCTCTGTGCCCTGATGAAAGTAAACCAATATGCTCGCATGTATTGTCTGAAATCTTTAGAGCACGAGAGGGAATCAGGTATATAGAGTTTGACTGCATCTCTCAGCATTCGTCATCACTAGCTGTACCGGCCAGGGCTGTTGAGAATTGTAGCCCACTAATATCTGCCACACTTTGTACATCCTGGCTTTAGACAGAAGCATATATATACTCATATATGCATCTCATGCAAGTGCTGTTCCTAAAATAAATAAATTAGGTTCAGTTTAAAAATATTTAGTAGACATTAAATATATTTAAACTTTATATAAAGCATTTTAATAGCAATATATGACAGCTGTCTTTAAATATCTGAAAGGCTGCCATCTACAGGATGAAGCAAACTTATTTTCTGCTGCTCCAGAAGATAGGACCAGAAGCAATGGAAAGAAAGAAGATTCTGACTGAGGGCTTTAGCACACGAGGCAGGTAAATTACAGTTGCAGCAGGATCTTTGGCTGGGACTTATCAGATGACTTGTTTCTCTTCTGTTCTCTTCTCCTTGTGAAATACTGCTTGAAAAGTGTTTCTTTTATTAACATACAAAAACAGCTAATCCGTAATGACTTCCTTTGTAAAAGAAAGATTTTACAAATTTCCCACCAGGAGAAAAACAGAAGAGGAACAAAGTAATGTGATCAGTTCCAGGCAAAGATGCTAATGTCCTGCTGCAATTGCAGTTTACTTGTCTTGTGTGTCAAAGGCCTAAATATTTGAAAGAATTTACAGTAAGAGCTGTTTGGCAGTGGAATGGGCTATCTTTGAAAGGTAGCAGACTCTCCTTCATTGGAGTTTTGTAGAAGTTGTCATTTCTTAAGAGATGCTTCAGTGGTGGATTCTGGCATTGGCAGGAAGTTGTACTAGATGGCTCCTTGCAGCTCCACAAACAAGATAGCCCCTATCTGCAAAACTGCTGTCTTAAAAGCAGGAGGAAAAGTTCTGAGCAAGCAAAAAGATCCAGGGAGCAGTTGATAAACTGAATGCAAACATTAGCCATTTGTCAGCTGATCTGCTTCCATCTGGGGTTGCTCTTCTGATCATGCAGAGGAAGCAGGTTTCTAATCTTTGCTTGAAGATCTTGTGGATGCCTTTGTTGTGTTGGGTCTGTGGGCTCTTAGGGGAATCCTTCCTTATGGGAATCACTGGAGCTCTTTTGCCTCTTTGCTTAGGGTACTGTTTTTGTGTCCTTTTGTACCTGTTCTTGGAGCAGAGCTTCTTGCCTGATGCTGCTCTGTGTTAAGCCCACATTGACAGATCATCATATAACATACACAAGTACAAATTTCATCCAGTTCCATCCCTCTTTAATGTGTTTTTTGAGTCAGTTCTCTGCAGACTACTTCTCCTAACCAGATGGTCAAAGCTATTGTGAGACCATAATGTTTTTCTTCCTTCCCCTTAATTCCTCCAAGGAAGAAACAAGCCTCTCTTGTTTTAATACTATTTTTGTTATCTATTGCCCAATAGATAGTAACCTCAGTGGCTCTTTTCCTGTAATTACAGCAGAGAGGATCAGTCGAGGTACAAAATGTCTCAATTAACAAGCCCTTGATAAAGGAACTCCTTTTTGCAAAGGCTTTCTCCTGCTTCCAGGTCTCCCTAGTTTTCTTCCTTAGTCTAGAAGGACTTTTTTTAGCAATATTTACATTGGGAAGGTGGTGAAGAAGAGCTAGAGAAACATAGGGCCTTTTTGCACTACACTGCTGTAGTCCTATTATTCCACTTTCAACATTCTGTGAAATTCTAGGGTTTGTAAGTTACTGCAGAGCTCTCTGACTGAGAATTCTCAATGCCTGTCCCCAGACTGCAAACTCGAGGATTCCATAGGAGGATGAAAGTGGAATAATATACACTATAGCAATGTAGTGGGGAAATGGCCATAGACTTTTGGTGTCAGATTGCAGCAGTAAACCATGAAATGAACAACATTTGTGTGTTTGTTTATGTGCTGGCTTTCTCCCAGAGTGGAACCCAAGGTGACTTCTAAAACAATTAATAAATATTTACAATAAAATTTAAAAGCAATTAAAGGCAACAATTTAAAACAGCCTAAAATCATAAAAACATACATAAGTTTAAAAAAGAAAAAGAAAAATCTCTCTTGCTCACACATTAAAAGCCTGCTTGAACAGAAATGTTTTTGCCTGCTGGCAAAAAGAAAGCAAGGCAGAGGCTAGCCTAGCGTCCCATGGAAGAGAGTTCCAGACAGAAGAGCAGCCCCTGAGAAGCCTCTCTCCATGGTCTTCACCAAGTGAGCCTGGGATGGTAGTGGGACTGAGAGGAAGCTCTCCTTTGCAGACTGTAAAACTCTGGGAGATTTACATAGGGAGATACAGTCTTTCAAATAATCAAGACCTAAGCAATATAGAGCTTTATAGGTCATGACCAGCATTTTGAATTGTGTTTGGAAATGAACAGGTAGCCATGAACCTGTTTAAATAAGGGAGTTATGTACTCCCTATAACTGGCCCCAGTCAACATTCCAGCTGCCACATTTTGTTAGTTAAATAAAAACAAAAAAACCCACAACACTACAACACTACAAAATCATACAAAAAAGAGAGGAAGAAAATACACAACAATACGCTACCAAAGAGAAAAACAAAATTCCAAATAATAAACTAAACAGCAAGGTAACTATGAAATAACTGATAACTAAAAGTTGGTTCCCGCCCTTGTTGCAAACAGTGAACATTAATCAAGCAGTAATAACTAACTACTAAATCCTTCCATTTAAATCAGAGTTAATACTTGTTGCCTATCATTGATTTTCATACTAAACATAAACCTTCAAAATTAGTTAATACAAATCACTTATAATCAAATATAATCCTCAATCTATTCTGTATTTTATGTTAGTATAAACTAATTATCCACCATCAAAAGATGATTAAAATTATCAAAAAGTTAACAATTCTAAGTAAATTAGTAATAATGATCCTTATTTAATTGTTAAAAATCACTTTTAACCACTTAACAATTACTTATCAATTACATAGAATCATTCATAAACAAAATTCCTTATTAACTTAACTCATTACATACTAACTCAACATGATTGGATAAATCCTTCCTAACTTATTCTGTATTCTGTATTTATCATTCCTAACTTATTCTATATTCTTTATATTAAAATTAACAATTCTTAAAATAATTATCTAGGTCAAGAGCAATTTTTAAAAGCAACAAAGTAAAACTATTAACTTCAATTACATTTCCCTTGTGATAGTAAAAATACCAAGTTTAGAATTAAAGTTTTAAAAGAAAAGAAAAATCTAACTTCATCCTCATCAGATAACCTCGGCCCCTTCCAGACTCTTCTCCTGATAATCATAAGCCTCTTTCTACATCAGAATTTTTTTTTCTCTTCCATCTTTGTTCTATTTGTTTTCCCAAGAACAAGATTATACTTAAGTGTTCCTAAAAAGCCTTTTATCAACTCAGACATGTTAATCTATGTCTTTCATTCTTGTACATAAAAATAAATTCTTCAAGTCAATCCCAGCTGGAAATAATTTTTTTTTCTGGAAATTCTATCCATCAATGAGTTGTAGTTCTCCTTCTTCCTTAGAAAAATTTCTTCTGAAAACACAAATCATTTGTTATACATTCTCCATAATATTATCAGGTCAAACTCCAAATTTTAGTCTTTCCATTTTCTAATTGAGGGTTGAGTTGGCATCTCTTGAGGCTTCCATCTTTGGCCCTTTTTGCAGGATAGCGTCCTCCCAGGATGGGGACACAAGAGGCGCGAGATTGTGATGATGCTTCTGCATGATGTCATTGCAGTCCCACGCATCTCGTGTCACCAGCCACCGTGATCACGCAGTATATCATTGATGGAAAAACTCCGTCAATGGCCCTCAATCATGCGAGCCTTCCATCGCAGCCAGCCATGCAGAAGGGTGGGAAGCATGATCACAGGAACAAGACTGGCTGCAGTGCGGAAGGAAGGAGCCTGTCCCTTGTGCTCTCTTCCGCAAGCAGCCAGGCGGGTGCAGAGGGGAGCATTGAGGACACATTCCCATACTAGCCGAGGTGCTGCCAGAGTTGCAATGGGTTAATGCAGGATAGTGTTGTCATGCAGAAAACGCCTTTCTTACATCAACTGTGCTGGCTTCTCCATCTTTTGATGTGTATTTATCTAATTTTGTATGGACTTGATTTCCAAGTCTTGTGTCAGTTCTTGTGAAATTCGTGTTGAATTCTCTTACTCCTCTGGCTGGTAACATGTCATTTCAGCCACCTGCTGACTTTTTAATATCTTTGTCTTCATCTGAACCGTTTTTAAACTTGCTTGATACTTGTTCTATAAGTGCATCAAACTTTTCCTCAGTGACTACTTTAAATTGCCTAATTCAGCCAAACAACTCACAAAATACTCAAGCCTCCCCTGAGTCATTTCTAATTTGTTTTTTTATAATATTTTTTATTGAAGTGTATAATTGAAAATAAAAAACTCTCCCCACTTCCAAGCTTATTTCCAGTTGAATCTGCTTGTTTTCATGCCATTCATACATAGTTACTGCATACTCAAGGAGAAGATAGTCTTACATTGTTACATCTTTCATTATTACATTGCTACTTTGTTGCATTTCCTTATTATGTTACATCACATACAGTTTTACTTTGTTCCTTTTTCTTTTCTTATACTATGTCTTTATCCAGTCTAAAACTTCTCTCTATTCCCTTTCAAAGTTCTGGATAGGCTTATTTTTCAAAGAAAATGTTAACTTTTCTGTCACAACCATATGCAGGACTTTAAATTTCCATTCTTCTATATCAACATATTTCTTTTCTTTCCAATGTTGCACATATATCAATCTTGCAGCAGTTATCAAATATAACAATGTTTTCTGGTGATATCTTATTTCTCTTTGTTGCCCTAATATATTTAACAGATAAAACTCTGGCTTTATTTCAAAATTTAAGTTATAAATTCTTTGAATTTCATCATGTATTTCCTTCCAGAATTTCTTTGCTATCTTACAGGTCCACCACGTATGAAAAAATGACCCCACCTTTTCATCACATTTTCAACATCTTGTATTTCCATTTTTGGTTATTTTTTTAAATCTTTCTGGTGTCGTGTACCATCTATGTAGCATTTTTTTTTAAAAAAAATTCTCTTAAATTAAAACTTGATGTAAATTTTAATCTGTTTTCCAAGCCCTCACCCAAGTATCCAATTCAATTGGATGTCCGATATTTTGTGCCCACCAAACCACATTACCTTTAACAACCTCTGATTCCATTTCTCTTTGCAACAATAGTTTATAAAATTTGGAAATTCTCTTCTTCTGGTCCCCTCTCATCAATCGATCTAATTCATTTTCTTTTCTTTCAAATCCACATAATTTTGATCCATTTTAAATCTCTTTTTAAGTTGTCTCCATGGGAACCAGTTAAATTCATGCCCTGAAGCTTTTAATTCTTCTTCAGTATGCATTCTTGGATTATTCCCTTCCCATTTCAGCAGCTCTTGGTAAGTTAATAGATTTCCTTGTTTTGTTGGGGCAATTTTATATGCTTCTTGGGGTGAAGTCCACATCGGAAGCCTTCTATAAAATTTATGCTTTATTTGTGACCAAACTTTCAGTAGTGTCTTCCAAATACAATTATTATTAAAGCCTTTATTCACTGTTATTTTTCATAGCACGGGTATCCGTGCCATCCAAACCTGTTATATATTTCTTCCAATTCTTTGATTGTTGTATTTTCTACTCGTATCTAGTCTTTAATCATATCTAAACAACATGCTTGATAATAGGTTTTTAATGATGGCACGTCAAATTCTCCTCTCTCTTTTGCATCTTGTAATATTTTAAATCTTATTCTTGGTTTTTTCCCTTGTCAGATAAATTTTTGTAGTTCTTTTTTCCATTTGAGTCATGTCTAATTTGAATGCCACATTCCACAATTGGAGCCCTGATTACTTCCATCTCATGTTCACTGTATTCTCAAACAAAAAGGCTTATGCTCCCAAACAATAGATAACAGAAAGTCTTACATAAACTTTCCCAGAGATGTCAAAATTAGCACAGTACCAACCAGCAAGCAGACTGACAAAGTAGCGCAAGCTACTTTGACACTTTGAACTCAGTTTGCAGCAATTGAGGCCATTTCTGCACAATGTCGCTATTCCGCAATGGGGATATGTTGCTGCCAGTCCCCACCTGTCATGATCATGGGATATTCCATTACTGGAAAAAAAAAAATTGGTAATGGCCCCCAGTCGTGTGATGCTTCCATCACAGACGGCAGTATGGAAAGAGAGGAAGTGTGAGATAGGCACTTCCTTCCCCAGCACAGCATGGGAAGTGGGAGGCTGCAGTGCGGAAGAAAGGTATGTGCCACTTGAGCTACCCTTCAGCCGGCCAGGTGCGGGGGATGTGTGTTCATGTCGCACTCCCATTCTGGCAGTGGCACTACGCTGATTGCAGCAGGATGACTGTGGAGAGGAGTACGGTGCAGAAATGGCCTGAAGTAAGCTTAGGATGAAGGGGAAAAGGGGAGAAAGAGAGAAAAATTAGGACATTTTAAAAGCAACTGGGTTAATCAGGACTGTTCCTGTCAATCTGGGACAGGTGAAGGGTATGATTGATTAAAAAAGGGAAAGGGGTGGGGAGGAAGATCTTAAATCTTTCCTGTCAGTCATTTTCCTCATCAAACCTCTCCCCGTTTCTCTCCAGATCTCTCCACACTTCCAGGCATACTTCCAGTGCTATGTTTATTTAAGGTGTATTACAGGGGAAAATTTTCATGCCTTTCAAACAGTTTCCTTGCCAGATTGCTTGGCGAAAAGATAACAGAAGGCCAAAGCACATGAAATGAAATATGGTTGCAAGGGTGTCTTGGACAGACCAAGCAAGGGGTACTGGTGGAAGATATATAGGGGACCCTTTGTCTGCCTGCTACTTTGCTTTGCTCTAGCCCAGCTGATCTCCCTCCCCTGCCTCCATCCACCCATTCCAGGTATAGGAAATGAGAACTCATGCCAGTGGGGTGAGATGACATATGGATTTAAGGGAGGGGCGCTCTTGATTTATTTATGGCACTTGTAAGTTTCCCTGTAACACAAATTCTCAGAACAGTATTTCCAAAAGAATGTTACTGAGGTCATAAGATTGTATGAAGGGAGATCTGAGTCTTTTCTAGCCGTTTGGAAAGTTTTTACTGTAACAAGAGGATGGTAGTAATAGCCATGTATAACATCTGTGATGATCACACAACCCCTCTAATGGCAAACTCAGGTGCAGTGTGATGGTGGAAATAGAGTAAAAATGGGACAAAAGTGTCAGACTGCTGGGGAAACCCAAGAAACACACACACACAGAGCGAGCGAGAGAGAGATGTATATATTTTAAAGTTGGGGTTGGAGAACAGCTACTGTAATGAGAAATAAGTCAGAGAAGGTGGAGCATCTGTAGAAAAAGGGGAAAAAAATACCAGAGCCTCCAACAGCATAGGGGGTTGCAGTAGAGAGCATAACGTATGATGACAGGAAGTCTGAAAAATAGCTCTGCTGCTAGCAAATGAGGAAATGCTGCAACATTTTGTTGCTCATCTGGCTTGTATTGAAGCCTTCCTCACTGTAACAGTTGTGTTTTAGTCTGAGGAACTGGCTATAGGGGAGATTCGTGGAGTCTCATTGCCCTGGGATGTGAGATATCAAATCTGAGATGGGCGTTAGAATCGGTGGGCTTTCTATATGGGGAGCCAATGAGATAATCTTCTTTATTAACTGTCAAATCCAAGATATGGACCTCTGTGTAACTGAAATGGAAGGGAAATTATATATTTATGTTGATTGAATTAACTGTGGTGTGGAATCGTGTGATATCTATTTCATCACCTCTCCAAATCTTGCCCAAAATATTAACTTATCTTTATGTTCACCATTACGACCAGTGATTTCTTTTTCAAAACTCTCCATATATAGATTGGCAACTTCAAGGGGCTGTAGGGCATCCCCTGGCCACTCCCTTAATCTGCCCCTAAAATTCATTGCCAAACATGAAATAATCTTAGGTTAAGGCAATCTCTACCCTATGGACATTGCATATATTGCAAACACACGTCCAAAATGGTGAATTTATAAATCAAATTTTTGTTAGAGATTTTGCTTTATGCAAAGCTTACTATATCAATGCTGAAATGTCCCTATTCCTTCCACTGGATCAGGACTGAAGTGCTGATGGGTCTGTTGTTTCTTCTTCCTTCTTTAAACATTTTAACAGGTGTGAAGACACAGAGGTGTCCTTTGTATAAACTTGCAATTTATGCATCTTTATTCCTGAATATTGCCGTCATCGTACTGGGTAAGTAGCCCAGATTTTGATGTTATTACCATTGCAGTTTAGCCTTTGATTCAGTCTCTGTGTTTCCGTCATTCTTTGTCCTTTGGTAGCAGTTCCAACCACCTGTTTGGCCTCCAAGTAGTTTTGTGTCATGGTGATGCCAAGTGATCCTTTCTGAAACTCCAGCTTCTGTGATGAAAAGGATCCATTGGAGAAGGGGTTCAGCTAAGCTGCCACCAGTTTTCCATACAGTAGAGCAATGGGCCCTTGTCCTGCATTCAAAGTCTGAAGCATTTCAGTCAGTAGCATGTTCTTGCCCATGAGATAGGTAACACCCAACAGCAGCCCAAGGAAGGCTTCCTACAGGTTAATGAATTATACAACACTGTAAGTATTCATTAATTCAGGCAGGGGAAAGGAGAGGAGAACCATATCCTGGTTTTTATCTATGAAGTCTTGGAGGGTATGATACAATGACACAATTGGCTTCTCAAAAATGCCCCTGGACTTATTCTAAGCCGTGTTGTGTCCCTGCTGCCTCCATACCAACATGACTACAGTTTATACTGTTGCACACTTGTGGCTCTGAAATTATGTGTATCTCCACAAAGGGACTGTGTACACATATTGCTATCTTTTTGTTTCATCCTCTCCAACATTTCACAGGTAAAAACCAGGACACATGTAGTCCAGCAACATCAATATGTGGTTAGGATGTCCAAAATTATTAATGAGGAAGAAAACACAAGCTAGGAGAGGCTACAGCAGTTTGCTTTTGCCTGAGCCCACTGGGAAGGGCAAGATTCCACCTTCTCCTCTCCTTTCCTCCTGCTGAGTTAATTGAGTACAAACTACTTTTGCACTTTGAACTCAGTTTGAAGCAACTGAAGTAAGGACCAATGGTAGAGGTGAGAGGAGGCAAGAGAAATGGAGGTCTTTTAAAACCAGCTGAAAAAGTGGGACAGCAGAGGATTGACTGGGACTGTACATGTCAAATTTGGACAGTTGGAGGGTATTCTGACAACAGAAGAATGGCTGAGACAAAATGTCGGCCTGGGAGTTTAACATTGTCACATTTCTTCTCCTGTGTGATTTCTGACATATTTGCCTGATGAAGAAGCCAGTGAAGCTTTGAAAGCTTTAATGATTTATTTTGTGCATTTCAGTCGGTTAATAAAGGTATTGCTCTTTCGTGGACTTTGGAGGGTATGGTGTTTTCTTCATTGCCCAGATGGCAGGTTGGATGGAACAAGAAGGAAGCATTCTGACCAGGCCCACCCACATGGGCTACAAAGACACAGTTCAAGAGACATTTCTTTTCAATATAGATGACTAATACGACCTCCATGTAATGTAGACATGCAATATATATATATATATATATATATATATATATATATATAATTTTTTGGAAAGAACAACACATTTCAAAAACCTCATTGCATTCAAAGGAATCTTGAGATGACTAGCTAGGCTAGGAGATGACTATCCTGATTTAGATTCATGACCTCATTTTCTGTTCCTTCTTCACTTGTGTGTGACTCGATTTCTCTGTTGGTTCTCAGTAATAACAAACAGATTTGGGCAGCTAGGTACACGTGAGCAGCCACACGTTTCTTCAGCACCCTCTAAACAGTGGTGCCCGGATGACTCGATTTTGTATAAAAGAAAATGCTACTACTTTTCGGCGGAAGAATCTAATTGGACTTCTAGTCAAAATACCTGCTCTTCATATAATGCTTCTTTAGCTAGGATTGAAGATGAGGAAAAGGTAAGAAATGTAAAGACTTTGTTACTGGATGGTCCTGGTTAGAATTGTTGTGACTGTATTGATAATATGCAATCCTAGTGAAGGAGCCTTTGAAATGTGAATTTAAACAAGATTTCTGTTCAATCAATTGCTCCTTGTTTGTCTTTGGTTTTAAAAACTGATAATATCTATGTGCGTGTGTTCAGTTGCCTTGTTGGTCTGCTCAGTTTTCTCACAGAAATCGCTTCTGCTCTTTAAAGGATTTTGTGAAACGTAACATGGACAACCAGCCCTTTTGGATTGGCCTCAGGAAACACCCAAGTCAACCCTGGAAATGGCTTGATGGTGAAAAAGCAACGTGAGTTTTATTCTTTACCTTACCATCTTCATCAGTGATACAAAAAAATGAAATGCCTCTGATAGATAACTTTTTATATCATTGTTCCTGAGAGGGATTCTCATCTTAGGAGATTTTTTTTTTTTAAAGAGGCCAGGATCCAGTTGTGTCACTGTATCATACCCTCCAACATTTCATAGATGAAAACCAAGATATTTGTAGCCAAGCAACATCAGAGCATGGTCAAGATGGCAAGAGTTATTAATGAGGAAGAACAGATGAGCTAAGAAAGGCCTGCAACAGCTTGCTTTTGCCTGAATCTACAGGGAAGGGCAAGATTCTGCATGCTCCTCTCCCCTCCCCCCTGCTGAATTAAATGAGGATGAACTACTTTTGCACTTTAATCTCAATGGTCATCCAAGACAATTATACCAAGTAAAATAAAAAATAATCTGCTGCTCGTTCATGACAAACACAATCTGCTCCTTTGAAGGATTTTCCTAATTCAAAGATGTACCAAGAAGCCTCTTGGGCCAACTGAAAGGACCTTTTGCTTGCTGAACCATCTTTATGTCATTCTAACAACTATTAGCAATCTGATGGCATAGTTGACCTTCTGGCCAAGATCAGCTTGCAGAAAAGCCAAACAGAGGGTAGGGTGGGGGTGAGGTGGGGGTTAAGGAGGGGGGGATGGAGGAGCTTAGTGATGCCAGTTGTCAGATCTCAATCCTCCACAGTTCATAAACACAGCCATGGTGCCAGCACAAACCTGTGTTACCCTGTTTACTGGGACTCCCGGGAGGGACACCTAAATAACCTTACAATTACAAAAGATGGGGAAATTAGTCAAGAGCACTGGTTGGCACTACGAGAGGCAGGGTAACTCAGCAGGATCTTGTAACCCAGTGTTTACAGGGTCAGGCCAAGCCAAGAAGCAAACCGTGTTGGAAATTAATGAATGATCTTTATTAAATACAGGCACACCGTGTAAGCAACACACACACACACAGAGAGATAACTAAGGAAAATAAAGGTTTGAGTTGGATAGCAGGATTTTTGAGAGGGATAGTTGATTCAGGTGATACAGAACTTGTTCCTGGAGTCTGGAAAGAAGATAGAGAGCGATGCTGGGGTGCAATGTAGCTTAGCACGTGGGGCTGAGGGGAAGCTTGCCAGGCAAAGTGGCAGCAAGACGGTCTGGAACTCGGGAGCGATCCAAGGAAGGTCTTGGGATCAGGGGTTTTTATAGAGGGAAATGTAACTGCAAGCTATGCCATACTTGGGGAAAACAATGCAATTTAGGAGTGGGACAAAGCTTTGGAAAGGTCAGAATTTAGCATGATTGAGTTAAGTCTGAATTGACAAAGAGTTAGCCAGTATGCAAATGCAAAGTGCTTGGCAGTTGAGTATTCAACTTGCCAGGTTGCCTGCTCGGGGCAGGGAGTCTTTTGTAAACAGCGTGCATACATAGGGCGAAGGTCGGTCTGACCACACCTCAGTAGAGGAGGGCCCTCTGGGCAAGGTGTACCATCTGTGTTAGATTGGGCCTGCAACAAATATCACGGTGTAATATGAGAGGGTTGGTAATGCAATCATTTGTATTTTGTTGCCCTGTGCCGTGAGCACATAGGCACAGATTGTAGAGGTGTTTTTTGCAAAGGACTTGCTCAGCTGGACTTGGTTAGTATCTGGTCTTATCATCTTGCCCTCTGCCTGGTGTTAGGGGCTCCCAAACTGGTGAAAAAGAGAGAATTAGCCAAATCCAGAGACAAGTGAGTGTTATACTTGCTCTTTGCCAGAGCGGACGCGGACTCTCTCGGTGATTGGTCAGGATGGTTGGGCATACATATGCAAATGCTCTATTAACATATGCAAACTAGACACAATGCACCGGGGTCGGTTGTCCAGCCAATTGTGTGGGTCTCCTGCCCTTATGGGGCATCGGAGGTTAGATCTAAGTTTAGGAATAAAAGGCCGAATTAAGTGGAAAATGAAGTAGCGACTCAGACTGTTCTCACCCTAACAATCTAGGCTCGCAGATAGAACAAGGAGAGAGGTTTCTGGAAGGTGGGGGTCATTCTGGGTAGTAGACCGGGAGTCCAGAGTCAGACCTGGTTCTGCTGAGAGGGTCGTGAGACCCTCTTGTCTTGCCCTATCGTCCCAGGATGCCATTGCAAAAGCAATCCCTCAGAGTGAGAGAATGCCAGTGTCCCAGTATGACTCTTATCCCTTCCTCAGGATATCAGGGCTGACTCTGTAGGCCCGATCTACCTCAGAGGATAGGAACACCTTGGGACAGCCATCCTGTTGGTCTTCCCTCAAAACTGTGAAAAGACAGGACTAACTACTTAAGCAAAACTAAAACAACCAGAACTATTTACATGGTGTGACTATTTACAATAACAGGGAGCCCAGAGGGGTCGCCACTCCGCCTCTGCTCCGTGCAGACAATGGCCGTTCAACCGTTGTCGAACGCCTCATAGATGGAGACAAACATCTCCGACAAATCAATTTCTGTCAAGTTAGTGTAATTTAAAGACACTTGAGAAGCAATTACATTAACGTGAACCTTCCCAGTGCTCTCCTCAAGTGGGTATATGTCTGCAATTCCCTTCGGGTAGACTGGCTGGCCCTTCCACTCTTTCAGCTGAGAGACGTGGAAGAATTTCAGCCAGTCTCCCTTCTTCTTGGAATCCTCACCAGGTAAACAGCGGGGGAAATCCGCTTCACAATGGGGATCGGACCAACCCACTTGGCAGCAAGAGAGTGCTTGTCCTTATAGAAGTTTCTATATAGGACCAGTTGACCCTCCTCCCACTGGCAAGGGTGATGCACCCATCCCAGTCTCCTATCCATCTTTTGCAAGTTCTTCCCCAGCTGGGTTGCCACTTGGCAGTGAACTTGCCCTATGTGCTGCACCAGGTTCCTCACCCACTCTTTATTTAGAACCACCGGTTCTAAATCGGAGGGGAGGCTGGCGTTGACCAAAATGCCTCAGGCATCATCATCTTCTGCCCAGTCATTACCATATGCGGCGTGAAGCCATGGGACGCCACTGTGCCTTGGAAGGCCATCAGAATAATTGGCAGCTTTGTGTCCCAGTCTTTGCCAGAGGAACGCACCACCTTCTGAAGGGCTTCCTTCAAAGAGCGGTTCGTCCTCTCAATCTGTCCTGAGCTCTGAGGGTGGTGGGTGATGTGAAAGCATTGACGAATGCCCAGTGCCTTGCACAACTCCTGAGTAACTTCACCAGTGAAGTGTACCCCTAAGTCAGAGTCAAGGTCACGTGACACTCCCCACCTCGCCCAGACATTATTAAAGAGCAAGTACGCTGCTATGCTTGCAGTGTTGTCCCTACAAGGAAAGGCCTCGATCCATTTGCTGAATGGATCGATCACCGTTAAACAGCATTTGTTCCCACACGGGGTTGTAGGCAAAGGGCCTATGAAGTCTATCTGGATGTGTGACCAGGGACCCTCGATGTGTTGGTGCTGGATGGGCACCTTGGGGCCAGAGGTGTCAGCGTTGACCATGGCGCAAGCCAAACAGTTGTCGATCCACTGGTCTACATCCTGCTTGATTTGTGGCCACCACCCAGCTTCCCGAACCCTGTCCAGGTTCACACTTCGCCCTCGGTGTCCCTGTTCATGCACAAACTGGATAATGTCACTACGGAGGTCCTTGGGTACGATCCAGTGGCGCTGGCCACTGGCATCAATAGCCCAATACACCCCTTCTAGCTGGGAGATCTTGAACTGGCCAGACTCGTCCAAGCCTTTCCTGACCAACTCCAAGATCTCAGAGTCACTTTTCTGCAGCACTCCCAGGTCAAACATGGGAGGGACTAACTGTTCTTTTGGCTTAACATTAATGGCGGTGATGGGAGCACCATTGTCCTGCAAAGCGGCATCCCGAGCTATGGCGTCTGCCCTAATGTTCCATATACAGGTAGCCATGTTCTTTTTCTGGTGGCCTCGGATGTGAGCAACCCATGTAGGGGCCGTCCATTCTTCAATCTGGGCTGCGATTCGGACCCATTTTTCTAGATGGGCTATGGGCTTCCCATCAGATGTTTTTAGGTCATTTTGGAGCCAGATCGGTAACCAGAGGCTTAGCAGTCCAGTCGGAATCTGTATAGATGGCCAGGGGCAGTCAAGCGGTTCGTGCTCTAAAATAGCTTTTAGAGCCTCTACTTCCGCCGCTTGGCTGGGGTGTGGTCGGGCTTTCCCCTGTAGGGTGAAGGAGTCTGTGACTTGGATCGCTCCATAGCCTGTCCGTGGGCTACCGTCCACGTGCATGGGTGATCCATCACAGAACCAACAAACAAAGCCCTGTAACTGAGCTTCCTCAAGGGAATCTCCCCATTGCACTGGCCACTGACTAGTATTCAAGGGTGGTAAGGGGCACTCATGTGTGGCTCCGGTCACAACTAGACCATAGGGAGCTGGTGGGTCCTGCGGTTGTTTCTGAAAATCCACCCCACACGACACCAAGGAAATGGTCCATTTGGCAATCCTGGTGTTGGACACCTGGCCATTCTGGACCTTTCCAGAAAGAATGTATTTAAGCAGTGTGGAGGGGGGGTCTGGACAATCACACAGGTGCCTCCAATCATAAATTCCCAGTGTGTTAGAGCCCAGACTAACGCATGGCAGGTTTTCTCACAGGGAGTAAATTCGGTCTCATGAGGGTCCAGATTCCTGGAAGCGTATGCTATCACACGCTGAGTGCCGTTAAGTTGTTGAGACAAAACTGCCCCTATACTCCTATCCGAGGTGGCTAGTTGTATAAGGAATGGCTTGGCCATATTCAGGTGCGCAAGAGCTGGTGCGTTCATCAAGTCATCTTTGAGTTGGGCGAATGCCTGCTGTTGTGTGGTTCCCCAGTCACATTGGGCATTCTTCTTTAATAGGGCATATAGAGGTCTCACCTTGGCGGCAAAAGACTCTATAAAATCCCTGGAAAAGTTAAATGTTCCCTGCAGGGAGTGCAGGGAGTGCATGTCCGTGGGGAGATCTGTAATTTGGAGATCACTTCTACCCGCTATGCATCGGGAGTGTGACCTTCAGTGCCTAGACAAAGGCCTAGGTATTTTACCTCGGTGGGCACCAATTGGGCTTTTTCCCTGTTAGCTTTAAATCCGGTGTCACGGAGGATTTCTAACACCTCACGGGTGATTTCCCTGGTCTTTTCCTCCAAATTGGAATGTATTAAGATATCGTCCACGTAGGACAAGACGTGGGCCCTTGAAGCTGGCTGCAGCTTGTTCCACATCTTAACCACATGTGCGTAGCAAATGCTCGGGCTGGAATGGAAGCCCTGGGGCGTGCGTTTAAACACATATTGTTGCCCCTGGAACGTGAAGGCAAATTTGTACCAACACGCTTCGTGTAAAGGAATCAAATGGAACGCATTCACCAAATCCAAAACACTATAATATTTAGCTCCCGCTGTGATGGGGGACAGAATTTCATTGTATTTAGCCACAACAGGCACCACGGGAAGAGTAACAGAGTTTAGGGCTCTAAAATCTACAGTTATCCTCCATGTTTTACCATCAGATTTCAGCACTAGCCATAAGGGTGCATTGCAAATGGATTGCATAGGGGTGACTACGTCCCACTTGACGAGTCCCTCAATGGTTTTCCCTATGCCTTCCTCTGCTTCAGCTGGGTATTTGTATTGTTTTTGAGGCGGGGGGTCCTGACCTTCTATCAAGACGCAGGCTCCTTTTACAGTCTCTCACTCTATTTTGTCTTTAATCCAGGCCTCTGGGAACTTCTTCACCCATGGGTCACTAGTCACACAATGCACAGGGGCAGGAGCTTTAATGGCGGCACAGTGGTGCATGGCCAAAATCTCTGCTGGTCCCTGATCTAGCTGCCATAGAAACCTGTTTGCGTAGTCCACTGTGAGCCTGTTTCCCCAAAGAAAGCTGATGCCCACAAGGCCATCGTCCTCACCCCGGTTCTCGCAAGCCCACAACTAGAAATGGAACATTTCTATGGACTTTGGGATGTTAGTCCAAGCTCAGGCTTGGTGACCCCCCCCGCCATATCCAGAAAGCTGGACATGTTCGGGTGTAGGTTCACCATGTCTTACAAGTTTGGGGTGCAGCACGTTCAGTGTCGCACCAGAGTCTACAAGAAGGGTGGCAGGAGTCTTTTCCCTCTCGGTTCCTATGCCTTCCTTGACCCAGAACTTTCCCTACCTGTCTGGCTTCAGCTTAGCCACAACGTTTCGGGGAAGCTTCCTGGACCGAGGGCACCCCTATTCTTGCAAATCCAGGATGGGATAGTATCCAGTCGGAGGAGGGCCGTTGGTCACAGCACTGACCGGCTGTTTACCTCCTGCCTGAAGCTGTTTATCCAGAGCCTCAATCAGTTTGGAGGTGGGCCTCTTGTCTAACTGACTCATGTCCAATCCGAACCTACGGAGTATACCCCAGATTCTCACTCTGTCTGAGGAGTATGTCTGGGCCATCGGATCGTACCCGCCAGACGTCTCCCTGGGAGAGCTTGAGTCAGAGGGCTGTTTGGGGGCAGTTGGCTGCTGTAGGGGATTCCTTGCCTTGCTGGGCTGGCTGCGGGAGTCCCTTCCTTGCCACTGCCTGTCCTGTCTGGGAGCTGGGCGCTGATTCCAGTTCCCCTTGGGAACCGAATTTGGCGCCGTTTTCCTGTGTTGGGAATGGGGCCCATAATTCGAGTACATGACCTCGGATATGGGTTCCCAGTTCCCGGTTTCCTTTCTGTGGGCCTTGATAGAGGGTCTGAGGGAACCAGCCTTGCACAGCAGGTCGGAGACCCACCAGAGGTTGCTTCCAAAATGCTCCCAGTTAGTGGTGGCTGGATCCACCAAACCCAGGGCCATCTTTGTCTCATGGTTCAAGCATCCGTACAACAGAGTCTTGAACTCCACGTGGTCAAAGTCGTACCCGTGGGCGGTCAGGGGGACCTTCTCAGCCAGAATGTCAAGCAGCTGCTTCCGTGCCACGTAAGCCTCATGGTTCTCACAAGGACCCTGTTGCTCCATGACATAGAGAACACCTGCACTCTGTCCTGGCCACAAAATCTTAACTACCTCTCTCATCCAGGCGTGGGCCTTGAGCTGAACCAAGCCTCGAGCTGCCACGGCCGATTCGAGAGTGGGCAGCTCAGATGAGGACATGCAAAGCCAAGCCAACTGGGTCAGGTCCTGGCTGTTAGCTGTGGGATGTGAGTGGAAGACTGCATTCAACCACATGATCCCAGTGGACCGAGTTATTGCCTTGGCCTCGGTGGCAATTGCCTTGGCCTCGGTGGCACACCAGGGGACCCTAGTTTCTGTGATCTGCGTCTCCTGTGTCTCTGCTCTCTCTTCATTTCCTCCTCCTATGGGGATGGTCCGTCTGGTCATGGACCGTGTCTTTACTGGGTGGACTGGGATCTTAGGGTCACTCCAATCCGGATTATGGGGAAGGGTTGCCAGAACATCCTCCAGCAAGGGCTCCCCGGAAAAATCCTGGGCAAAAGTTGGGAGCAGCTCCGGGCACACAGCTGAAATTAGGGCCTTACGAGTTTGGAGCTGGCTCTCCAGTGCAGCAATTTGCTTAAGGCAAGCTGCATGACTAACAGCCTCCTGCTGTTCTCTCACTTGGCCCACCATGAATTTGGCCGCAGCTCGGGCATGATCCAGCTCAGCCTCTAAGGCGTGGGCTTTCTCTTCCCAAGTTTGCGCCACTAACGTGATGTCACTAAGCTTCTGTGTGGAGGCCTACGCGACAGACGCAAAAGTTACCTTGTGTGCCCGCACTGCCTCAATCTCGGCATGAAGCCGGGCATTCTCCTTTTCTACCTCTGCTAGCCTCCCTTGGGTCTCAACAAGGCCACTACTAGTGTCTCTGGTCGTAAGACAAAGTCCCCAAGCGGCCAAAGCATCATTTGATGGCCCAGATGGGTTTTTTGTCTTCCGCGCCAGGGTGTATGCTTCTCAGAGTGTGGTAAAGGGATCGGCCATCTCGAAGATGGAGTCCTTCCAGGAGCATTTCCCCTTACTCAACACCCACCTTTCTAGCTTCCTCGGACCTCCTCCTCACACATGAGGTCCTCAACAGTGATTGGGCTCTCCTTGGTCATTTCTGCAACTATACAACTACACTTCCTAACACAAAAGCGGGACCAGGGAAAGGAGTGATGGGTAGAATCACCTAGACCCCTGGGGGAGCTGTTGAGAAACGAACTCTGCGGAACTTTTCTAGGAAAGAGGGATGGGAACCTATCTCCAGCCTGCCTAAACAAGTCACTTTTGTACACCCAAGCCCGGTTTTGCATCTCGACAGTGTTGGGGACAGAAGGATGAGGAAACGGTTCAGGGACAGGGAGGTGACCTAGACCCAGGTGACCCTCAGGAGTGCTCTGCCTGCCTGAAGGGGGAGACAAACACTTCGGAACTTACTATGCCGCCTGGCCAAGCAGCGGGGAAAAAGGGGCAAGGAACCAAAACCGAACCATCCCTAACTGGTTTTCTGGGTGAGGGACGCCTTCCTACACCTCGGGTCAAACCTCTAAACCCTGTGCTAAGTCAGGAATCACCACCTAGTATGCCAGCTAATTGGGACGCACCTAAAAATTACATAGTGGGACACACCCTCACTTTCACAACTACAACAACTAGCGGGACGCACCCACATCTCAACTCTGGGGAGGGGGTTTCTCTAAAGGTAATGCTGCCTTGCCACTATGGTGTTGGATGAGTGTGGACTGTTCCTAACGTATTCACTAGCACTAGGATCCCAGCCCACAATAGTCCCCAAGTTAGGGAGGTACTTCCTGGGTCAGCCACTTGCACGGCCCTGTCATCCACAGAGCAAGTGACCATGTAGGTATGGCCACCGTGCACAGCTGAGAATGAAAAGGAGCAGAACCACCCGATAGAAATAGCTCTAGAGCTCAAACACACCAATTTCACACACACACACACGTGTTCCTGCCTAGCAGCATTCTAGCAACTTGACTGGCCGTTCCCTAAGTGAGCACCAGCCTGATTTGAGGAGGTTTGCTGCTTCTTCTCAAAGTAGGGGTACCGGGGTTGCCCGTATTACTCCACCACTCTGTTACCCTGTTTACTGGGGGTCCTGGGAGGGACACCTAAATAACCTTACAATTACAAAAGATGGGGAAATTAGTCAAGAGCACTGGTTGGCACTATGAGAGGCAGGGTAACGCAGCAGGATCTTGTAACCCAATGTTTACGAGGTCAGGCCAAGTCAAGAAGCAAACCTTGTTGGAAATTAATGAATGATCTTTATTAAATACAGGCACACCGTGTAAGCAACATACACACACAGATAACTAAGGAAAATAAAGGTTTGAGTTGGATAGCAGGATTTTTGAGAGGGATAGTTGATTCGGGTGATACGGAACCTGTCCCTAGAGTCTGGAAAGAAGATAGAGAGCGATGCTGGGGTGCGATGTAACTCAGCACGTGGAATTAAGGGGAAGCTTACCAGACAAAGCGGCAGCAAGACGGTCTGGAACTCGAGAGCGATCCGAGGAAGGTCTTGGAATCAGGGGTTTTTATAGAGGGAAATGTAGCTGCAGGCTATGCCATACTTGGGGAAAACAATGCAATTTAGGAGTGGGACAAAGCTTTGGAAAGGTCAGAATTTAGCATGATTGAGTTAAGTCTGAAGTGACAAAGAGTTAGCCAGTATGCTAATACAGAGTGCTTGGCAGTTGAGTATTCAGCTTGCCAGGTTGCCTGCTCGGGGCAGGGAGTCTTTTGTAAACAGTGTGCATACATAATGAAGGTGTTTGCAGAGAGGTCACCTAAAGCAAGGATCTGGCTATTTCTGTCCTGCCTGGGTGGAGAATGGAATGTCCAGCAATTAGTGGCTGTGCCTAGTCTGTGCTTGTTCGGGGGCCTCACAAACACGTGGAGAGGGGTGGTAGAAGAGAGACAAATTATTGATATCAAAATGATATCTGGGGGTACCTCCAAACTGCAGTAGCAGTAGTATATCCCAGGCTGGAAAGAGTTTGGATTCAGCCATCTTGGAGATTCAGCCATTTTAGGATTATGTTGTAAGGCATCTGCTCCCTTTTGCTAATAGCAGGACCTGCCCTCTAGTGGCTTCATTTCTTGTAACTGCTTGCTTGCCTGCTTATTTATTTATTTAGTCAATGAGTTAGTCAGTCAGAGATTAGGATTTTGTTTTCTATTTGTTTCTCAGTCAACAAAAAGTTTCTCAATAGTTGAGAAACCCCTCAGGAAAAACAGATCAGTCTTTGCACATACTCTGTGCAAAGATGCATGATTTTTTAAAAAAATAATACAGGAAGTACATTTCCTGTACAGGAAACTTGTTTTCTGCACAGTTTCCTGGGCAGGAAATGTGTTTTCTGTATGAAAACTCCCCACACGTAATTAAATTTATAATACAAATTCACCAAAGGTGCAAATAGCCATCAAAAGACAATACAATGAGGAGAAGACTAAAATAAATTATGTATTCTTGCCTGCAAGGGTAACAATTTACAGAGATTTACAAATCTGTAAGAAACGGGGAGAGGTGCTTGTGGGATTTTCTGACTCACATGCCCAATTGACTTGGCTAGCTTTGAGTGCTCTGTGGCTTGGTTGCAGGGAGGGCCTGTAACATCCTGTTTCCGCTGAGGCAGCAAAACGTCTCAAGCCAGTCCTGTTCTTTTGCTGGTTTGCATCTGCAAAGCTGCTTTATGCTATTTAAACCAGTGCTAATAATAAAAGAGCTAGGAGAAAGTGTTAAGACACTGATAGAAAACTGAAAGGCCCCACCCTAAACTGCAAACCCCAGGATTCCATAGGATGTTGAAAGTGGAATAATCGTGCTATAAGAGTGTCATATGGAAATGGCCTTTCTCGGCAGGTCTCCTGATGCCTAAATCTATGCTCGTATGCTGGAGTGGGCAACTGCAGATGGTGTAGGGCAGCGGTTCTCAACCTGTGGATTGCGACCCCTTTGGGGGTCGAACGACCCTTTCACAGGGGTCGCCTAAGACCGTTGGAAAATATGTATTTCCGATGGTGTTAGGCTCCATTGCCTCCTCGGTGGTGGTGCGCAAGCCATGCACTCGCGTCCTCCTACCCCCTTTGGCCTACGGCTGCACTGCGGAAGGAAGGGGCAGTCGTGCGACCAGGAAGCCAGCTGTGGGATGAAGGAGCAGCGAAGAGAGCGCCTCGTGCCAGAACCTGCTTGCGCGAATGGCACCCCCACCTCTGCGATAAGGTAACGTGTGGAAAAGGCCCAGGAGTGGTGGTGTGCAAGCGCGAGCCACACGCTCATGTCCTCTTCCCCCTGTTCAGAAGGGACTGAAATTGCTCCCCTTCTCCACTACCGGGAGAACCTCCTGTCTGATGGGCCAGCTTGGGGGGGCGGCGGCAGCACGGGGGGCAGGTCCCCTCCTCGCCATAGCCCCTGCCCCACTCACCATGGAGGGAAGCACTGCGGAAGGGCTGGGGGCGCAAGGCAGCACTTTTCCAGGGGGAAAACTGCGCCTGGTGCAAAAGACAAAGTGCTGGGATTCCTCCCCCCCCCGGCCAGGGTCGACACTCTGGAAACTTTTCCCACACTGCCCCCCAGCAGAAATGAGAGTGAAGCAAAAGCAGGGCCCGAGGGGGTTCTCGGAGTTTTTTTCCCGGGGGAGACGCACGGCTCCTCTTTTCTTCCCTGCCCGCCCCCCCGTTCCTGGTCGGCGAGGCGGCCTTTGCCAGGGGGGAGACATTGTAAATAATAAATAATTTTATGGTTGGGGGTGACCACAACATGAGGAACTGTATTAAAGGGTTGCAGCATTAGGAAGGTTGAGAACCACTGGTGTAGGGGCTAAAGCCGCAGTTGCCAGGTCTCATGGCCTGGCCGTGAATTTCCAGTGTTCATGGGTCATCTCTGTAGGAATATTTGATACCTGTCAAATATCAAGGAGAGTGCACTAGAGCCATAAGAGTTTGTGGTAGTAAACAGGAGAAAAATACTCAGGGTGTTCCTTAAGGTAGAAAAGGAAAAACATATATTTATTGTTTCAGTAAATCCATCTTGGATTAGGAAATGAGATAGACAAAAGAAGATCATCTGTGTTTCAGTAGAAGGACCTTGTTACGTGCGGGGAAAAACGCCACCTATCAGTGCCAAGTGCGAAAGGCACACCCAAGCCTCTCTCTGATCTCTGAATCAAGCCACGGCCAGGACAAATGGGTCTGCCTCAGTTCTCTCTCTCTAAGAACGCAGTCCCTTCCTCACTCTTGTCCCTCCTTTAGCTTCTTCCTTTCAGGACTCTCCCCCTTTACCGCGTTCCCTAAATCTGCCCTTCTCCCAGATGTAAGGATCAGCAGTGATTTATATTTTCCAAGAATGTAGTACTGTTCGCACTAAGGTCCAGATATTATTGGTAGCGTGTATATCTCAGGATTCAAAATAAGACTCTGTGCCATTGTTTTAAAGAACATAGAACTTCAAAAATTTATTGTAACACTCTTGCTTCAAATGTGTCTTATATCCAAATGTTTATAAACAGCATACCATTCTTCTCTCTCTCTCTCTCAATTCATTCACTATCTCTCATACACCCAATTTCTCAGTTCTCTCTCCTACAGCGCTCTTCAAATCTCCAACCTCTCACAAACACACCACAAATCACACTCCTCTTCAAACACACTCCAGACAGTTAAAATGCATTATTTTTCCTCTTTCCACCAGCCCCTCTCCTGGACTCTCAAAGGTTCCATTTCACCATCCAATCAGCTTAAACACTCTCAGTTGCAAAGGAGGCTCTGTTGTCAAGATCCCCTCCCATCAGCTTCATCACAGACCTCTAAAAGCTGTTTCTCATAGGTGGACATAAGCTATGCTCCCTTTCCAGACAAAGGGAGACAAAAAGATTAATTGATGGCTTTATCACACACTGTTTTGTTGCATAATTGTTCTGGCTTAGCACCATTTTTTGATCTCACTTCATCATATGGCATCATCACTTTCCCATTGTTGGATTGCATTCCCATTATTATTGGGTTGTCTCTTTTCATTCACAGGAAATACCTATGAATGGCTCCAACAACACTGGATTTCCACTAGCGTGTATTGGTGCAGTGGTGTAGTTCTGCTGCAGTTACAATACTGCAGTAGTCATGTGGTGTCAGTGGGCCTTGTTCCCCCCATTTCCCCTCCATATCCCCAAGCAGGGTGAGCGCATTGCATTTCTGGTGTCTGGACAAAGATGAACAATGTTACTTTTAATCAATTCCCCAGTACATTTTTTAAAAATTTTATTTTACCTTTTACTTTTGGTGTAATTACACACTTGTGCTGCCCCAGTGGTCACCAGCACACTGCAATCACACCATTACAGCAAAACAGAAAAGCAAGAGCCAAGTGCTAAAATGGTGTCACAACAGGAGACAAATGCCAAAATGACAGGGAGGAAGTTTCTCAACATGCCATAACTTGACCAAATGAAAAAAAAAAGAGAAAATAATATTGCATGTGCTAAGTGGCACAGACAGGGAAGGGAAGCAGGGTCAGTGGGGTGGGGTGCAGGAAAATGCATCATCACACCATAATATTATTTCAACAATGGTTTGATAGTGGTTGTTTCTGTCTCCAAAAACAAAAGGGGGGAAAAAGCAAAAATAGCCAGTCAAGGAAAAACTCTTTATAAATAAGCAGAGATAGCCACCCACAGCTATGGAAGGATGCCTAGCAGCAGAGAACACCTTTAGCAGCACATGCACTAAGCCACTCACCCACTCCAAGTTGTAATCTTCCAACATGGAGGCTCTTTATTCTTTGTTACAACATATATACAATATTTACAAAGTCCAAATGGCAATCTAGCATATTTAGCTTGCTCTTTCCAGCAGATACACTTCAGGCAATGTATGCACGTTGGCTGGGATTGTGCTACCTTTACACAGACACCTAGCCAATCCTGGCCAACTCTTGTATTGTCTGCACCTGGTGCTCATCAGCATGACTCAGCACAAACTAGGTTGAGTCACATTCCTTCCCCAGGTGCACTTAACAGTTAAAGCAAAATTAAAGCAACATGACAGTTACACTTACTTCACAAAGTATTTTCTAGAGGTTTGATCCAATCATCTCTGACAGTTTCTATACTGGTATGTTTTAGTTTCCTTAAATAAATAACATGATTGCTGAAAAATAATTAGCTGGTGTGACAAAACCCTAAATGAGCTCTGCAGGCAGGCAGGAAGTAGAAAGGCTCGAACATATAGATCAAAAATAGAAACAGAGAGGTGAAACAGAAGGGCAAGTGTGCTCTCTCTAGAATTCCCTCTCACAAATCACTTCACACAAGCGTTGGGGCCTCTTTGCTTCCAACAATCTCCAGGCAGGAGACAAGGGTGCAAATTCTCCAATTCTGGTAGGCTCAGCTGCAAGCAAGAGTGTAGGATATGACTACACTCTTGCCTGCAGCTGAGCCTACCAGAATTGGAGAATTTGCACCCTTGTCTCCTGCCTGGAGATTGTTGGAAGCAAAGAGGCTGTGCTTAGCTAGCAGTACAGCCCCTTTAGCTAAGATTTCTGTCAACATTTCCAGAAAGGAGAATATGTATTGTGGGTGCTTGAATGACAAGCTGTGAACAACTGTGGTTGGTTCTTAATGTGTAATGCTGAATGACGTCATGAGGGACCATCTCTGGGTCTCAAGGTTTGGCCAAGAATCTCAGGGCCTGAGATGAGCCTGAACTGGCAACCTCTGTCATTCCCATGCATCCCAGATACTATTCTGCTTGGCTGCATACCCACCTCTTTCCAAATCAGCCTAAAACATAACCAGACGTAACTTCTGTTTTCCATTTCCAGGGGGAATAGATGTATTTTATCTAGCTGTCATTCCTGGGGGCCTCCAAAAAAGATGATTTACCAAAGTGAGGTGATTTTTACCTCTCCAGGTTTGGTGTGTGTGTTGTGTTTGTGTGTAAGGGCTTTGCGGTTCAGGGTGTCTGATGATATTTTACATGGCTTCAAAAAGGCTGTCTGGAGCCCTCTGTCAACACTCTGTAATAAAGTTGCAGCCATTTTTTATTCTCCAGCAGTGTTTTCATCTGCCATTGATCATTAGTGCCACACAGTCTAGCCACACAGTCTACCCTCTCCTCTTTTATTGCTAAGTTTGTAATTGATATTCACTCTCATCTTTAAAAAAAAAAAGAGTGAGCAGGTCATTTCAGGAATCAAAGATCCTCCATGATGGGTCAGCCCCAATCTCCTGTCAGACTTATGACCCACCTATAATGATAGGAATTTACTTCTCTCTGTATGTGTGTTTCCACTTTCTGAAGAACTGAATTCTGTATGGCGAGATATCTGCTGCCTGTTGTGCAGAAATATTTTTGTCTTGCTTGACATCAGTTTGTGTTGCAGGATGAAGGTTATCGGAGATGGAGGAGACTGTGCTTATCTGCATGATGTTGAAAAGATGGAAGCCAGCTCTGCAAGGTGCAGCACTGAACATCGCTTTATCTGCATATCTGAAGAACCTCAAAATTGATATTTGTTGGAAAATTACCAGCATTCTCTTTCCCCCCCATTTTGTTGTTAGAACAAATGGGATTAGTTAGCATAGGGCTTCCTTCCCTGTTTGCATGCTAGATCTCTCACATTTCCTTTCTCTGCATTTATCGGATGATAATAAATGCCTTTAGTGCCCAGATCATCAGATCATGTGACCCAGAACTGTATCCTGATAGGAAGAAAGTTAAGTCTCCCCAGAAAGAGGAGGAGACATCTTTAGTCTTTCTTTGTTCCCTTCTTTTGCACTCTCATGAATCCTACCCTATGCTGTCTGCAAGTTCTGCAACTATCCAGACAGGGTGGTGAGTGATACAATACCAGAGGTTGTCCTCTAATTCTTTAACTAGTCAAGATAGCAAACTCTCAATGTAAATGAAGAAGTCATTAGTAAAGTTTTAAGTCTTTATTCAAGCTACCTGTGTTTGTTGCATTTAATTGGATCAAGCATTTTCAAGCCACGAGTTCTTAAACAGAAAAGGACTTTAACACGCTTCCTCTGCATAATTCTGCTAATTAAGATTAAATCATAACCGGTTTAGTCTTATTTCCTACAAAGTTTTGGGTTACGGTTCCCAGAATAAAGTTTCCTTTTTGTTTGAAGTCCCACGTGGCAAGAGCCTGCAGAGACTGCATGCTTAAACTGTAAACAATAGAAGAGATGGCTTCTGCAAATCCAAACCAGTTTCTTACTATTGAAAAGCTAAATGGCAGCAATTATAGACATTGGTCTGGGACCATGGAAATGCAATTAACTACAATGGGTTTATTTGATGTTGTAGAAGAACAATGGCCCACAGAAGGTGAGGCAAAGCAACAGAAATTTGATAATGAGAATAAGAGAGCTGTAGCTTACATCTGCCTTGCAATTGATCCAAGCATTACCTATCATATTAAAGGTTTGAAAAATGCAAAAGACATATGGGAAAAGTTGAAAAGACAATTTGATTCTCCTAGTATTTCAAAACAAAGTGGAATTATTATAAGTCTTACTAGAATGAGACTGAATAACCCTCGATTTTTGAATGAACATATTAATGCATTCATGACCATGCTGTCTGAGTTTCAAAGTTCTGGGCAAGACCTCTTAGAATCTGTAAAACTTGGACTATTTCTCACCAGTTTACCAGAACATTTCGAGCCAATAATTGATGCTTTACAAATTAGAGAAGATATAAGTTTGGAAAATGCGATTTCTCAAATTAGAGAGTTTCAAAATAGGAAAAATGTGACTAACTGTAAATTTGAAGCAAAAACCTCTGCTGACACAGCCTTGGCTAACCTTGCTGAGCAGAATTTGCACATCAAAGGGTCTTCTTCACAGAGGGTGAAAGGAAGCAGCCAAATTTACAAATCAAAAGCTAGAGGGCAGCAGAACAAGCAACACAGATCTAATGACAAAAGTTTTAACTTTAAAAAGAAATCTTCTACAAATTTTAATGTTGGTCTACTTAATGAACAGTCACTGCAATCTACTGATTATCAAAATCAAAATACGATAATTATTGACAGTGGGGCGACCAGTCATTGTTTTAATCGCAGAGAATTGTTTGTGGATCTTGATACAAGTGTAAGTTTTCCCATCTACCTGGCAAATGCGCAGTCGATAATGGCTAGAGGGAAAGGAACTGTAATTTTGCAGGCAAATCTTGGCAGCAACAGAACAGAGAATTTAAAAATTTCTGATGCCTATTTTGTGCCAGATTTAAAAGCCTCTCTTTACAGTGTTAGAACTTCTACAGCAAGGGGAAACAGAGTTATTTTCAAAAAGGATTTTTGTTTTGGTTTTCATGGTAAAGATTTGATTTTCCGTGGAGTCCTAAAGGATGACTGTTACCAAATGCAAATTTTGGATTCATATGCAAATACTGTGACTCAGTGCACTCACAAAGATTGTTTGAAGCTGTGGCATCGCAGATTTGGCCATAGAAATACAGAGTGCATTAAGAGACTGGCTAATCAGGAACTTGCTAGAGAGTTTAGCTTTAAAACATGCTCTAACAATGAAAAATGTATGGAATGTTTAAAGGCAAAAGCAGTTAGAGCTTCTCATCCGCCAGTTACTGAGAGACAATCCACAAGGCCATTGGACCTTCTATATACTGATTTATGTGGTCCATTCAGGCAAAAATCTGCAGGAGGAAATTCATATTTTATGACCATAATCGATGACTATAGCAGATATACATACACTTACCTCCTCAAAGAGAAAAGTCAAGCTTTTGAAAAGTTCAAGGAGTACTTTAACCTTGTTTCTAACAGATTTGGCTACAAACCTAATAGCCTACGCTCTGACAATGGGAGTGAATTTGTTAATGCAGAGTTTGATGAGTTTTTAAAGGAACATGGCATTGAGCATCAAACCACCCAAGTTTACACTCCAGAACAAAATGGGGTGGCTGAAAGAATGAATAGAACTCTCAAAGAAATGGCAGTCACCATGCTTTTAGAAGCTAACATGCCTAAACACTATTGGTCTGAAGCTATTATGACTGCTACATACTTGTGCAATTGTCTGCCAACCAAATCCAAAGATGTAACTCCATTTCAGTTGTGGAATGGAATTAAGCCCAAACTGAATCATCTCAAAGTCTTTGGAAGTGAAGCATATACCTACATTCCCAAGCAGAAAAGAGACAAATTGGACTGTAGAAGTGAAGAGGGAATTTTTGTTGGCTATGCTAGGAATGGTTATCGAATTCTGAATCCAGATGGGCATACAATAAAAGTGACAAGTGCTGTTTATGTTGATGAAAGACCACAGTCTAAATCTAATTCAAACCAAGATGTCTATCCAGATTTGTTTGCAGTGGAAGGAGACTCCCTCCAGCAACCAGAGTATGTTACAGTCTACTACCCTCCACATGTCCTGCATCAAGAAGGGGCTACAAATGTGGTGAACCTGGACCAGCCAGGGGATGTGGAACTGGACGGCGTGCATGAAGCAGAGCCAGGTGTCCAATCCCAGGTAAGAAGATCTGAACGCAGCAATAGAGGAGTACCACCTGACAGGCTGTCTTATCTAGCCACAGAGGAGAAAATTACACATCCCTCTGGCTGGCAAAAGATCAAGGGACTACCAAAGTCAGATTCACAAAAGTGGGTGGAAGCTGCTGTTGAAGAGATGCAATCTTTATATAAAAATAAAACATGGACTTTGTCAGAATTGCCAAAAGGAAAAAGGGCAATTGGCTGTAAATGGGTTTTTACCACAAAGCAAGATGCAGAAGGGGTAATTCAAAGGTACAAAGCTTGTCTTGTGGCAAAGGGATATGCACAACAATTTGGTGAAGATTACAATGAAATTTTTGCCCCAGTAGCCACACACACAACTGTCAGGACTTTGTTAGCAGTTGCAGCATCTAAGAAAATGCATGTTCAACACCTTGATGTTAAACAGCTTTTCTTTATGGACAATTAGATGAGGACCTGTACATGGAACAGCCTCCAGGATTTGAAACTCCTGGAAAAGAAAGTCTTGTATGCAAATTGAACAAGAGCATTTATGGCTTGAAACAGGCTGCCAGAGCATGGAGTGAAAAGCTAAACCAGCTTCTTGTCAAAGAGGGCTTCACTCCAGGCAATGTTGACAAATGTGTTTACAAAAGATTCAGAAACAATAAATGGACTTATATTACATGTTATGTTGATGATTTGATCCTGTGCAGTCAAGATGAAGCAGACAGTGAGGAGATAGTCAATAATCTCAAGAAAGAGATAGATATCAAGAATTTGGGTGACATCTCACACTATCTTGGAGTACAAATAGAAAGAAGCAGTGATGGAAGCTTCTGTCTTAACCAGAAACAGAAGATAATAGATCTTCTGGACTGCCTTGGACTAAAGGATGCAAATATTGTGGCAACCCCAATGGAAGTGGGTTTCCTAAAAGACACTGAGAAATATGAACCTTTGAAAAATGGAGACATGTATAGGACTGCAGTTGGAAAACTTCTATACATCACTAATTTCACCAGACCTGATATTGCAAATGCTGTTGGTATCTTATGTCGAATGGTTAACTCTCCCACTGAAAAGGATTTCATTGCAGTGAAAAGAGTTGCCAGATATCTGAAAGGAACTGCAGGTTACAAGCTGATGTTGCCAGCCTGTGATCAACCACGACTGATTGCCTACGCAGATGCAGACTGGGCTGTAGATCTAGCAGACAGAAAATCAACCAGCGGAAATCTGATCTTCTATGGTGGAGGAGCCATAAGCTGGTCAAGTAAGAAGCAATCCACGATTGCAGATTCTTCCACAGGTTCTGAATGTGTTTCTGCAAAAGTGGCATGTGATGAAATAAAGTGGCTGCATAATTTACTTATGGACTTAGGCATAACAGAGCCTAAGCCAACCATTTTGATGCAAGATAACCAAAGCTGCATCAAACTTTCTGAAAGTGAAAAGCCACTCAAGAAGAACATTGACATTGCTTTTCATATGGTGCAAGAGATGTGTCGCAATGGACTGGTTCAACTAAAGCATTGCCCTACAGAAAAGATGATTGCTGATATCCTTACCAAGCCTCTACCGAGGGACCAGTTCCAGAGGCTACGTGAAGTGATGAAGATTCTCGATGTGGGTCCAAGAGAATGAGAAGGGGACTGTTGGAAAATTACCAGCATTCTCTTTCCCCCCATTTCGTTGTTAGAACAAATGGGATTAGTTAGCATAAGGCTTCCTTCCCTGTTTGCATGCTAGATCTCTCACATTTCCTTTCTCTGCATTTATCGGATGATAATAAATGCCTTTAGTGCCCAGGTCATCAGATCATGTGACCCAGAACTGTATCCTGATAGGAAGAAAGTTAAGTCTCCCCAGAAAGAGGAGGAGACATCTTTAGTCTTTCTTTGTTCCCTTCTTTTGCACTCTCATGAATCCTACCCTATGCTGTCTGCAAGTTCTGCAACTATCCAGACAGGGTGGTGAGTGATACAATACCAGAGGTTGTCCTCTAACTCTTTAGCTAGTCAAGATAGCAAACTCTCAATGTAAATGTAAATGAAGAAGTCATTAGTAAAGTTTTAAGTCTTTATTCAAGCTACCTGTGTTTGTTGCATTTAATTGGATCAAGCATTTTCAAGCCACGAGTTCTTAAACAGAAAAGGACTTTAACACACTTCCTCTGCATAATTCTGCTAATTAAGATTAAATCATAACATAAAGAATGCTGAGATGTAGCAGAGGAGAGGGAAAAACTGACTGCAGAGGGTCAGTTCTGGCCCACAAGATGCTCCTCATTGACCTACCCTCTCTCCACAGTCATCTCCCTTATGTAGAGAAGCCGGGGTCCAAATATCTTTGAGATTTAATATTTATTAGTTTTAACAGAAAATACAATCAAATCAATCTGTAACTACAGGAAAAGGAAAAAAAAAAAAACAGGAGAAAAGAAACAAGCCACAAACATATTAAAATGAAAACAAAATGAATTTAATTCACACTAAACAAAACTAGAACATAATGACACTACTTATCTACTAAAAGACTCAAAACAATTTCACTGGCATAGTCTATCCTAAAGATAGACTTCCTGTTTTCCAAATAATGTTGCATTTTGACAAAAGGGTCCTAATGAATCCTCTGGTCTGTCAAAAGGATTGCATCTGTTTTTCTTATCACATTCTGCAAATTTTCATTAGAACAAGGTGGGAAAAAGAAGGCCACAGATTGCAAAACCTATCTGTCTGGGAAATGATCAGAAGACCATTGTAATCTTGAGGAGATGTAAGGAATGTCCTGACCTCATTTTTTTCCTCCATGTTTTAAGTTTTTCTATGCTGTTTGCAAAGAATTCTAGTTAATTAAGCACACTGTCTTTTGCTTTTGATTTCTGTATTTTGCTTTGATCTAGCAAGGTCAAGGACTCTGTATGCTTGTTAACTTGGAATGTAGACAAAACATAGGTTGCAGATGATGTCTGCTAATTGGCACCTGCCCTTGCCTTGAGACCAGTAGCCAAGTAGTACTAGATAATGGTGCTGGAAGGAAAGGTGACCACTCAATTAATAACCTTGACAGTTAAAAGAAGTTTAGCTTAGTCCAAGTGTACACTTATTTAATGACTTTGTAAACCATCTTGAAGACTCTATGGAAGATGGCCAAGTTTCCCAGACCAATGGGTATAAATACTATGCTCTTCAGTGAGAGCTCTTACAGCTAGAGTGCCATGCAAAGAAAAGGGGTCTCCTTCACTGCTTCATTCTGGGTTCCTGGAGCAGTTAATTGAAGGGCCCTTGCTTGGTGAGAACATCCATCTTTATGTCATCTAGACATGATAAGCTTTGGTGGGTTTTATCTCTTAACTGTATGCTAACACCACTTGCTTGCTTATGTTATTTAAACTGCTTGCTGTTGAATAAACTTTGTTTTTCCACACTTACAACTGGCATCATTTGTTGTCTCTGAATCCTATGAAAAGAACCCCCTTGTCTTTGGTGAACTGGCCATTTGCCTTTGACAAGATGCTACTTAAATTTACCAACATTTCTTCATAGTCAGCTTTTGTAAAATATAGCCAAAGAAAGCAACAGCAAAATTGCTTTATTTAATATTCTTGATTTACAGATGTTAGAACCCATTTATAGGACACCAGGAGGAATAGAACAACAGGAAAATTGTTTTATTTAACATTCCTTATTTATAGATGTTAGAAACCATTTATAGGGCTTCTTTTTAATAACACTAAAGACATCATCTAAAAACAAGCATCTCCTGCTAAAAACAGGCATCCCCTGCTGGGTAACGGACTAGCACACTGTTTGAAAATGGAATTGGTCAAAAAGCAGAACCCAGTCTGCTTCCTATAGGTAATATGAGGGAATTATGAAGGCTTGCTTGAGGCCATGTGCACACTGCTCACAAAGTCTGTCGCTTGGCATGACACCTTTTTTCCCCTCTTTGCAAGCAGCAGACGAGGAATCCAAAGTGAGCTGAGAGTGAAAAAAGTGGCATGTGAAGTGAAAGCTTTTACAAGCAACGTGTGTGGTCCCACGTGAGCCTCTGTAATTCCCTACGTGAAGAAGGCAAGAGGAGAAGCACTGACAAAAGAGCAAACTGTGTGTTGAAAAAATGCTGCAGGACTATAATTTATAATGGTTGAAAGAACAGAATGTCCAAAAGAAAGTGTCATCAAAAAGCAAGGGATCCCTATATTCTTTGTCAGCAGGTTTCAGCAAATAATTCAAACAATGAAATGATTTTTCAGACCTGCTTAGCTTCATTAATGTATTTAAAATCTAATTCATATGTTCCTATGTTAACTCCAAAATATTTGAACTGTGTGACAATAAAATGATCATGTGTAATACATTTTTGAAGCATATTTTACTGCATATATTTCTTGATTATTCATCAGATGTTTTTTACTCCAGGTTAAATATTGTTGTGCTGGACATTCTCCTTTACAAACTGAACATTTTTTGTCAAATATCCATCAGGAGCTTGTTTTATAATCACGTAAGTGATGAGTCACGTCAAAAATTTCATTGCTCTCTCTCTCTCTCTCTTTGGTGCATATGTATGTGTATATGAGAGAGAAAGAAACTACTGCTGCTTCCGGGCCCAAAATCTTTTGCATTCTGACATGAGCCGGTTATGTGGTCACCAGCTCTTCAAGATTCCTAAATATTATACTATTCCTAAAATAGTATAAATCTGTTCTGTGCAACATTCTCCACTATGATTCTTCAGATCTGTTCACAAATATGTACTTCTCTGTAGAAGCCAGCTTCTTCAAAGCTCTAGTTCGTGGTCCCTGAATATTTGTTTCAGCAACCAGCGCAACTGCACAGCTTGTTTAGGAATGCAGATATTTGGGGTGGAGTCTCCATCAAAGGAGCCCCGAACTCCCCAGATATGTTTTTTCCTGTTATTTTAACCTGGATTACTGCATTCTCTGCTGAAAAGGGAGTCCAACATGGTCTGCTGTGTTTGTGACTCTTCCTCTTGTAAAAATTCTGGTGTGCAATTCTCTTTATCAGAATGTGTGTTCATATAGTCATTTCAGAAGTTAGATTTCAGGTGTGTTGGAAGGGCAATGAGCTTTGTAAGCCTTTGAGGGGTGCTTGCTGCCTCCATGGTCTCTCAGCAGAATGTGTCCAGCTGTGAAAGATGGCTGCTTCTCTCTCCAGAGTATGTATCTTTGCAGATTGTCTTCCTATGGCCAGTTTGGCCCACATGATAACTGAGAGTTCCAAAACCAGACCCAATTCCTCTGGGGTAGTGGGATGAGTTCAAAGAAGGGTCACATGACCCTGCTGGGACTAATTGAGGCACAAATTTGAAATCTACACCGATTGGCCTGCTTGAATTACATGGGTTTGAGGGGTCTGAAACTGGTTCTTATTGGTCATGGGATGAGTTCTGACCCATACCAGAAGTCCTACCTTAGTACATCCAGATGAAGGAAGCACATCAACCATTTTGACAAGCATCAATCATTCTGGATATGTTACCAAACATTCCTGGCCAACATCAAAAAGCCATCAGTCATTTTTATCAAATGTTACCTACTTCTACCACTTAACAGCCCTATTAAGCCTGACACATATCTTAGCGTGTGTATTTGTGGCTATCAATATACTTCCTCTGTCATTGCATCTAAGGAAGTGGATTAATATCCACAAATGTTCATGCTAAAATATAAATTAGTTAGTCTTAAAGAGACGACTAGAATCCATTTTTTTCTCCTTTTCCATTTTTCCTCCTTCTGCAACCCAGACTAGCATGACTATTTTTTTGAGAACAGATGTTTTCATTTTTAAAAGGAAGCAGCACCTACCATTGCCCCACTCTCCTTCCTTCTTTTCTGCCTTACTCAAGGAAATTCCAAGAGGAAAGGGTGGGAAGGAGGAGAGGAGATCAGCTTGCCTTGAGGTAGGTTGTGAGCACCTGCTGCTCAGTTCCCATTTCTGACAGCCCAGTCCTTCTCTTTTCCAGTGCTTCAGTGAGACGGTGGGGAGACAGGAACTGCCATTGCACCTCTTTATGTTGGAGTGCACCCCCACCCCTTTTTGGCCTGCCACTGTTAACAGGTTCAGGTTGTTCAGCTTTTAATGGAAAGTAGGATCTTTCATATGCCAAACACTCCCTGAGATATGCCTGTTCAATCTTTTCTTAAAAATCATCAAGAAGAGTGGTTCAAAAAATCCATCAGTGAGTACAAATGTTGCCCTGTATGTTGAGGGTCCTGGGAGGGGCACCCAAATAACCAAACAAAAACACAAGATGGGGAAATTAAGCTCAAGCACTCTCTTAAGCTAATGAGAGGCAGGGTATCTGCAGCTAGGATCTTTTACCCTATGTCTACGGCTTCAGGTCAGAGAGCATAGCCAGACAAGTTTTAAAGTAACAAAAATAACAGTTTTATTGAGGGATAAACAGCAAACAAGACAACACACACACACTAGCTAACTTGGAAACAGAAATAAGAGAGCTTTGGGGAATGGGTAATACAACACCTGGTCTCGTAGTCCTGGAGAGAAAGATGGGATTCCGGGAGAGAAAGCTCAATGGGGTTCGCTGAGGGGAGTTCACTGGACAAACCGGCAGCAAGGCAAGATGGAAGTCCAAAACGATCCGAGGTAGTCCCAAAAGTGGAGACTTTTTATAGGGTGGATCGTGCCTACAGGCTATGCTATGTTCAGTGAGAACAAAGGGATTTTGGAGCTGGACAAAGGAGGTGGAAAAGGTCAGGTTTTGCACGATGAGCTTAATGCTGGATGACAATAGTGTGGTCAGTACGCTGATGGCCCAACATAAAGGAATGGCTCGGCTCTTGGCCGTGTGGCTTTGTGTAGATACGCGCTGAGCAAAGCCGTTTTGCAGGGAGGTTTTTCCCTAAAGCATCAAAGAGGCTTAAGTTGCCTGCCTGAATGAGGTTTTGGAATGTACAACCATTAACGGCCGCACCCAATTCGTGCTTGTCCGGAGGACCTCTGCAAATACGTGGGGTAGGGTGGCAGAGAAAGGTCAAGCAAAGGCCAAATTATTTGATATCAAAGGATATCTAGTGCTCTCACCAGACATATCATAACCGTGATAACACAAATATTACAACTACAATCCAACTGCCCATCTATAACAATGTTAGTGTACTCATCAGCTAACAACAGCTATGTTAGTGACGGTGGTGGTGTTTTTATGAACCATCAAGTTGGCTTTCACTTATGATGACCTTACACATGAGACAGCCTGAGTGATTTGCTTTTTACTGCAGAGCTTATAGCTAAAAGATCTACCTAATTTTGGGACTTCCATGCTTTTCTCCGCTCTTCCATTTTTTAAAAGATGCCATCAAAGGAAGAGTTCTTGGCAACTCAATGCCTGCACACTAGGTGGAATTACAGTTGCTGCTAACAAAGATTTTGTCATGTTATTCATATTATTCTGTACCTGCAAAAAGCTGCCTGGGGGAGGTCATTTAGAACTTTGGACTAAGGAGACACCAATATGCTGATGATGTACAGCAATATCACCTCTTGTGGCCTAACACTAAGCAAGCTGTTGGTAGCCTTGAATGTTGCCGAGTTTAATAATGGATTGGATGTGGCTGAACAACCTGAAGTTAAACTGTGACAAGTAGGAGGTATTGTTGGCTGGTAGAAATCCTGAACTTTTGGAATTGCAGTCATGTTCTGATCTCACCATCTGTGGGACAATCTGAAAACCCACCTTTTCGTTACATTCTAAGCTTTAATTTATTTTAAACTGTTTAGTTTGTTAACCATAATTTTAATACTTCTGCTGTTTTCAACTGTTTTAAATAATCCACTGCCTTGCATACTATTTTTAATGTAAAGACAGGATTTTAAAAGTACCATGCTGAAGTTATTAAAAATTACTCTCAATACATGCATAAACACGTGGACAATTTCAACAGGAAAGATGAAACTCAGAAAGTAAACAAAATTTGGCTACCAGTACTGAAGAACACTAAAATCAGGACTCAAAAATATGCCAATGAACACCACCCAGACTCTGGAGATCCCTCTACAGGGAACAACACAATGGGTTGCTAATGTACTTAACGCACTGTTATGCATATCCCCTGACTAACATACACCCTGGGAGATATCCCATTCAACAACAGGCCATCACACAGGCCAACTGTAACACATGCAAATTGTTCCCTCCCACCCGGGGACTACACAAGTATATATACTCTGTCTCACTTCCCTGTCACAATATCCTCTGAAGATACCAGCCACAGATGCAGGCGAAATGTCAGGAGAAAATACTAATAGAACATGGCCTCAAAGCCTGGAAAACCCACAACTACTTATGGATTCCAGCTGTGAAAGCCTTCGACTTTACATCTTAGTAAATTGTTCTCAACTTCAGTGTTCTACACACTGTTTTTGCTACTGAAAAATGAAAAAAAAATGTTGTTGTGGTTAATGTTGTTGCTGTGTGCCTTCAAATTGTTTCCAACTTATGGTAACCCAAAGGTGAAGCTATCATAGGGTCTTCTGAAGCTGAGAGTGTGTGACACATCCAAGGTTACCCAGTGGGTTTTTATGACTCAGCGTGGAACTGAATCCTGGGCCGTTTCTGCCCTACACTGCTATGCTGCTATTCCATTTTCAACATCCTGTGGAATTTCTGGGGTTTGTAATTAACTGAGCCCAAGAGCTCTCTGGCTGAGAATTCTAAATGCCCCTTCCTCAACTGCAAAATCCAGGATTCCACAGGATCTTGAAAGTGAAATAATATAACAGCGCAGTGCAGAAATGACCCTGCAATGCAATCCTCCAGGATTGCAGCCCAACACTCAAACCACTACAGAAATATCCCCTTCAGAACTCAGCGTACTAGGAAACAGGACAATAGTCCTGGACTATAATGTGGGACCGTTGCATACCAAAGTGCTTCTAAACACACACACAGTTCATGAAGTAATCCACAATCTCTTATTCACAGCCCTGCCTCCTGCCAAAATGATGGGCTGAAGGCAATGACTTGGCAATTTGTTAAAAAGTTATGCAGCGAGACAATCTGTTTGTTGAATAAGGCCTATCTAGAAAAATAACAGATTCTTTCATTAGCTGGAACTGTTTGATTTGGAATACTGTCCAGAGTTTTACCTCCTTGGCAACTCCAAGTGTTCTGTGGCAGGATGAGGATACAGGAAGCTTATGAGCAGTGGAAGATTAACTATAAGAGACTTGGAGTCTAGGATTTTTCAGCAGTCAGTGGGCTGTGCTAACAGTTTGTCTAGATCACCCCAAAGGCCTCTATTAATTTCTGTGCCCAAGGGATGAGAGCAGGCACATAGAGGAGTACATTTTACAGATACAAGGAGGGGCAGGAGATTACCATAGACTGAAATAATGCAAAACATTTATGGGGCTGAAAACTTTCTGTCAAGGTTGTTGCCTGGCAGGCAAAGTTTTCCTATGAGTGGATGGCAAAGGGAAGAGGCGGCATAGTCAGACAGCCAGGTGCAAGGCCAGCCGGATTGTTATGGCTCTGTCTTGTGTATTAGAGAAGGCCACACACCAGAGCACTTATTGGGTCACCCCACTTGTTCCAGGGTGACAAGGTAGCATAACAAGGCTGGTGTTTGCCTTGACCAGCTGCCACTTAGACACCCTAGCTGGACCTGCCATGCTATTGGCAGTATACTGACTGTAAGGGGAGATGTTGCCCAATTTTTCTCCATTATCTTCTGTTATTGCTGTTTGTCTAATTGCTGGAATGCTAGCATGTTTTTGCTAAGCCTTATCTTAGAGTGTGGCAATAAATCAAGCCTCTAAGACTTACTTAATGAGCCTCTGGAATTCTTTCTTCTTCACTGGGACCCTCTGCTGTGGTTAAGCCTTGCTTCACAGATTGCACTCTGCTCATGCTCAGAGGAGCCAAATCCTGCCAACCTTGACAGGTTATGGGCCCAGCCTCATGCTCCTGATGTGCCAAAGGGTCAAGTGGACCAAGTAAAGTGCCAGTTCCAGTTGGCAGCTGCCTGTTGAGAGCCTGTCCGTGGACAGTCTCTGGTAAGTTAGAGTACTGGCATAGGAGGGGCCTGGAAGGCAAGAGAGGCTGCAAGGATGGAGTCCATGAGGAATGCAAGTCTGCCGCAGGACAGATTGAATGAAAGGAACTATCTCACTTGGGCAGTGAAGATGGAGATGTATCTGCGGAGAGAGGGGTTGTGGAAGGCTGTTGCTGATCCCCCAAGGCCTCCCCTCAGTGTAGCAGATGCCAGGATGGAGGAGAAAGCCATCAGTAACATTTTTCTGGCTTTGGAAGATAGCCAGGTAAACCATGTCAGGCACCTCATCATGGCACCAGCGTGTTGGGATGCTTTGTGGGCCATGTACATCCACTTTACGGCTGGGAGTAAGCTGTCCCTGTTAAGGAGGCTCTACAGGGCACAGCTGCAGCCTAGTGAGTGCATGCGGGACCATCTCCAACATTTGACCTCCCTTTTTGTTGCCTTACAAGAGAGGGGGAAGGAGATCTCCAAGCCTGACAGAGTCTACTGCATAGTGAGCTCCCTAGATGCAAGCTGGGACATGTTCGTGGCTACCATCAAAGGCATGCTGGAGCTGGAGCTCACTGTGCAGTATATTTCCAGGTGTCTGTACAAGGAGGAAAGGCATGCTGAGAGGGGCCAGCAAGAGCTTATCAACAGAAGCAGCAACAGTGGCAGCAGGAAAAATGTCAAGGACACTGACTTTCCCCGGACTGAGTCTGAGTGTACCGAGAGGGTGAATGCTGTGAAAAGATGTTTTCAGTGTGGACTCATGAAGCATCTGCGGAAGGACTGCACGGACAGCTAAGGCAGCTTGCCAAAGACTCAGGGCAAGAAAGCCAAGGACAGAGGGAATTTCCTGCTGGTTTCAGCTGTGGTTAAGGGCTGTGAAACCCAAGGGGCTCTCTGGCTGCTAGATAGCAGGTGTTCTCAACATCTGGCTAATAGGGGTATGTTTAAGATGCTGGGAAAAGCAAACACTGACTTTGTTTCCCTTGCTAATGGTTCTAAATGCAGGGTGGAAGGCATGGGGGAAGCCCTTGTTCCTGCTCTGGGGAAATATCTTGACAATGTGCTTTATGTGCCCTGCTGTCAATATCTGAGTTGGCACTGAGTGGGCATGATGTTCTGTTCTCTGGTAATGTGGGTAAGGTAATCAGAAATGGGGCTGTGTGTGCGGTCAGCGAGCTCAAAGACTGGCTGTATAAATTCTTGCTAAAACAAAATACCCACATGCGTATAGCAATAAGCCCCAGCACGATAATTGCATCCACCTGTTGCATAGGAGGATGGGACATGCTAGTTTCTAAGTTCCAAGAAAACTGCCTGAGTGCTGTAAAGACTGCAGAGCTAACCCTTGTGATGCCTTTTTAAGCTGTGCTGTCTGCAAGCAGTCCAAATCAAAGGTCGAGACATTTCCTAAGTTTCGTATCAGGGTATCTATGTAGCCTTTTCACTTGGTGCACTCAGATCTCATTGGTCCCATGCCAAGGTCTCAGGGTGGGGCGCTGTATGTGATGCTCCTGGTAGATGACTACAGCAGGTACACATTCTGCTATCTCCTGAAACAGAAATCTGAGGTGTGTGGAGTGTTTAAAAATTGGTGTGCCTATGTGGAACATCAATTTGGATTCGACGTCAAGGCTGACAGGGGAGGTCAATATTTGGCTGGGAGTTTGCAGCATTGCAAAGGGCATAAATCACAGGTTAACTGCCCGCAATTCTCCAGAGCAGAATGGAGTTGCAGAATGTAATGGGGGAGTGATCCAGACAATTATGATTTCCTTGTTGGAAAATGCTAACATGCCTCAGAAAGCTTGGGGTGAGGCAATGCTTACTGCCAATTACATTCGTAACAGGCTTTGGAACTCCATCATAAAGGTAACTCCTTTCGAAAAACTGTATGACAAGAAACCCTCTGTTGCTCATATGAAGGTGTTTGGGAGTTATGCCTGGGTGCACATTCCTAAAGCCCAAAGGAGAAAGGGGCAGCCCAAAGCCCACTGGTTGAGATTTGTAGGGTACTCTGGAGGAGGGTATCACTTTGATCTCTGTAATGGAAGGGTGGTGATATCCCGAAATGCTCAGTTTGAAGAGCACAGTAATTGGAAAAGGGTACATGCAAATTCTGAGGTGCTCTTTCCAATTAGTGATGAAAGTGATGCTGCGAGGCAGCACACTCTCCTGCAACTAGCCCTTCAAAGGTTAAGCAGGAGGAGAAGACAGAAACTGAGCTGGGAGAAGTGGCTTAGAGTGCAGAGCAGTCTGATGGGGAGGAGAAACCTGGCCACAAAAGAGGCAGATCATCTGATGATGAGGGGGAGTTACAAATACCAAGGCAGTCTGAGAGGAAAACAAAAGGCATTCTTCCACAGAGGTTTGTGGTGAAAAACGGTGTGAGGGTATGACAAGTTTTGTGCGAACCAGAAACCTTTGATGATGTTCTGAGTTTGCCAAAGGCACAGGCTGACTGCTGGTTCGATGCCATAGACCAGGAGATGGAGTCCATGCACAAACATGGGGTATTTACGTTGTGTAAGGTGCCAGATAGTGTGACTCTGGTAGGCTGCCAGTGGGTGTACAAATTCAAATCCCTGGCTTCAAGCGAGATAAAACACAAAGTCAGGCTTGTGGCTCAAGGTTTTTCACAAAAGAAAAATGAGTCATTTGACCAAACTTTTGCACCAATGGTCAGAAGTGAAAGTATCAGGCTGGTGTTATCTCTGGCAGCACAGAGAAATGCTTTGGTACACCACTTTGATAGCACAACAGCCTATCTCAGTGCTGAGTTGACAGAGACCATCTATATGCAACAGGCACCAGGGTATGAAACTGGTGAACCAAATCTGGTGTACAGGTTAAACAAAATTATCTATGGGCTCAAACAATCTGCCCATTGCTGGAACAAGTGCTTGGATGGTAGTTTTCAGGGCTTGGGTTTCAAGCAGAGTGTAGCAGACCCATGTATGTATACCAAAGGGTCTGAGAAAGACCAAGAAATCCTGCTAGCCTTTTATTGATGACTTGGGTCTGGTCACAACAACAAAGGAACAGGTTACAAGGTTTGCCAAGGAACTGGGTGAAAAGTTCCAAATTAAAGACCTGGGTCCCAACAAACAGTACCTGGGTATTGAGGTACAGAGAACAGAGAATGGGTTTCTGCTTAGCCAGAAGCAGAAAACATTGCAATTGCTGCAAAAGTTCAACATGCTTGATTGCACAGGCATGCAAACCCCCATGGTACAAGGGTTTACAAAGTCTGTGGATGACGAAGTGTTCTCTGACAAAGAAATGTACCAGTCTATTGTAGGATCTCTGTTGTATTGGTCTGGGTATAGCAGACCAGATTTGTCCCTGGTTGCTAACATTCTGGAAAGAGCAAGTTCTAAGCCCACACAGCAACTTTGGCAGGGGCTGAAGAGAGTGTTACGGTACTTAAAAAGCACTCTGGAGTACTGTCTCTGTGTGTCACCCTCTGGGAAACCTGAATTGGCTTGTTACTGTGACAGCGATTTTGCTGAGGACATGTATGACAGGAGGTCAACCTCAGGAATCCTAATAATTTACAGTGGCACACTGGTGCACTGGTAGAATAAAAAGCAGAGTTCTGTGGCCACTTCAACTGTGGAAGCAGAGTATGGAAGTCTCTCATATCTGTGCAGTGAACTGACTTGGTACACACAACTGGTAAGGGATCCCAGTGTGGACATACCAATCCCTATAATGATATTTGATGATTCCCAGGCATGCATACACATGGCCAGTAATGATAAAGCCAGGGGGTGAACCAAGCATGTAGATATCAAATACCAAAATGTGAAACAAACAGTAGAGAGTGGTGTAATCAGATTAGAATATCATCAATCAGAGGAGAATGAGGCAGATGTGCTCACAAAACCACTCACTACTGGGAAACATTTGGATATGCTCAGGAAACTAGGAATGGTTCAGCACAGAGTATAAAGCTGCTGATCCACTACACAGGAAAAGGAAGGGTGTCAAGGTTGTTGCCAGGCAGGCAGGCAGGCAGGCAGAGTTTTCCTATGAGTGGATGGCAAAGGGAAGAGACTCAACAGTATATTGTAAAATTTAGCACCTTTCTATTAGGTGAAAAAGTCTTGTTCCTAGAGAACAACAGCAGGAATTCTAAGAATGTGTGGGTGTGAGTTTCTGACTCTAACCTTAGAAGACCGGCAATCTTTGAATGGAAAATCTGAGTGAAAGCTGCTATTTGAGTATTTCAATTCTTAGAAAAGGCAGATAGCATCACCCAGGTATGCAGATGTGCTCTCTCTCTCTCACACACACACTTTTAATTTAATTATTTATCTTACAGCCCTCTTTTCTCCTGCATGGGATTCAAAGCAGCTTACAATAAATGAAAGCAACAAATTAAAGCACAGCAATTAAATCTGCACGAAGAACAAAAGTTCAAAGAGCATTAAATAATACCTTCAATTAAAATGCTATTTTTAAGACATTAACAAGTATTAGGGGGGTGTAGCTCCTGTCAAAAGTGATTCATGACCTGTCAAATTTCTTTGATTTGTAACCTGTCAAAAATGACTGACACTTATTAAGCTCCCTCCCCCGGAAGTACTAGGGCAGGACATCTGGAATGGGTTGTGTCCCCTCCCCACCCATGTGGTCCAAGCAGTCCAATGGGCCGATTTCTAATTCAGGTTCTAATTGGGCCCCAGGGGAGTCATGTGACCCCCTCAGATCCACGTGGGCCAATTGGGAGCGATTTTCAATTCGCGCTGCCATTGGTGCAGCAGGGTTGTGTGACCCCTCTAATAGCTCACCCCACCACCCTTGACCAATAGGGACTGATTTTGACCCCTCAGAATCACGTGTGTCAAACCGGCCAATAGGAAGATGCCCTTTGTGAGCTATATTGTGGGGAGAGAAGTGGCCATTTTTGCATGCCCAGACAAGTCCTGCGGAGACAACATGGAGGCACCAAGCACCCCTCAGAAATGCAGTATGGATGCAGATTCTGATAAGGAGAATTGTCCACCAGAAGTTCTACAAGAGAAAGAGTCCCAAATGTGGCAGACTATGTTAGACCCTCTCTCAGCTATGAATGCTATATCGCAGGTAAAACGGGAAACATCTCTGGAGAGTTTGAGGCTACCTTGGTGGAGACCAGAAACTAATAATCAATGTTCTTAATTTGTAGGAACCTGGAACAAGCTGTGGTGATGTACAAGTTGCTGAAAAAAATATCCAGGGGCCATGCACAACAGCATTGCTGAAGCTGGCATCCACAGGAGAAGTACTGGTTTGTGAACATATATGGGGGTCAGTAGGGGAGATATATTTTGTAGGACATATTTTAAAACTATTTTCTTTGAATTTTAGGACTCTGAAAGCTGGTGACCACACAACCTGCACATGTCAGAATGCAAAGGATCTTGGGCCTGGAGGCAGCACCCATTTCATCAAAGAAAAGATTAGAGCAATGAAATCTTTGACAAGAGTCATCCTTTATGTGATTATAAATAATGCTCTTGATGAATATCTAGAAAGAAAATGCTGGATTTCTCAAGAAAAATCTGAGGCTCAGCAGTTAAACCCTCGTCAAATGTGGAATAAAAAAATTATATCTAAACATTTGAGAAAAATGTGCAGTAAAATATGCTTTGCAAATGTACTTCAAGAAATCATCATAATAGTATATGGTTTAAATATTCTGGAGTTAAAGCAAGAAAATATGGATCAGGTTTTAAACACTCTAACCACAAGGATGAGAACTGAAAAATCCTACCAATGTCTCAACAATCTGCTGAAGCCTCTTGACAAAGAATATTTAGATTATGTCCAAACTTATTAAAAAGAGACCTTATAAACGGTTCCTAACACCCGTAAATAACTGTTGAATAAAAACAAACCTGCTTTAACCTCTGTAAATTTAAAAGTGTTGAATAAAAGAAATCTACTATTGCTTTATTTGTCTTTTTCCCAAATCCTGAGTAGGAATAAAATGTTATTATGTTTGCAATATGTGCGCTAATTTGTTGGCTGATAATAAGAACACATCCATTCCTTCTGATGAGCAGAGGATCCATTAGGACCCTTTTGTGGTTTTGAAAAACAGGAAAAACAGAAGAAAAACTTCCTGGCTAAAATTGTGGATTTCACCAATATATTGACAGTTCATCAGCCCTAATGGCTATAAGGAGCTGTCTTTTACTGTGTGAAAACTTCTGCTTATCTTCTTTCCCATGCTTCTTGTAAGGATGGTTTCCTAAGTGTGTGATGCCTAGTGATTTATGGCCTATGCAAGAGAAAAGATAACCCAAATGAAAGGAAATATGACATATAGGTTTGTAAAACAGGAAAAAATAGGTAATGTTTAAAATTTCCAGTACCTTCAGTCCAGAACTTCCGGACTAAAACTGGATTTTGTGATAACTGAAGCCCCTGTCAGAGCTGTTGATGACGAGCAGCAGCTGTTGGTCCTTGTGACTCTGGCTGGAGGTGAGTCCTGCAGCTCAAGAGCTCCCCCTGCTGCCATGGACCAAGCAGGCTAAGACGTTCCTCTGCCTGCTCCTTTAGGGCAACAGGGATCTGATTCTGATCAGCCCACAAACAAGGTGGAGACTGAGCAAAGGGAGGCTTCCTTGGTTAAGTTCAAGAAGCGGTGACTGGCCGCACCTGTGCCTGAGCTATATAACTGCCTGCCTGGAAGCCTTCCTTTACCTGTGGCAAACTTTCTACAAGTTCTCTCCTTGCTTCCTGCACCTGGCTCCTGATACCTTGGATTGATTTCGTGGCTCCAGACCCCTGGATTTTGGACTCTGACTACAGCTTTTGCTTGTTGCTCTGGCTTAGGTAAATGGACTGCCTATGAGCAATTGCTTGCTTTGACTTCTCCTGGTGGGACTTTGCTATCTCTCCCACTCCCTTCTCTGGGATGGCTTGCTGCCTGGGTCTCTGACCTTGACAGATTTTACCAAAATATTGATATCAAAAATCTAAAGACTATAAAGAGATTTGAAACTTTAAGGGGATGCTTGACAGAAATTCTGCTCCCTCCCAGGATAGTCTTTTATTTCTGAGACAGGTAAGTGTGTTCATATTGTTAGTCTGTAATATTTTTTTTTCTCTCTTCCATTTTATTCATGTGTTTTGTGCGTGGGGAGTGAGTTCTTTTATTTTCTAAAAAGCAAACATTTCATTCATGCATTCTCTTTCTCTCTGTGTGTATGGGGGTTGAGGGCTCTTTGAAATGGTACAATCCCTGATGTATGTGTTTGGTTAGATTTTATTTGTGATTGCTCATCAGTTTATATAGTTGTATATGTATTGTGAAGTCACTGCTACAGTGAAGTGTGTATGCTCGTGGAGTTCTACATTGCCCTAACGTATGTGCTGTATAGATTTTTATTTGTTGCTATATGCATTATGAAGTCACTACTACAGTGAAGTGTGTAAAAACAAAAAACAATTCAAATATTTGTGTTTTTTTTATTTAGAATTGCAGTACAATCATTTTAATACAAGAACATAACAGGGAGAAAAAGCCATCTGACTGTTATAAAGTTTTTTTAAAAAGGCTGCAAGACTTTTCTTGACATACTGAGTTACAGGTTGTCTGTGATTTTCAAACAACATAAAAAGCCTATCTCCCTTATAAAAGAAAAAGAACATTGTTAAGAACGGTACACTAATGTTTCTTTACACTTTACACAAATAGAGTTACCTTTCTGTAGTTCTCTGTGATCCATTCTCCATGTTTTTTTTATCAAACATTCTGCATAACACTGAAAGATCTTGCAGTGCTTCACTTTGCAAAAGATTTCCATGCTCCTTTAAAGTCTTAGCAAGGAATCCAGCAAACACAAAAATAGTTAGAATTCTTCCCCATTTCTGTCCATCTTCAAATGTTGTCTCCATTACTAATTGAAAAATTTGCTTGGCAGCATCAACTGAGTTTATTTGAAGGGAACTGAGGACACAGGCTAGCTTTTCTTCCATTTCATTCTGAATCCTAGAAGAAATTTGTTGTAAAAATAAATACTCTTTTTGATGGTGTCCTTGGGGTGAATCTCCACACACCATACTCAAATAACATTCAAAGGGACTGTATGTTTGCTCCTGCATGTTCTCTTGAGGATGTTCCACTCAGACACACAGCATGTGCCTGATCCTTGGTTTTACTAGAGAACTTTGGGGCATGTCTCAGCATGTCTCTCTACCGTCTGTCTGTCTGTTTAAGCTAGCCTGTGCCATTCTATACTTTGTGCATGTCCCTGCATGGCTCCCTTTCCCCTCTGTGTTCAGGCTACCCATGTTTATTTTATCTCCAGATTTAATGAGGCATGATATTTCTGATTTCATGAAATCAGTTCTCATTTTTGGTTGTTCTTTCTGACACTGGTGCATAATGCAGATTTTTGCTGGAGACTTCCAGGATGTAGACACAATTTGCCATGTCATCTGAACAAGCAGGTAAAAGTGTTTTTTTTAAAGGGTCTGTTAATCCCAAGGTTTTGCCCCTGCTAAACTAAGGAAAGGTATGCTATCTTTTTTTCCCTTTAGGACCCAGCTCAGAAGGGTCTGGGAGAAAAAGCATGGAACTAGAAGACTCTGATTTGTCAATCAGAAGATTGTGTTTATTGGAGTTGGGGCAGGCTAAGGGTGTACTGCCAAAAGCATAAGAATTTACTAATATGGCTCTTTGCTGTTGCAGTGACCATCACAGAGCATAAGCCTTCTCCCAAAGGTACAGCTGAAAAGATAAAGAAGGCAACTGTTGAGCATGGTTATCATGTCTGTTTTAGACAATAAAAAGTTTTAAAAATGATGAGAGATGTGGTAGGTTCAATTACTGATGCCTGGGTTTTTCCTCTGTTTTAGACAACAGTGAAGAACCAGCTCATAAGAGGCAAAGACCTGAATCCTCAACCTCTGCAATTAATCCTTATGTACAAATGCTTAAACAGGATATGTTGCAGTATCAACAATTATATGTGTGTACTCAGCAGCTTCTGAGAGCACTAGAACGTAATTGCTAACCATCAAACAGCTCTGCACAAACTTGCAGCTAGTTCACAGTGTAAAGTGTCTGATTTGGATGATATTTCTGATACTATTAAAAACCAGTCTGTCACCTTCCACGCCCTAGGGAAGGTCAGCTTTTTCTGAGAAAAAGGCAAATGAACAAGACGTTTTTTGGTCCAAAGGGTAGGCCAGAGGCCAGATTTTATTCAGTACAGAAGTATAAAAATACACGAATCAGCTGCAGCTGGGTACAAATGAGGTCTTGGAACAAAAGATGGGGGCCTGGCAAGGCCTTTTTATCCAGGTAAATGACATACACGCCCACTGCAGCATTTTTCCACCAATCCCAGACCAGCCACCCCATATCAGGGAATATCCCAGAAACTTCTATCCATTTAAGGGAATGTCCAGAAACTTCCTTCCATATTAGGAGATGTCCAGAGGGACAGGTAATGTGAGATTTGGGGAGATTTTCCCCAATCACAGACTGCTTACCAAATAAGGTAATGTCCAAAGAGGGGTGTTACAGGTGAGGTAGTCATGTGTCAGCAGACAGGGAGGGGTGAAGACTTCCTGTGTATGTGACTGCCTCCCAGTTTGCAATGGAGATTGTCTTTCCTTCACTCACAAGTCTGTGTGATTCATATTGATGTGCCTTTTGAAAATGTGCAAGTAGGTGGGGGCAATCCTCATTTTCAATCCCCAAAAAGTAGGAAATGAAAAAAGAAACCTATCAATGAAAGGAATTAATGGGGAAAAAAGACTATTAAAATATTAAACAGAGCAAAAAAGATACTTTTAACCTCCAGGAAGGGAGCTAAGAAAAAAATTAAAAAATCTGCTTGTCAAATGATGCCGTCTCAGGGAGCTTTACAACATTCTGTGCCAGAATTCCTGGATCCTGAAGGTGTTAGTACACTCCCTTCCCCAAACACCCCAGAGCCAGCACCCCACTCCCCACCCCCACATAATGCAGAGCCCATCCATGTCTTCGCAGAGAGGATTGGAAGATGAGAGGTACCAGGCATTATGTATTGCTGAAGAATTCAGATTTGTAAATTTAGACTGCATAAGGTCATATACAGAGGCTGTGGCTGCCCTACACCAGGCTATCCAGCAAGTTCTGGATGATGCTAATGCAAGATTATTGCCAGAGAACTATATTCATTTATGTCTGCAGGCTCCTGGTTTAGCAAATCCTCTGTATGTTCAAAGAACCAGGGATCTGTTGAATGCTGAGGATTTTTTATCGCATGTAAGCAAGCTCCTACAAAGTAATATGGAGATCTGTGCACATGGAACACTGAGTCTGATTGTCACTATTGTGCGCTTTCCCTCCCTGGGGAGGGGGACGTTCAAAATCCATAGGGTCTATTCCTTACAGCAAAATCATTGCTATAAAAAAAAAAAAAAAGCACCTGGTAGATCCAACCAACTTGGGCAACAAGTTGTGCTTTGCTGCCAGCCCTGTGATGGTAATGGCTAGTGAAATTCCCACAGATGCAGATTGCTAGCATCTCTAAACATTTCTGCATCAGAAGTTAGGTTGGTCTGACTAGAAAAAAAGTATCCCTTAGTGATATTTCACTTGTTGAAGAGCAACTGGAGGTCAATATTCATGTTGCACATTATTCTGACAAAGGCTGGGGTCTTTTTCAAACACAGGAACCCAAATATTCAAAAACATACACTGTATTATTGCATGAAGGTCATTTTTATGGGGTACTCAATGTAAAAGGTCTTTTTGGAACCCAGAATCTCTGCACATATTGCAACAGTGTATATTCACATACCCATAACTGTATGCACTACTGTCGCATGTGTCAGGAAACTGATTGTGCCTCTACTGTGGATAAAATGGAAAGATGCTATAAGTCCAAGCTGATGTGTAGATCCACAGCCTGCTTAAGGAGGCATAAAGAACTGGCCTTGGACAAGAAAGTCAAATGTTATCCAAGAAAGCTCTGTGCAAAGTGTGGTCATTATGTCAAATTTGACCATAGTGAGGGTGACTGTAGAGGAAGGCAATGCTCTATTTGTTGGGGGATTATTAAAAAGGATGAAAAACATCTGTGCTTCATGAAATGCCTTAAGTACCCTCAAACTTCCACCAGGTACATATTTTTTGATATTGAAACCCATCAATGCACAGGTGTCCATGTTCCTAATTATTGTTTTGCTAAAGCCTTTGAAGGAGAAACTGTTTTAAAGATGGTCTCAAACCAAGTAAAAAAGAAATAAGGGTGTAAGAAAGGGTAGAGTAAGAATGAGGAGATGAATAAGGACCATGGGGAGGAAAAGCCTGCTTGGCCCCCTGCTTGCCAGACATGGGAATTTAAGGGTCAGGGATGTATGTCTAAGTCTATCAAGACTTTCATAACAGATGGGCAGTTTGCTGATGGCACATTCATTGCCCATAATTCATAATGTTATGATTCTTTCGTTATTGTTCAGGAACTGATCAAAGAAAAACTGGACATAGATATTATTGCTCAAGAGGGAAGCTGATATATATTACAGTGAAAGGGTTAGGTTTGAAATTCATTGATTCACTCAGTCATCTTCCCATGGCTCTAGCTAAACTTCCAAAGGCCTTGGGTTTTGATGGTTCCAAGGATTATTTTCCTCATTTTTTCAGTACATCTGAAAACTGGGATTATGTTGGTCCTACGCCCAAAGCTGAGGATTATGGTGTTCAGTTTATGAAGCTTGGGGAACAGGAGGCCTTTTTAGCATGGTATGCAGAAAACACAAAAACTTTTGACATGCAGGAAGAGTTGGCATTTTATTGCCAGCAGGATGTCAGTATTCTTGCACAAGCTTGTACCAAATAGATACATGGAATCATGAATCTGACAAAGGTATACAAGAAGACAGAGATAGGAGAGAAAGACTGGGTAGCCATAGACCCTTTACAGTACCCTACACTGACTAGTGTGTGTTTTGCAATGTACCAGTTTGTTTCTGGAGGAGGATACCCCTTGCAATCCCACAGCCTGATAGGTACCATAACCAATGTAAATGCTTCTCAACCCCTGCAATTCAATGGCTTTGATACCTTGAACATAAAGAAAACATTCAGATTCAGCATGCTCTAAAAGGTGAAGAGGTCAAAGTTGGCAAATATTTTCTTGATGGCCATGCTGCATTAATGATAGAGAAATGACTTTTGAATTCTATGGGTGTTTCTTTCGTGGATGTGTCCTATGTTATCCACCAGAGGACTGGAGCCCTCTGGTGAGGAAAACATATGAGTTACTTTACAATTCCACACAGAAAAGAGCTGCTGAACTGAAAAGTCTGAGGTTTGAAGTCAGAACAATCTGGGAACATGAGTGGAGAAATCAGTTAAAAACAGATGATCAACTCAAACAGTTTCTTGCTGAAGCTGAGTTTCCAGAAGCCATAGAACCCAGAGATACTCTCTTTGGGGGTCGTACAAATGCAGTCTGTCTGTATTACAAGCCTAAAAAGGGTGAGGAGATAAAATATTATGATTTTACCAGCCTGTACCCCTATGTCAAAAAAAAAAAAAAAAAAGACTATCCTCTTAGCCACCCCAAAATTATCTATGAGAAGTTTCAACCACTCTCAGAGTACTTTGGTTTCGCCAAGCTTAAAATACTGCCCCCATGTGGGCTGTTCTTTCCTGTTCTTCCTAGTAAAATCAGTGGTAAACTGATGTTTGTGCTCTGTGCAATTTGTGCAGAATACCGACAGTCGGACCCCTACAATCACACAAATGAGGAGAGGGCCTTGGTGAGAACCTGGTGTACTATTGAACTGAAAGTGGCTATAGAAAAGGGATACAATATGATGAAAATCTATGGAGTGTGGCATTTTCAAAACAGGAACAGTTCTTTATTTGAAAAATATATTAAATTGCATCTGCGCCAGAAACAGGAGGCTTCAGGGTATCCTCACTGGTGTGTCGGTGAAGAAGATAAAGATATAGATGATTTTCATGAAAATTTTCAAGAAATTATTGTGAACCCTGCAAAGAGACAAATTGCCAAACTGCTTTTAAATTCATTGTGGGGAAAATCTGGGCAGAGAACCAACCCAACTAACACACAAGTGGTGAGGGACCCTGATGAGTTCTTCAACCTTTTATTTTCTGATGCTTACAAAGTTTCAATGTTTGAATTTATTGCTGAGGAGGCTGTCTGGGTGTCTTGCAAACATTCTGAGGACCACATAACGATCTCAGGTAGAAAGAATAAGTTCATAGCATGCTTTACCACAGCTTATGCCCACCTGGAACTCTACCGACTGTAAGATAAGCTTCAAGATAGAATTCTGTACCATGATACAGACAGTGTGATATTTGTGAGTAGGGAGGGAGAATGGAACCTGTTACTTCCGGTATGGCACCTGGGGTGAGGACCCCCAGATATCACTTTGATATCATCTAATTCAGACCTAGCTGGACCTGCTCTCAGTCACCTCACTCCACGTGTTTGTGAGTTCTCCGGACAAGCACGGACATGAGTGCGGCCACTAATTGCTTTTACATTCCAATCTCTTTTGAGGCCAGCAATCTAAGCTTTGCTCCCAGCTTCAGGGAACTTTCCACGTGCAACTTCACAATAGCTGTGTAGCTCTCAGCAGAGCTAGCCCGGTAAACAAGGCATTTACATACTGGCTATACTATTGTCATCAAGAGTTAACTATTTGGACTGCCATCCCGCCCTGCCACTGGTTTGTCTAAAGAACTCCCCTCAGCCTGCCACACTGAGCTTTCGCCTTCGGAACTCATCTCTCTTCCTCCAGGACAACGAGACCAGGTCGTATTACCCATCCTTACGTTTTCCCCCTTCTGCTTCCAGTTAGAGTGTGCGCTGTGTTTATTTGCTGTTGTCTTTCAATAAAATTGTTATTTTTGTTACTTTTAAACTTGTGTGCCCATTCCCTGGCCCAAAGCCATAGGCATTGGGTTTAAAGATCCCCGCAAGTTACCCTGCCTTTCGCTAGCCAAAACAGTGTTCCAGCTAATTTTCCCCAATTTGGTATTTTTGATTGGCAAGTGGGCGCCCCTCCAGGGACCCCCCAATTCTCAGGGTAACAAACCTTCCTTTAGGAAATTACTTAGGAGACCTCATCAGTGAAGTCCCTCCAGATCAATATATCACAGAGTATGTGTCAGCAGGCCCTAAAATGTATGAGTACAGCTTTCTGGTGGTACAGCTTGCATGAAGGTCAAAGGGATTACCCTGAATGTTGCTAACTGTGAAAAAATTAATTTTGACAGTCTTAAAGATCTGGTGTTTGACAACATCTCAGACAGAAAAGGAGGGTGCGCTCATGAGACAGTTGTGCAGCGCCCAGGTATTGTAAGAAATAAGTGTCAATGGACTATCCATACAAAAGAGCTTAGGAAAACTCAAAGGGTGGTTTATGACAAGAGGGTCATTACTGAAGGGTTTAAGACTCTCCCTTATGGTTATTGAATATGGATACATGCTGGCAACATCCCTTCTCAGCCATTCTAGCAGGACCAAGCAACTGTGGAAAAACTATATTTGTAAAAAAAATATGTTGGCTAAAGCTCACAGTATGTTTTCTGTGTTACCTGACTTAACAGAATATGAAAAAAACTAAACAATATGAGGCTTTGCTTCAAAAGTATTTAGCTCATGTCAGGCAGAAGGAAGCAGAATAGGAAAACCTAAACCTAATTCTACCTCATCCACAGCAGGCATCTCAAAATGTTTTGGAAAGCCCCTCTGAGCCACTCTTTCAAGAAGTTCTGGAAAACCTGCCTGCTAGATACAAGAATGCAGCAAGGGTGTTGTTAAAGAAAATGAAACAAAACCAGAGTATTTCTTCATGGGATGACAAAGGCTCATTTGTGTACACAGGGGAACTGGTAATTGTTTAAAATATGCTGGGTTTAGTCAAGGGTATTACTCAGACAAATGCCTTACCAGCCAAACACACTCCAAAATGTTGGGATGCTTTTATGAGGGCCATGGCAGAACTAAATGTTCCATCATCTGTAGTGGGGAATCCTGCCAACAGAGAAGTTTTGGACAACCTAAAGAATCGGAATGAATCCACACCACGATTGATTTGCACACCCTACCTCTCCCGCAGGACTTTGAGAAAACAGACACAGACTAGCATTCCTACATGGTTCCACTTATGATTCTGCTGATGTTTTTCAGAAACAGAAATAAACAATAATTAAATTATATTTTGCTGTCTATGACTCTTTTGTTTTGAGATAAAAACAAAAAGCACATACACAAGAAAGTTCTTTTAAAAGCCCTTCCTAGAGGGTATGTTTATTGGGAAGAACGCCTGTGAAAAGCACTGCAGGTTATACACCCCTGGGCAGGTTGAAACGTGTTTGAGATAAGCCTGGACATGTTCCTCTTTGTTTTTACAAAATCTACTACCATTTCTTCATTTCTTTGCAAATCGTAAGAATATAAGTCTTGAATATTTTTAAATGTCAGTCCTTTACAGCGGTGCTGCAGAAAACACACACAATGGTATCCACATGTTACCTTGTTCTCTGGGGGTCCTGGGAAGGGTGCCCAAATAACCAAAGCATAAACACAAGATGGGGAAATTAACTTGAGCACTTTCTTAAGCTAACAAGAGGCAGGGTAACTTAGCAGGGATCCTGCCACCCAATGTCTACGGGGTCAGGTCAGTTAAGCAGTCAGACAGGTTTCAAGACAGTAAAAATGATATCTTTATTAAAGGACAAACAGCAGAAAAGACACCACAAATGCACAGCTAACTAGGAATTAGAAATGAGAATTTTCAGGGGAAATGGGTGCTACGACACCTTTTCTCATAGTCCTGGAGAAGTTGAAGATAGCAGGGAAGAAAGCTCAGTGTGATTCACTGAGGGAAGCTCGTCAGACAAAGCGACAGCAAGGCGGGATGGAAGTCCAGAGCGTCCGAACGGGGTGAGAGGTCCGGACTGGGCGAGCGAGCGATCTAAGGAGGACTCGGAATCGGGGAATTTTTATAGGGTGAATTGTGCCTACAGGCCATGCCATACTCGGTGAGAACAATGCGAGTTTGGAGTGGGACAAAGCTTTGGGAAAGGTCAAGTTTTACATAATCGGCTTACCGCAGATTTAACAATAGTATAGCCAGTATGCAAATAGCTTGGCATTGTACGAGGGTCGGCTTGAGGCCGGGTGTCTTTGTGTAGAGTCGCGCTTAAGCAATGGGTGTCTGCATGAGAGGTCCCTGAAGCAACGGAGGAGCTTTGTTTTGCCTGCCTAGGTGAAGAATGGAATGTCCAGCACTTACCGGACGCGCCTGTGTATGTGCTTGTCCGAAGACCTCACAAACACGTGGAGAGGGGTGGTAGAGGAAGGCCAAATGATTTTGATATCAAAAAGAGATATCTAGTGCTATCACCGGGTAGGCCTGAACCATAGTAACACACAAACCACAAAGTCTGGGTCTTGCACCTGTCTGGGTTGAAACATGGTTTTGCTGGCATTTTTTCTTAAACATTTCATGATGGTTTTAGGAAAGAGAGGGTGATCTGGAGGGTGTCCGTAGGAGTCAAAAATTCACCAGTCTTTTCTTCTGTTAAGTAGATAGCTAGCCAGTGTTCTCCAGGGAGATTGTGAGGGTAGGTGTTGACTACTAGACAAATAGGCCTTTGTAGCAGCTTTTCTCTAGGGAGCATGTCACAAGGGAAGACTCCATAGAATAGCTTCTGTGTGTATGGATTTGAAGAAAGGATGTGGCTTAATTGCAGGCTGTCCATCTTATATATAGTCAGAAAGGACACTTCTCCTGTGATTTATCTCTCTCACATTGTTGAAGACACCATATACAATCATATTTACTGTAGTGGGCAAGGGCCTGCCAAATTGGAATTCCACTCTTAGGTTTCCAGTTTTGATCAAAGAACAGTGATCCCCACCTGCTTGATCTGGAGTAAGGTCAAATGCAAAAAGGGTATAACCTCTCACATATTCCTCATGGTTGATTAAAAGAGACCGGTCTTTCATATGCTTGCCAGCAGTCTGCACCAAATTCATGTATTCTCTGACACAGTTTCCATCTTCAAAATTGGGTTGAAATGGTTTTGTTGGGATCTGCTCTCCATCCAAGTATAAGGCCACAAAATTTATGTGATAATGTTTAAAGTTAAAAGGGTTTTTGTTATAAACTCCACTGAAGGCATCATTATCAACTAGATCCTATAACCACCTGTTTGGGTAGTCGGCCCAAAAAGAGATTTTCCTGATTGGAGACATGGCTTCCTCTCAGAATGCTAAACACTTTCATGCTTACATGGTTCACAGGGTATTTAGCATTGCATGTCAGTCGAGCTTCTGCATGACCTAGCTGGACTCCTGGTGCCACTCTCACCTTCTTCACAAAAAGGGAAGCTGATAAAATTTGTAATTTGTACTGGCTGTCTGCATCATCAGTCATTAAGCAGAAAGCATCTTTGTTGCGTGTAAGTTTAATTTTCATGTCAACTCCATTTAGCAGCAGTTTTTCTTGAAAAAATAGGTCAGTGTGGAGATGCCCCAGCAGATCTACCTTTTGACTTTCAGCTGTCAGGTTTGCCCTTTTCCCCTGGGGAAAAGTGTTCCTGATACACCCGAAAGTCCTGAAAAAGGAGAGGCGGTGATGCCAGATGGTGAAAGGGAAAGTGATGAGGGTGAAAAGCCTGGAGGCTCACACCACACCACACCAAAATGCACAATACTGCCACCTAGGGTCAAACCTGAGACTTCTCTCAAGAAAGAGCCTCACACTGAGAGCAGCAGTAGTCCAAGTAAAGATGAGTCAGGAAGAACTAACGTGCTTATTCCTAGGAGATCTAAAAGGGTAAGAAAGGCTCCTGACAGGTTTGTTGTTCAAGGGGCCAAGCTGTTCAGTGTTGTGGCTAGTGAACCTGAAAGTTTTCAGGAACTGTTACAGTATCCCAAAGAGGAACAAGAAAAATGGAATATTGCAATGGACAGTTTATCGAAAGAAAAGTTTTCCAGGTGGTAGACAGACCCAAAGATCATAAGGTAGTTGGTTGCAAGTGGGTGTTTAAGTTGAAGGACATGCCTGATGGTACATAGAAGTGTAAAGCACGCCTGGTTGCAAAGGGTTTCTCTCAGGAAAGGTTCACTAACTTCGATAGGACTTTTTCTCCCAGAATGTCTGAGGACGGTGTTGGCTGTTGCTGCCAAGAGGAAAATGGTTGTTCAGCATTTTGACTTTGAGACAGCTTAGCTGAACACTGATCTGAAGGATACAGTGTACATGGAGCAATTTCCAGGTTATGATAGTGCTGGAGACAACAAAGTGTATCTGTTACACAAAGCTATTTTATGGCCTTCATCAAAGTGCTCATTGTTGAAACAAATGTATTGATCAGCAATTGGTGGCACTTGGGTATATGAGGAGCTTCGCTGATGCATGCGTGTATACCAGGGGGGCAGATGACAATTGTGTCATATTAGTTATATATGTTGATGATCTTTGTGTTGTAGCCAAAAGTGCCAGTGATGTGAAGCATGTGCAAATGGAGCTAGAGAAACGATTCAAGTTGAAAGATCTAGACAATCTGAAATGTTATTTAGGTGTTGAAGTGGAGAGAACCGGTGATGGTGAGATTTTCCTGAGCCAAAGGAAACAGATTGATAGTCTAGTTGCAAAATGTGGATTGAGCGATGCAAAAACAGTCAAAACTCCCATGACAACAGATTTTGTAAATTTGGACGCAAGTGAATTTTTTGTAAATCCTCAGCTGTACCATTCTGTTATTGGAAGCCTGTTGTTTATTGCAAATAACACAGGACCAGACATCAGTTTTGCTGTTGAACTGTTAAGTAGGAAAGCCACCAAACCCAGACAAATAGATTGGATTGCTGTGAAAAGAATCATTAGGTAACTCAAAGGGACTAGAGATCTGTGTCTAAGAATGCTGGGAAGCCAAAAGACACTAGAATGCTACGTTGATAGCTCTTTTGCTTCTGAAACATCTGACAGGAAGTCAGTAACTGGTATAGTAGCCAGATATGCTGAAAGCCCCATTGTGTGAAGGTCTAGAAAGCAAAACTGTGTAGCACTGAGCACAACAGAAGCTGAATTTGCAGCATTGTCAGAAATGGCAAGCCAAGTTCAGTGGCTAAGGCAAATGCTGACAGACATCCAAGAGCCATGCAACATACCTCTTGAAATACACGAAGACTCACAAGCCTGTATAGCAATGGCTGAATCAGAAAACCTAAACTGTAGGACCAAGTACATTGGGGTACGTTACCAAAACGTGAGACAAATGATACCAGATGGTATATTGTGTTTGCGTTATTGTCCGTCAGAACACAATATCACAGATTTGTTCAAGAAGGCTCTTCCAGTATCGAGCCATGAGAAGTTGGCAAATAAACTGGACCTTGCCACCAGAGTGTAAGGTAGAAGAGGTAAAATGAACTGTACCTATGACTCTATGTACTGTGTAACATGTATCTGTATGTATGTATCGTAAAATGTTCTACTCAGTGGCCTGACCATTTTGGAGGGTACTGTCAGGGAATCAAAGCACAGAACCCTGGAAAAATGCTCAGACTACTGCAAGGCATTGCATCATACTCCAGCAGTGTGTATTGCAAGACACTGCATCTTGTACTGGAGTGGTGTGCAAAGGGTACAGGGTGGTGTGCATACTCCTGTAGCTCATTGGATGTAAATGTGTATATAAGGCACCTATGTCCAGTTCATTTTGTCGTTTGACCAAACCTGGTGCCTGGCGTAAGCTTATCTCCGTCTGTTTTGTGTTCTTGTACATATCGGAACCTTGAAGCTAAGATAAAGTGCCTCCTGCTTGGAAATAAGCTTCTCTCTGTGAGTATCCTTCTTGGGAGCAGGGTTGCTGCTGTCGGTTTGCTGAGAACCTTTTTACGCTGTGTCTCCATGGGGGTTGAATCTCTCATCATCTTCCCAACAAATCTTTCAGCAGGAACACTGGTCTATTTGTACTTCTGATGACTTGGTCCACAATAAATACTTCTGTGGTGAAGTTCTGTTCATATCCCTTGGCAAAAACACCCTTGCTTTTAGAAATCCTCACATGATCTCCTTTTCTGAGTAGCGGAAGCTCCTTTTTTGTTTGGACAGTCTTTCCATATATTGTTTTCCACACTGCTTAGGAATAGGAGTCATTAACATCTGCAGGCCTTGCTTTGATTGTTCGGTGAAAACTTTGATTATAACTTTTTATAAACAGTGGAAGCACATCAATATAGGTAAAAGTATTATTAGCTGTGAAATACCTCCACATTTTTGTTTTTAAAGTTCTATTAAATTGTTCCACAACTCCTGCCTTGACTTTGTTATTGGTGACAAAATGATGAACCCCATGCTTTTTTAATAGACCACTTACAGCATTATTTAGAAATTCCCTGCCATGATCTGTCTGTAATTTTTCAGATTTTCTTCCATCTTGCACGAAAATAGAGTTAAAGGCTTTGGACACTTCTCTACCAGTTTTCTTCTTTAAAGCTAAAGCCCAGGTGTATTTAGACAGAATATATATGATTGTTAAAATATACTTATACCCTTTGCTGTACTTAGAAAAATGGTGCATGTCAACTAGATCAGCCTGCCACTGAGAATCCACTTTAGATACAATAATCTTGTTTCTCTTAAAATGAGTTTTGGCTGGTCTGTGTAGCGTGTAAGCATCTTGCCCAGAAAGCCATTGGGAAACCTCACCTCTCCTTAGTTTTTGGTTCTGTTTTTTGGCTTCCTGAAAGAGTGGGTTCACTCCACCAAAGCTCCCAACTTCTCCTGGTGAACAATATATATCCCTTAGGATTTTTTCATGCCCTGCCATTTTCCCAGCTAAATAAGTATGAACACACAGGTGTAAAACCAACCACTTTTTATTGCTAGAAAGACCAGAAAACATATTTACTTCTCAGGAGTAGTTGGAACATTTATAGTCACTGAACTCTTGTCAGATTGTTTCTCAGCAATATCAACATGCAGGTCTTCTTCTTCTTCCTGTGTGGAAAACAAGGAGAGAGAAATAATATAGATACATATTTGGTGGGGGTGACTTTGAGAAAACAACATATTCAGCTTTCTTCCAGTCAACTGGTAACCCACACATCAATACTAAAAATAAAAAATAAAAAAAATAAAAATAGAAATAGTAGTAATAAAAAAAGCTCTTACCTTTGAGCTCTCATAGCCTGAATCAATTTCCATGCTTCCATTCATCACCTCTTCAACCAGCGTAGGTAGAGTTGGCTCAGGGTCTCCCTCCTCCATCGCCTGTTCAGTCTGAGTGGCTGCACCATCCACTGCATCTGGGCTCTGTGGGGTATTTGAAATTTCTGTCTTCCCTGTCCTCTGGATAACTGCTTTTAAATTACAACAGCAATCACATTCAATATCTGGGTCATGGTCAGCAGAGTCCATACTCCAGAATGTTAAGCATGCATTTTCAAGGTCATTAAATGGCAACTGCCTTCTAGGTTGAATATCGAAAGGTGCAAGAGGCCTAGAAAAGCCCACAGGACCATCATATCTTGGGAACAGGGTGCTTCGTACCTGTATGTTGTCTCTGCAGGACATGTCTGGGCATGCAAAAATGGTCACTTCTCTCCCCACAATATAGCTCTCAAAGGGCGTCTTCCTATTGGCCGGTTTGACACACACAATTCTGAGGGGTCCAAATCCGTCCCTATTGATCAAGGGTGGCGGGGCAAGCTATTAGAGGGGTCACATGACCCCACTGGGTCAATAGCAGTGTGAATTGGAAATCGCCCTTAATTGGCCCATGTGGATCTGTGGGGGTCACATGGCTTCACTGAGGCCCAGTTAGAACCTGAATTAGAAATCAGCCCATTGGATGGCTTGGACCACATGGGTGGGGAGGGAAAACAACCCATTTTGGATGTCCCGCCCTAGTACTTCCAGGGGAGGGAGCTTGACAAGTGTCAGTCATTTTTGACATGTCATAAATCAATCAAATTTGACAGGTCATAAATTACTTTTAACAGGAGCTACGCCCCCCTACTACTACTATTTAAAACAATTAAAATACACAATGCATATTAAAACAGCATACTCAGTTGCACATCAGTACACCCCCTCAGCCAAGGCTGAAGGACTGTTTAAACAAGAAAGTCTTTGTCTACGGCCAAAAATACAACAGAGAGGAGGCAAACTGAACTTCCCTCATGAGACCGTTCGAAAGCCTAGGAGCAGCCACCAAGAAAGCTTTCTCCTGTGTCCCCACCAACTAAGCCTCAGAGGCCTTTATTTTCAACTCAGACAAATTTAAAAGGTAGGTAATTCACAAAGCTGTTAAAATAACCACAACTGTGCTGATGAATTTAGGACAAGAAAAAGAAGTATGTAAGCCCAACCTAAGTACAAAGTAAGCACTGTCATTCAATATTTCCTCTGCTAAATTATTAAGTAACAGGAAGATCACACCTTTGAACTTGAAGTAGCTGAGCCTTGTCACTCATAGAATATACATAACCATGGGCAACAGGGCATCAGCCTTCCTATTCCAAGATTTGTACATCCCAAAAACAGCTAAATCCAGAACAAGAAAAGACAAGTTTTGGTGCCTCTGGTTGTTTTGGCTTTTGTTCAGTCAGAGGCTGTGCTTTGTTTGATTTACAATTTGCTCCTGGTTGATGTGTTGACATTGCGTGTGTGTGTGTGTGTGTGTGTGTGTGTGTTTTGTTTTATTTTATTGTGTTTTATTATTCATTTATCTATGCAAGCTACTTCAAGCTTAGGAAAATGGAAACAACCATTTTCACAAGCAGGATGTTTCTCTACCCATGGACACTGCAATAGGCTGCCTCAGGCCCTTTTCGCATGGCATTTGCCATGCGAAGGGGCACCTGGAGCGTCACACGATTGTGAGGAGCGATCTGCATGGTGCACTCACAATCGTGTTACGCTCCAGGGTAGAACAGGCACCGCTCGTGCACTTTTTCATTTTCGGCTGGAAGCCGAAAATGGTGCATGATCGCACATTGCTCCAGGGCCCCATGCGCATTTGCTGTGCATGTGAAGCCTCCAGAGCCATGGCAGTCACGCTTCCTGTGGCAGAATCTCCTTCTTTGGAGATTTTAAACAGGCTGAATGGCCATCTGTTCGGAGTGCTTTGATTGTTTATTCTTTCATGATGGGGGTTGGACTGGGCTCTTGTGATCTCTTCCAACTCTGAGGCCCTTTCCGCAACTCACCTTCTCTTGGCACTTGGGTGTGGGGATTGCACGAGCAGCCTCCAGCGAGAGGCTTTTGCGTTCCTACTGCTTCAGCTTCTCACAAGCTGCCTGCTCCCAAGCAGGCAGCACGAGAGCGTTGTCTCTTCCTTCTGCAGTGCAGCCTGGGAGTTTCCCAGGCTGCACTGTGGCAGGAAGCATGGCCGCTGTGGCTCTGGAGGCTCCGCACACATGGCAACTGTGCACAGGGCCCTGGAGCGATGCACGATTATGCACCATTTTCAGCTGAAAGCCGAAAATGAAAAGTGCACAAGTGGTGCCTGCCCTACCCTGGAGCATCACGCGATTGTGAGTGCATCATGCAGATCGCTCCTCACAATCGTGTGACACTCCGGGCACCCTTTCACATAGCAAATGCCATGTGAAAAGGGCCTATGATTCTAATCTAGTTTCATTCTAGGAATGTGCTAAGAGAGGATTGTTGGGAAGAGAAGAGGTGGTCCTTGTGGTGTCTTCCATGATTCTATGATTCTACCTGTACTCAACACCACAAAATACTTCTGTAACAAGGACTTCATTTCCAGGTATACTTACCTGAGAGAAGCATGCTTTGAATTTTGCTGTACATTGGGCTAATGTTAGAACAATAGGTAAGGCAGCTACTTCTATGATTGATGGTGTGTTTGCTATAACTGTAGCCAGATGTCCTGAAATTTTGAATCTAGAAGATGACCCCCTTACCCTTCCAGACGTACCCATAGGATCTCTCCTTGGAAACATCTCTGAAGTACATCTATTTCTTTCTCTACTTTTGTTGCCTATGGAACAAATGTGAATCCAGGAAGACCTAGAAGAGTGTCAGGGAATGTGTGGTCCTCCCAATGTTCCTGAACTGCAACTAGGGAGTGAACACACCGTACAGGTATGTGGAAGTCTGTTCATGGGACATGATGAGAATCTAAGATGCTGTCCATCAAGTCATCCCCAGAATGAAGAAGATATATATAGGAGGAATCCATTTTGGGATAAATTTACCACTTGTATGTGCTATCTCTCTCTACTATATAGAATATCAATACTATATGGAATATCAAATGGTCAGACCCCACCTGGAGCACTGTGTCCAGATTGGTCACCTCAGGTCAAGAAGGATATTGACAAGCTGGAATGTGTCCAGAAGAGGCTGACCAAAATGGTTGAAGGCCTGGAAAACATGCCCTATGAGGAGAGGCTTAGGGAGCTGGTTATGTTCAGCCTTGAGAAGAGAAGGTTAAGAGATGGTATGATAACTATGCTTAAATATTTGAAGGGATGTCTTATGAAGGATGGAGCAAACCTGTTTTCTGCTGCTCAGGAAACTAGGGCCATTTCCTCATGAGAAGGGAGGAGCGGTTCACTGTGTGTTAAGAGCAGTGTGTTTATACTCCGATTCAGAAACTGTGCTGTCTGCACACACTCCCATTTACACTGTATTACCTCAGAGAAAACTGGTTGTTGCACCCACAAAAATAAAAAGCAACAGTTCAGTTCATCCTATCATCGCCATCATTGCCACCAAAATCTCTTTTTACTGTTCTCCGTTTCTCCCCACAAATAGTTGACAAATCAAATGTCAAAACAGTTTACTTGTGCAACAGTTTATTTGTGCAAATGAAGGGTTAATCGCAAAGGGTGGTAGCCTGTCATAAATCCAAGGAGATGAAATTGGCTGTGAACTGTCAAATCTTCCATGTTCTCTCCACTCGCTGTTCCAGTCCTCCACACCGTGTACCGCAGATCCCCTGTCTAATATATTTTTGCCTGTGTACTGGCACTGGAAACTGGTCAAAAAATATTTAACAAGAAAGTGGGCAAAGCAGTACAAAACAACTCCAAACTAGTCTTTAAAAGTATGCTGTCAAATTTAAGTTGTCAACTGAAGCTGTTGGCAAAGAGAAAGGAAGCCTTCAGGCTGCAGCTCGAAGCTAATTTACAAGTAGCTTCAAAGAGAAACAGTCTCTCTTTGTGAAGCTAAAGTAACTTCAAAGAGAAACAAGTTGCCAAATCTCTTCCTGCTGTCCGTATGACAGCTGCCTATCTTTTGACGAGTGCAGAGAGATAGGGAAGGAAGTGACAGCCTGGGAATGTGCGGAGCCAGCCACTGCAGCCCTGTGAATCAGCTTTAGAGTTCTGCACATAGGCAAAAATGAGGCAGAACTGGTTTTGGAGGTTTGCGTTGGAGTTTCTCCGGATTTCACATATAGCGGTTTCTCATCACAGTGAACCCTCTTAGCCCCTGAAAAAAATGCAGAATCATGAGGAAAACTGTGAAGCTAAACCAGTTCAACGTGCAGACAGGATGGTAAGAATTCGATGTAATTCCGATTTATTGACTTTGTGCAGAAATGGCCTAGGACATGGAAGAGTGTTACTCCAGTTATGACACATTTGGTAAGAGCGCCAGATATCATTTTGATATTAAACAATTCGGCCTTTGCTTGACCTTTCTCAGCCACCCCACTCCACGTGTTTGCGAGGTTCTCCGTTTGCGGCCGTTAATGGTTTTAGCATTCCAGACCCCATTGAGGCTGGCAACTCAAGCCTTACAATAGATGCACGGCTCTCAGCCAGGCTAGTCCTTTCAGACAGGACATTTACATACTGGCCAAACTACTGTCATCCAGCGTTAAGCTCATCATGCAAACTTGACCTTTTCCAACTCCTTTGTCCAGCTCCAAATTTCCTTTGCTCTCACCGAGCATGGCATAGCCTGTAGGCACACTCCACCCTATAAAAGGTCCTCAACTTTTGGATTCTCCTCGGTTCACTTTGGACTGCCATCCCGCCTTGCTGCCGGTTGTCTAAGGAGTTCCCCTCAGCCAGCCACACTGAGTTTCCTCTTCTGCTATCTCCACTTCTCTCCAGGACTATGAGAAAAGGTGTCGTATCACCCGCTCTCCAAACTCTCTATTCCTATTTCTTAAGTTAGCTAGCATGCATGTTGTTTTATTTGCTGTTTATCTTTCAATAAAACTGTTATTTTTGTTACTTTAAACTTGTCTGCCTGTTCCCTGACCTGAAGCCGTAGACATTGGGTAAAAGATCCTAGCTGCCGTTACCCTGCCTCTTGTATTGGCTTAAGAGAGTGCTCGAGCTTAAATTCCCCCAACTTGTGCCTTTATTTGGTAAATTGGGCATCCCTCCCAGGACCCCCACATACAGGGTAACAAGAGTAGCTCCAAACTTTGGGAAAAGAGATTCCACCTAAACTTTCTGCCACTAAAAGCAGTTTGACACAGGAACACGGTGCCTCAGAGCATGGTGGAGGTTTTTCAACAGTGGCTTGATAGCCATCTCTCAGGAATGCTTTGAATGTGTCTCCCTGCATGGCAGGGGGTTGGATTCAATGCTCCTTCAGGTCTCTTCCAGCTCTATGATTCCATGATTCTATGAATCCATGTCTGTTGTTATTAGGAATTGCCTTGCTTTAAATTCCTTTTTGCTGTGGTTCCTCTTACAAATTCACAATTGCTGCAGAGGGAGGAAACTCCAGATTTCTCTAGAATCAAAACTATGATGCAACAGCTTACTCTTCTGTCTGCTACACAGAATTAGCTTTCAAATGCAGCAAATGTACTGCCAGGAAAGCTCCAGAAAGTAGGTGCACTGCTACCCAAGAAAATAACAAACCACAGTTGTGGCCTAGTAACTGGGTAAAATACCTTACCTATGTTCTACTATTTTGCGAGTAGGAAAACAACTCCCTTTTCATTGAAAACTCACAGAGTCTGTAATAGTTGGGCAATGCTGCTGGCACTAGTACTTTGCAGAGTCTCCAGTGACAACACTGTGGACCAAGGAAAAAGCATCTCCCCATGTTTGATATATTCTCAGTCACCTGAGTTTGGAACAAGTGGCCATGATACGAAAGGAAAGGAAAGGAAAGGAAAGGAAAGGAAAGGAAAGGAAAGGAAAGGAAAGGAAAGGAAAGGAAAGGAAGCCCTGTACACACATTTTAAAGCTAAATTCTGGAGTGTTATAGCCAGTTCAATATTCTTTACATCAAGATAAGTGAATATAGGATTGCAGCCTCAGATCTTGTACCACAGTGACACAACAAGTGCCTGAAGTAGCCTATTTAGAAAGAGCTTCAGCTGGGGGAAGATAATTGTCTGCCAACAAAACAAAATGCAGAGGGATCAGGATGAAAGCCAAAAGTCTATTCTGATTTTGAAAAACAGGCTTAAAAACAACAAAAAGTAAAAAAAAAAGTAAACACCAGTACACAGCTGTGTGTGATGGATATAAAAAGTGACCAGCTGCTTCATGGGGCCCTTTCACACTCTGCCCAATTAGAGCACTATGAATCCACTTTAACTGCCACCCTATCCAATTCTGGGGTTTATAGTTTGGTGGCATTAGAGCTCCCTAGCAGAGAATTCTAAATGTTCCCCTCCAAACTTCAAATCTTAAGATCCTATAAGATGTTGCATGGCAGTTAAAGTGGCATCGTAGCACCACAACTGTGTACCAAGAGAGGCAGTTCAGTGGGCAGTAAAGGAGAGCAGAAAGTGGCAGCCCAGAGTCTGGTGAGATCCAGAGCTGCAAGAACACATGTTGGCTAGGTACATGTGACCTCCAGGGCTGCACTTTTGCCTGCCTTTGATTTAATGGGATGGGTGATTCCCTCACTGTAAAGTCTCACCTACTTGGGCCTTTATGGTATTGAGTCTTCTATTACCTTTTAGAGGTTTAAATATTAACATTTTTTTAAATGCAAGGAAAATGTACTGAATCATACCTTTTGTAGAAGAGAGAAGAAGATGGATAATTTGGAGCTCATTGATTTATGGAGATACAAAAATGGCGATTCTAGAGAATATACTCATTTTTCTGAAAACATATAAATCTTTTTCAAAAATACAGTTGGCCCTCCACGTTCCCTGGGGTTAGGGTCTCGGGATACTTTGCAAAAGTGGAAAAATCACAAGTATCAAAACGTGTGTGTGGTGGTGGGGAGATGGCTGAGGCATGGTGGGGAGAATGGGCACCCACGGTCCAAACTAGGTCAGGGAAAAGAGAGGGAAGGTGGAGGCAATATGCTGGCCCTATACTTTCTCTCTCGCATCCCTCTCCTTCCTTGAGTGTGCACAGGGGAGCATTGGGAGAGGGTTTGTGGTGCTGAGAAATTGGGCTGCAAATTGTCCTTAACTAGCCAGGCAGTGGCCGGTAGAGGAAGAAGAGGACCAGAGTCTGGTTTTTAAAGGGCTGCACAGCCTGATCAGAGCCACTGAAAGGGAAAGTTCCCCTAGAAAAGAAGCACATGAGGTAAGGGATCAGGATTTGAAGAAACTCACAAATAATCAAATCTGGGGAAGTCAAACTCTCAAATGAGGAGGGCCAACGGTAGACTGTAGAATGGCCTTCTTCTGCCATTTTCATTTTTTTCCTTCTTAATTATTATTTTGTTTAAAAAGCCTAATCTCATAATGAAAATAATAGAATAGAAAATATAGAATTTTAAGTCCAAATTATAGAGAAAACATTTGACAAGTAAATCATTAGAACTCTCATACTCCATCATCATATCTGTTATATAAGCGAACCCTCATAACATACTCAAACATTAATAATAATAATAATAATAATAATAATAATAATAATAATAATAATAATAATATCCCATGCAAACCTTCATTTTTGATACCTTATCAATTTTTATCTAACCACTAGGCCAAAATGAGCAGTAGGGGACACCAACAGAACACTGAAGAATGCCACAACAAGACAAAGGCTATGAAGTATGCATACAGGCGGTGTGTAGCACACAATAGGATGCTAGTACAGTTGGCTGTGCTTTGAGAGTGTTTGTGTGACTGCCTGTGTTTGCCTGTGCCCGGCTGCGTACTCATGCTATGTTGTGTGATGAGTTGCTTGCACAGGCCCAATAATGTTCCCTCCCTCTTTACACAGGCAGAAGTTATTATCCTGGAGTGACAAGGGCTGCAGCAGGGAGACTGAAAGCAAGACACACAGAGGTATGCAAGGTCCATTTGGCCTGAGCCTTCAGAGCTCAGTAGTGTGAACATGGCTTATACCATGTGATCTGTTTCCCCCACCCTTCAATTGAAAGTAAGCCCTAGCCCCCCTGCTCAGGATGCTGCTTTTCCCACAAGTACACAAGGAGAGGCAGCTGCTATGTCACCCTCCTCCTCCTCCTCTTCCTCCAGGTCCAAGGAAACCTCAGCAAGGTCTCCTGGAATTGGTTCCACTCCCAGTAAAGTGTCGGGGTCAGAAAGTGAGTGTCGTTGTCTAACTTCCCAGTTTCATCGGCAAGAGAACTGCAATGATATTGCAAAGCATGTCCCATGGGTACACTCCATCCTCTCCAACCCCTCTGTACAAAAGCCCCTGATGTGCAGTACATTGTCGAGGATCCCATCAAACACTTCCTGCAGAAACAGCAATAAGAGGCAAACCAGTGTGTATGCTCTGTTATGTATCTTGGCACGCGCACTGCACCCAGACAGCAGCAGCAGCCAGGGTATTAAAAGGCAATGTGCCTGGCTCCCTTCAGACTCACAATGTTGCTTGTTGCATCCTGCAAGTCGTTGAGGCTCTGGATTACCGCATCCTGCAATGGTCGTCGCACTGGCACGGCACCTGCTGGGCGGCAAGGGGGGCAAGGACACAGGGTGTTGTGCTGTGCAGAACAACGTTAGCCAAATTATCTGCCCTGGGGAGGATGTGGGTGTATCGTGGCTCCATCCTTGCATCACAATGCTTACCCCCCTCACTGAAGGCCCTGGCATCTCCTCTTCCTCCACCCTTTCTTCCGGGGCATCGGGTGAGGATTGTTCCCCTGGGAAAATATGGGCTATGAGTTTGAGTTATTCTGGCAATGTCTAATTACTGCACTGCATTGCAGGGTGAAGGCAGCATCTGTGGAGAGGTCATGGCAGGAGCTTAGCTGCCAAGCAGCTGCCATATGCACCTTGGCCAGCCACCGCCACGTCAGGGGACTCCCTCTCCCCGCCCTCTTCGAGTAACTGCTCCACAAGTGCCATGGGGCTCCTGGAGGCTGTGGGGATAAGAAAGGTTCATAAGGCATACTTTTCCATTAAATAAACTTCATTTCTATGAGATATCATTGCATATTCTGTTTCCTCCCATGTACAATGTAAGTGGCTGGGAGGATGGAAGGACGGAATCATGTTCCAAAGGACTTATTGTAACTTATTGGAGAGTGTTTCCAAACTGCAGATCATTTTTTCGTGTAAGGCTGTGGGACATACCCTGTTTAGCCATTTGAGTGTCTCCACTGCTGAGTGATCTGTTCTTGAGGCTGTTAATAGGAAGGATATCAAGATATTTTCTATCAAGCCGTTGTTGTTTCTTCAAAATATGAAAAATAAGAACAGTGCTCCACAAAAGTGGAAAGACTTGTGACATACTTAAGAAACAAAATCCAATATTTGTGTCCAAAAAAGTTTTTAATTTAGCTATAGTACTTTTTAAAACAATTCAGGATACAGGCCAACACACAATGACACAAACACTGATGCACTTCCTGTTATTTAACTTGGCTTCCAGACATCTGCTGAGGTCGTGGAATGGAAGCAATTGTCTGCAAAGGGAAAAAGCAGCAACTAACTAACTTTATTTATTTCTTGCTTGCTTGCCTGCTTGCTTGCATTTGCATGCTGCTTTTCTACCCAAGTGTGACACAAGGTGGCTTCCAGTACAGTCAGCTTTAAAAAATTATGATAAAATTTAAAAACAATTAAAACCAATTACATGAAAAGAGTATAAAATTATTTTAAAAACATACAAAAGCTAAAAAAATAAATAAAACATCCCAATAAAAATAAAAAGCTCTCCTGCTCACACATTGAAAGCCATCTTAAACAAAAAATATTTTTGCCAGCCAGTGAAGATATATCAGGGAAAGGGGAGAGAAGTCCACAGGGTGGGAGCAGCCACTGAGAAGGGTCTCTCCTGTGTCCTCACCATGTGAGCCTCAGATGGTTGTGGGATGGAGAGAAAGCCTTCCCTTGCAGATCTCAACACCCTGGCAAGTTTATATGGGGAGATTCAGTCTTTCAGACAGTCTGGACCTAAGCCATATAGGGCCTTATAAGTAGTCATGACAAGCACTTCGAATTGTACCTGGGAACAAACTGGCAGCCAGTGAAGCTCTCTATAAATGGCCTTGGTCAGCATTCTGTCTGCCGACTTTTGAACCCTCTGGAGTTTCTGAACAGTTTCCAAAGGCAACCTCTAAAGAGTGTTACCGTAGTCCAAATGAGATGTAATCAAGGCAGGTGTCACTATAGCCGGAGCTGACATCTCAAGGAATGGGCACAGCTGGTGCCTAAGTTTTACCTGTGCAAATGCACTGCTGGCCACTGCTGAAACCTGGGCATCCAGGCTCAGAGTTGAGTCCAGGAGAATACACAAGCTGCAAGTCTGAGATTTCAAGGGGAGTGTAGCCCCATCCAGCACAGGCAGTGTCCCTGTTCCCTGAGCTGCTTTTCAACTGACTAGGAGCACCTCTGTCTAGTCTGGAGTAAGCTTTAATTTGTTTGCCTCCATCCAATCTATTAGTGACAACTGGAATTGGTTCAGAACCAAGATAGCTTCTTTGGAATAAGAAGGAATGGAGAGGTAGAGTTGGGTTTCATCAGCATATTGGTGAAATTGACTCCCCAAACTCCAAATGGCAGTCAGGTCTTTGAACAGGAGCTCCCCTGCACCACCTCCTGAGCTTGTCACTCCGGGAACAACTGGAACCTGCATAGGTCATCTACTATGGTGACCAAAGCTGCCTCCATCCCATAACCAGGCTTGAAGTCAGATGAAAATTATATAAAGAGAGGTTGGGGGAAAAAAGGGTGATGAAGCACTTGTTTGGTCAGTTGTGACTGGGACATGCCAGATTCAAATTTGTTATTTACATAAATTGTCACTCCCTTTTTCTTTTTATCAATTGCAGATGAATAACATTGACCTAGTTTTGGGTTTTTGATATATTTCAAGTCTTTATTTCTGATGTGGGTTTCTTGGATAGCTATCACGTCAAGCTTTAATTTT